>CM067368.1:7667650-7682650 GCA_034401795.1 Chaetoderma sp. LZ-2023a
CACGACACGACGATGTTATATGAATCAGCAGTGTGTCAGTATATCAGACATGTGAAAACTGGTCGGCCAATCCTTGACTTTAGTCATGGTGCGGTGGTCCAGTGGAAAGATGCCTGCTTGCTGATGCTATGCGGAGTTGCGGAATGGCGGGTCGATCCCCCGACCAGGAGATGGTGATCAACAAATTAAACTAATGGGTACATCACTGTCCGCTAAGTTAGCACATGGAAATTGAAGCCGCACGTTGCCAGTGCGTCAATAAAATAAAAATACATATACTGCCATAGCCGTGCTGGAGTCAGAGTACAATAGGCGTAAAAGCCTAGGATTGAATTGTGGTGGGTGCATCCAGAGATAGTCCCATATGAATCGTCAGTGTGTCAGTATATCAGACATGTGAAAACTGGTCGGCCAATCCTTGACTTTAGTCTTGGTGTGGTGGTCCGGTGGAAAGATGCCTGCTTGCTGATGCTATGCAGAGTTGCAGAATGGCAGTTCGATCCCCTGACCGGGAGATGGTGATCAACAAATTAAATTAATGGGTGCATCACTGTCGGCTAAGATAGCACATGGAAATTGAAGCCGCACGTTGCCAGTGTGTCAATAAAATAAAAATACATATACTGCCAGAGCCGTGCTGGAGTCGGAGTACAATAGCCGTAAAAGCCTAGGATTGAATTGTGGCCGGTGCATCCAAAGATAGTCCCATATGAATCGTCAGTGTGTCAGTATATCAGACATGTGAAAACTGGTCGGCCAATCCTTGACTTTTAGTCTTGGTGCGGTGGTCCAGTGGAAAGATGCCTGGTTGCTGATGCTATGCGGAGTTGCAGAATGGCGGTTCGATCACCCGACCGGGAGATGGTGATCAACAAATTAAACCAATGGGTGCATCACTGTCGGCTAAGTTAGCACATGGAAATTGAAGCCGGACGTTGCCAGTGCATCAATAAAATAAAAATACTTATACTGCCAGAGCCGTGCTGGAGTCAGTGTACAATAGTCGTAAAAGCCTAGGATTGAATTGTGGCGGGTGCATCCACAGATAGTCCCATATGACTCGTCAGTGTGTCAGTATATCAGACATGTGAAAACTGGTCGGCCAATCCTTGACTTTTAGTCTTGGTGCGGTGGTCCAGTGGAAAGATGCCTGCTTGCTGATGCTATGCGGAGTTGCAGAATGGCGGGTCGATCGCCCGACCGGGAGATGGTGATCAACAAATTAAACTAATGGGTACATCACTGTCGGCTATGTTAGCACATGGAAATTGAAGCCGCACGTTGCCAGTGCGTCAATAAAATAAAAATGCATATACTGCCAGAGCCGTGCTGGAGTCAGAGTACAATAGGCATAAAAGCCTGGGATTGAATTGTGGCGGGTGCATTCACAGATAGTCCCATATGAATCGTCAGTGTGTCAGTATATTAGACATGTGAAAACTGGTCGGCCAATCCTTGAGTTTTAGTCTTGGTGCGGTGGTCCAGTGGAAAGATGCCTGGTTGCTGATGCTATGCGGAGTTGCAGAATGGCGGGTCGATCCCCCGACCCGGAGATGGTGATCAACAAATTAAACTAATGGGTGCATCACTGTCGGCTAAGTTAGCACATGAAAATTGAAGCCGCACGTTGCCAGTGCGTCAATAAAATAAAAATGCATATACTGCCAGAGCCGTGCTGGAGTCAGAGTACAATAGGCGTAAAAGCCTAGGATTGAATTGTGGCAGGTGCATCCACAGATAGTCCCATATGAATCGTCAGTGTGTCAGTATATCAGACATGTGAAAACTGTTCGACCAATCCTTGACTTTAGTCATGGTGCGGTGGTCCAGTGGAAAGATGCCTGCTTGCTGATGCTATGCGGAGTTGCGGAATGGCGGGTCGATCCCCCGACCAGGAGATGGTGATCAACAAATTAAACTAATGGGTACATCACTGTCGGCTAAGTTAGCACATGGAAATTGAAGCCGCACGTTGCCAGTGCGTCAATAAAATAAAAATACATATACTGCCATAGCCGTGCTGGAGTCAGAGTACAATAGGCGTAAAAGCCTAGGATTGAATTGTGGTGGGTGCATCCAGAGATAGTCCCATATGAATCGTCAGTGTGTCAGTATATCAGACATGTGAAAACTGGTCGGCCAATCCTTGACTTTAGTCTTGGTGTGGTGGTCCGGTGGAAAGATGCCTGCTTGCTGATGCTATGCAGAGTTGCAGAATGGCAGTTCGATCCCCTGACCGGGAGATGGTGATCAACAAATTAAATTAATGGGTGCATCACTGTCGGCTAAGATAGCACATGGAAATTGAAGCCGCACGTTGCCAGTGTGTCAATAAAATAAAAATACATATACTGCCAGAGCCGTGCTGGAATCGGAGTACAATAGCCGTAAAAGCCTAGGATTGAATTGTGGCCGGTGCATCCAAAGATAGTCCCATATGAATTGTCAGTGTGTCAGTATATCAGACATGTGAAAACTGGTCGGCCAATCCTTGACTTTAGTCATGGTGCGGTGGTCCAGTGGAAAGATGCCTGCTTGCTGATGCTATGCGGAGTTGCAGAATGGCGGGTCGATCGCCCGACCGGGAGATGGTGATCAACAAATTAAACTAATGGGTACATCACTGTCGGCTAAGTTAGCACATGGAAATTGACGCCGCAAGTTGCCAGTGCATCAATAAAATAAAAATACATATACTGCCAGAGCCGTGCTGGAGTCAGAGTACAATAGGCGTAAAAGCCTGAGATTGAATTGTGGCGGGTGCATCCACAGATAGTCCCATATGAATCGTCAGTGTGTCAGTATATCAGACATGTGAAAACTGGTCTGCCAATTCTTGACTTTTAGTCTTGGTGCGGTGGTCCAGTGGAAAGATGCCTGGTTGCTGATGCTATGCGGAGTTCCAGAATGGCGGTTCAATCCCCCGACCGGGAGATGGTGATCAACAAATTAAACTAATGGGTGCATCACTGTCGGCTAAGTTAGCACATGGAAATTGAAGCCACACGTTGCCAGTGCATCAATAAAATAAAAATACATATACTGCCAGAGCCGTGCTGGAGTCAGAGTACAATAGGCGTAAAAGCCTAGGATTGAATTGTGGCGGGTGCATCCACAGATAGTCCCATATGAATCGTCAGTGTGTCAGTATATCAGACATGTGAAAACTGTTCGGCCAATCCTTGACTTTTAGTCTTGGTGCAGTGGTCCAGTGGAAAGATGCCTGGTTGCTGATGCTATGCAGAGTTGCAGAATGGCGGTTGGATCCCCCGACCGGGAGATGGTGATCAACAAATTAAACTAATGGGTACATCACTGTCGGCTATGTAGGCACATGGAAATTGAAGCCGCACGTTGCCAGTGCGTCAATAAAATAAAAATGCATATACTGCCAGAGCCGTGCTGGAGTCAGAGTACAATAGGCATAAAAGCCTGGGATTGAATTGTGGCGGGTGCATTCACAGATAGTCCCATATGAATCGTCAGTGTGTCAGTATATCAAACATGTGAAAACTGGTCGGCCAATCCTTGACTTTTAGTCTGGGTGCGGTGGTCCAGTGGAAAGATGCCTGGTTGCTGATGCTGTGCGGAGTTGCAGAATGGCGGTTCGATCACCCGACCCGGAGATGGTGATCAACAAATTAAACTAATGGGTACATCACTGTCGGCTAAGTTAGCACATGAAAATTGAAGCAGCACGTTGCCAGTGCGTCAATAAAATAAAAATACATATACTGCCAGAGCCGTGCTGGAGTCAGAGTACAATAGGCGTAAAAGCCTAGGATGAATTGTGGCGGGTGCATCCACAGATAGTCCCATATGAATCGTCAGTGTGTCAGTATATCAGACATGTGAAAACTGTTCGACCAATCCTTGACTTTAGTAATGGTGCGGTGGTCCAGTGGAAAGATGCCTGCTTGCTGATGCTATGCGGAGTTGCAGAATGGCGGGTCGATCGCCCAACCGGGAGATGGTGATCAACAAATTAAACTAATGGGTACATCACTGTCGGCTAAGTTAGCACATGGAAATTGAAGCCGCACGTTGCCAGTGCATCAATAAAATAAAAATACATATACTGCCAGAGCCGTGCTGGAGTCAGAGTACAATAGGCGTAAAAGCCTGAGATTGAATTGTGGCGGGTGCATCCACAGATAGTCCCATATGAATCGTCAGTGTGTCAGTATATCAGACATGTGAAAACTGGTCGGCCAATTCTTGACTTTTAGTCTTGGTGCGGTGGTCCAGTGGAAAGATGCCTGGTTGCTGATGCTATGCGGAGTTCCAGAATGGCGGTTCGATCCCCCGACCGGGAGATGGTGATCAACAAATTAAACTAATGGGTGCATCACTGTCGGCTAAGTTAGCACATGGAAATTGAAGCCACACGTTGCCAGTGCATCAATAAAATAAAAATACATATACTGCCAGAGCCGTGCTGGAGTCGGAGTACAATAGGCGTAAAAGCCTAGGATTGAATTGTGGCGGGTGCATCCACAGATAGTCCCATATGAATCGTCAGTGTGTCAGTATATCAGACATGTGAAAACTGGTCGGCCAATCCTTGACTTTTAGTCTTGGTGCGGTGGTCCAGTGGAAAGATGCCTGGTTGCTGATGCTATGCGGAGTTGCAGAATGGCGGTTGGATCCCCCGACCGGGAGATGGTGATCAACAAATTAAACTAATGGGTACATCACTGTCGGCTATGTTAGCACATGGAAATTGAAGCCGCACGTTGCCAGTGCGTCAATAAAATAAAAATGCATATACTGCCAGAGCCGTGCTGGAGTCAGAGTACAATAGGCATAAAAACCTGGGATTGAATTGTGGCGGGTGCATTCACAGATAGTCCCATATGAATCGTCAGTGTGTCAGTATATCAGACATGTGAAAACTGGTCGGCCAATCCTTGACTTTTAGTCTGGGTGCGGTGGTCCAGTGGAAAGATGCCTGGTTGCTGATGCTGTGCGGAGTTGCAGAATGGCGGGTCGATCCCCCAACCCGGAGATGGTGATCAACAAATTAAACTAATGGGTACATCACTGTCGGCTAAGTTAGCACATGAAAATTGAAGCAGCACGTTGCCAGTGCGTCAATAAAATAAAAATACATATACTGCCAGAGCCGTGCTGGAGTCAGAGTACAATAGGCGTAAAAGCCTAGGATGAATTGTGGCGGGTGCATCCACAGATAGTCCCATATGAATCGTCAGTGTGTCAGTATATCAGACATGTGAAAACTGTTCGGCCAATCCTTGACTTTTAGTCTTGGTGCAGTGGTCCAGTGGAAAGATGCCTGGTTGCTGATGCTATGCAGAGTTGCAGAATGGCGGTTGGATCCCCCGACCGGGAGATGGTGATCAACAAATTAAACTAATGGGTACATCACTGTCGGCTATGTAGGCACATGGAAATTGAAGCCGCACGTTGCCAGTGCGTCAATAAAATAAAAATGCATATACTGCCAGAGCCGTGCTGGAGTCAGAGTACAATAGGCATAAAAGCCTGGGATTGAATTGTGGCGGGTGCATTCACAGATAGTCCCATATGAATCGTCAGTGTGTCAGTATATCAAACATGTGAAAACTGGTCGGCCAATCCTTGACTTTTAGTCTGGGTGCGGTGGTCCAGTGGAAAGATGCCTGGTTGCTGATGCTGTGCGGAGTTGCAGAATGGCGGGTCGATCCCCCGACCCGGAGATGGTGATCAACAAATTAAACTAATGGGTACATCACTGTCGGCTAAGTTAGCACATGAAAATTGAAGCAGCACGTTGCCAGTGCGTCAATAAAATAAAAATACATATACTGCCAGAGCCGTGCTGGAGTCAGAGTACAATAGGCGTAAAAGCCTAGGATGAATTGTGGCGGGTGCATCCACAGATAGTCCCATATGAATCGTCAGTGTGTCAGTATATCAGACATGTGAAAACTGTTCGACCAATCCTTGACTTTAGTAATGGTGCGGTGGTCCAGTGGAAAGATGCCTGCTTGCTGATGCTATGCGGAGTTGCAGAATGGCGGGTCGATCGCCCAACCGGGAGATGGTGATCAACAAATTAAACTAATGGGTACATCACTGTCGGCTAAGTTAGCACATGGAAATTGAAGCCGCACGTTGCCAGTGCATCAATAAAATAAAAATACATATACTGCCAGAGCCGTGCTGGAGTCAGAGTACAATAGGCGTAAAAGCCTGAGATTGAATTGTGGCGGGTGCATCCACAGATAGTCCCATATGAATCGTCAGTGTGTCAGTATATCAGACATGTGAAAACTGGTCGGCCAATTCTTGACTTTTAGTCTTGGTGCGGTGGTCCAGTGGAAAGATGCCTGGTTGCTGATGCTATGCGGAGTTCCAGAATGGCGGTTCGATCCCCCGACCGGGAGATGGTGATCAACAAATTAAACTAATGGGTGCATCACTGTCGGCTAAGTTAGCACATGGAAATTGAAGCCACACGTTGCCAGTGCATCAATAAAATAAAAATACATATACTGCCAGAGCCGTGCTGGAGTCGGAGTACAATAGGCGTAAAAGCCTAGGATTGAATTGTGGCGGGTGCATCCACAGATAGTCCCATATGAATCGTCAGTGTGTCAGTATATCAGACATGTGAAAACTGGTCGGCCAATCCTTGACTTTTAGTCTTGGTGCGGTGGTCCAGTGGAAAGATGCCTGGTTGCTGATGCTATGCGGAGTTGCAGAATGGCGGTTGGATCCCCCGACCGGGAGATGGTGATCAACAAATTAAACTAATGGGTACATCACTGTCGGCTATGTTAGCACATGGAAATTGAAGCCGCACGTTGCCAGTGCGTCAATAAAATAAAAATGCATATACTGCCAGAGCCGTGCTGGAGTCAGAGTACAATAGGCATAAAAACCTGGGATTGAATTGTGGCGGGTGCATTCACAGATAGTCCCATATGAATCGTCAGTGTGTCAGTATATCAGACATGTGAAAACTGGTCGGCCAATCCTTGACTTTTAGTCTGGGTGCGGTGGTCCAGTGGAAAGATGCCTGGTTGCTGATGCTGTGCGGAGTTGCAGAATGGCGGGTCGATCCCCCGACCGGGAGATGGTGATCAACAAATTAAACTAATGGGTACATCACTGTCGGCTAAGTTAGCACATGAAAATTGAAGCAGCACGTTGCCAGTGCGTCAATAAAATAAAAATACATATACTGCCAGAGCCGTGCTGGAGTCAGAGTACAATAGGCGTAAAAGCCTAGGATGAATTGTGGCGGGTGCATCCACAGATAGTCCCATATGAATCGTCAGTGTGTCAGTATATCAGACATGTGAAAACTGTTCGACAAATCCTTGACTTTAGTAATGGTGCGGTGGTCCAGTGGAAAGATGCCTGCTTGCTGATGCTATGCGGAGTTGCGGAATGGCGGGTCGATCCCCCGACCGGGAGATGGTGATCAACAAATTAAACAAATGGGTACATCACTGTCGGCTAAGTTAGCACATGGAAATTGAAGCTGCACGTTGCCAGTGCGTCAATAAAATAAAAATACATATACTGCCATAGCCGTGCTGGAGTCAGAGTACAATAGGCGTAAAAGCCTAGGATTGAATTGTGGTTGGTGCATCCACAGATAGTCCCATATGAATCGTCAGTGTGTCAGTATATCAGACATGTGAAAACTGGTCGGCCAATCCTTGACTTTAGTCTTGGTGTGGTGGTCCGGTGGAAAGATGCCTGCTTGCTGATGCTATGCAGAGTTGCAGAATGGCACTTCGATCCCCCGACCGGGAGATGGTGATCAACAAATTAAACTAATGGGTCCATCCCTGTCGGCTAAGCTAGCACATGGAAATTGAAGCCGCACGGTGCCAGTGTGTCAATAAAATAAAAATACATACATACATACATACATACATAGCTGATGCTATGCGGAGTTGCAGATTGGTGGTTCGATCCCCCGACCAGGAGATGGTGATCAACAAATTAAACTAATGGGTGCATGACTGTCGTCTAAGGTAGCTCATAGAAATTGAAGCCGCACGTTGCCAGTGCATCAATAAAATAAAAATACATATACTGCCAGAGCCGTGCTGGAGTCAGAGTACAATAGGCATAAAAAGCCTAGGATTGAATCGTGGCAGGTGCATCCACAGATAGTCCCATATGAATCGTCAGTGTGTCAGTATATCAGACATGTGAAAGCTGGTCGGCCAAACCTTGACTATTAGTATTGGTGCGGTGGTCCAGTGGAAAGATGTCTGGTTGCTGTCTGGTTGCAGATGCTATGCGGAGTTGCAGAATGGTGGTTCGATCCCCCGACCTGGAGATGGTGATCAACAAATTAAACTCATGGGTACATCACTGTTGGCTAAGTTAGCACATGGAAATTGAAGCCGCACGTTTCCAGTGCGTCAATAAAATAAAAATACATATATATATAAATCCACTAGCACATAAACCATCCTTTGGTGATGCAGATCGGAAGTTGATGGTTGCAGATATGCCTGTAACGTCAGGGGATGTTCAATACATATGCAATGGTGTGCTTGCGTGCGGCGTGCGCGGATGCCATTCCTGAATAGTGGTTCAACATATGAGATGATATCTCAGCAATACATCAAATATGTATAAATCACTATTGTCAGCCAGTTCTAATGTTTGATGAATATTTGCATGGGTTAAGCAGAAATGAAAAAAACAAAGCAATGAATGACATGAACGCGTTTTGCAGCAACTCTAGAATTATCAAGTTCTATAATTTTCAGTGGACGAAAATAAGACTTCCCTTCCAGCAATGAGAATAAACAAGAGTTTATAACTATGCTCGGTGCTAACCTAGAGCATCATGGATGTCACATAGAACATGGTAAGGCGGATGCTGATCTACTAATAATGCAGACTCTAATTGGCATTGATGAGAGAACGACTAAACCACCTTTCTTCGTTGCAGATGACAGACAGTCTGGTGTTACCCTGTTTCCACTCACAGTCCACCACACCTAATATATACTCTCGGCCTCATCCCCGGTATTGCACGAAAAATTAATCACGATGCTGGAATATTACTCTCCTGAGACGCATACATAGCCGATAAATATGTAACTATGATTTTGTTCAGGCTATCCTTGAGTGCGACACGGCATCACACATATAGGTATTAGGAAAGGACGTTGCATTGAAACTAATGCACACCAGTCAAGTGTTACAGGAACAGGCTGAAATATTTAGAGATACAAACAGCACAAAAACATGTCAAAGCAACAGGGGAGAATGTCATAGTCTCATTGTACAAAAGTCAATCAGGTGACACGCTAGATTTCCTCAGAGTGCAACGCTTCCACCAGAAGGTAAGCAGTAGTACATCATGTGTGAAGCCAGACTGCGGTGCTCCTCCCAACCTCAGCGGCTGCCAAATTGCATAGTATGTGCATCTACCGGTACATACAAGTGTTGACACCTGGAGATCATATGAAACCAGAAGACTGAAGATGATATGAACATGATATACGTGTTCTGTCAAATATAATAACAGACAAGGAAGCAGCAGCCCCAATAGGACTGCTGGAGGCTGTTACACGTTACTCTAATATGGGATGTAGGAACAGACGATGTGTTTGCAGGAATGGTGGGCTAGATTGCTCTACTGGGTGTGGTCAGTGCAATGCTGTATGTATTAATGTGCCAAACGTGCACGATTATCAAACATATGATGCATAAATCATTGTCAAAGATTATATTAAACTATAGTCAACGGATCTGTGAAGTAACAGTTATCATGGTAATACTCAATGCATAAATTATGGTCGCCTGGTCCACGTCACTAGGCAAGAATAGGCCTAAATCCTAATTATCCATCATGTTTGTCCATACAGACAATGCTATTCCAGAGTAATTTATGATCATCTGCTCCTCGTCACTAGGACATAATATGCATATATCATAATTATCCGTGCGGACAACATTAATATACATTTTACCATCTGCTGTCAATTAGGAATGTCATGGTTCCACTGAAAAACAATAAAATCAGCCTTTTCTATAACTGATGCACTTCAGGCCTTAAACTAAGTGGTCGCTAAAGAAATGCAGTCCCTTAATACAACTCGTTTGCTATCTTGAAAAGCTTATTATTGCACGATCATTGCGGTGATGGCTATGTGTAGGCCGACTTATACGAATCGTAACATTCATGTTAGATTGTAACAGATGTGTTTGTATATAATGCAATCCGTGCGGTTTATTTCTAGAAGTTCGAAAATCAAAATAAAACTGTTAATAGTCAAACCTGTTTATAACGGGCATTGTATGTGCAATCATGGTGTTCTCTTAAACACAAGTTGTTCCTTAATACGCATCAATTACGGAAATTACGGGCAGTTCTTTAAGATGTCTGGTCTTGTGAGCACACACTTTAAAAAGCTGCCATCATTTGGTCCCTAAAGGTGCTGTTCAACTACCATTAAAGTATGTGGTTAATGCCACAATGATTAAGCTCCGTGAAAATACAGTCAAACATTCATCGGTTAATGTAAATGTGTATGGCAAAATAGTTCAAATCAGGATGATGTTGGATTTTATTGGCAGCCGGTTTGAGTTTAAAAAAATAAAATACATGTATTTCTACTGCAGCAATTGTGTATTATCAATATTTCATATTACATATAGTATACTAGCATCGAGAAAAAATGGAAAAGTTTGGTTAGAAGACAATAAATGGCCACAACTGTTGAATTCTAACATTGGGACCGCCATCTTGGAGTTATGCAAATTAGGAATTGTTCAGCTAGTTGAATACGTGATAAAGTAAGAATGTTATATATAAATATGTCCCTTACTTGTACTAAAGAGCATGTTTTAACACCTTTAAGCATTAAAATAGCTTGAAAGTGAAATTAGAACAAAACGATGTAATCACAAATACGCTGGTGGCCATCTTGGAATTATGCAAATTAGGCACTGTTCCACTATTTCAATTTTGGAAGACTTTTACTATGTTCATTTATTTGATTTTCTGAGATGAATGGTGATAAAATAAATTCTGATGCAATTTGTGGTGGGTCATTTCTTATGTTGACTGGACTATTATATCAACTTTAACGAGCGCACTTTCGCGCAGGATATCGCGTACATGGAAAGCGGGTCTTAGACCTGAAACGTATTAAGGCCATGGTCCCGTACAGCCGCGATATCGGCAAATAGCACGCTTATTGGGAAGCGTTCCCACTGGACTTTCCCTTGTTCTGGGCTAAATTTACCAGCTCTATCTGGATCGGTGGCTTATCTTCCGATATATCGATATATCGCTATTACTGCCCTATGTGAACACAATGCTTTCTCTTACTAGCCACCAGGTAGCGCTACCGATCTCCTTTTCTCCCACTCCTCGCCAGGTAGCATTATGGTGATTATTTTCTCTCCCGTTCTGCCAGGTGACGTCATCACCGTCACGTCACCATTTGCTTAGAGGCAAATTATCGAAATAACAAGAGTAATTATTATATACCAGGCCCTACAAGAAGTGGTTAAACCGAATTCAGGAATGAGACAGTGGCTACCACAATCGTTAAATTTATGATAATAGAGCTTTCCACATTATCAATCCATCCTATGACGTCATAATCAACTACGCGACGTGTAGAATGACATCACAATGAATGACGTCGATAAGTACGTCACAAACGCATGTTTGAAGACGGGCTATGCGTTGTTGTATTAATTGTCTGTCTTTACTATTTAATAAATATACTGTTGAATATTTTGAAACTAATTTGACTGCGCGCTGTTGCTGCCATAGGCAGCAACAGCACCAAGTCAAATTAGTTACATAATATTCAACAGCTTACCTGTATAGTTTTCAGGAAATTGATAGTTCGGGAATTTGAGGACCGATCAATGCCAAGACGGCAAAGTGTGGGTGGGGCTTAGTTAGAGATGGGCGGGGCATAGCTAAAAATGGAAAGATCCATTCAGTAATCATAAGATTCATAAATCATAATGAACATAATTTCATGCCAAATGATTAAACGAACATAGCACTTAGTATTGAATTTAAACTTGTTTAAGAACACATATTGCTCTTACAATACTAATAGTTTATAATGGCACGAAATCTCTGATAGGAAAACTAGATTTTAAATACTGAAATACATGAGCAATTTATGCATGATTATAAATATAATATATCTAGGCATTCTGTTGCTATTACATCTTAATACACTCAATAACAAAGTATGGTGGTTTTATATAGCCAAAACTGGTTTGCCTTAAAATATATATCGTATTGCTTGCAAATGAAATTGTGTTGGCATGAACTCTTTAGTATACCAACCATACGTGTATAGGAATCTCTGAAGTTTCTGGGTTCATATGTGAGATACAAAATGACAGGTATGATGATGTACTGTACTCTCGGGCTGGAGTAGTGAACACGTCATGCAGTTGCAACCATTCGTGCTTCGTTGACTACTGTTTTTCACCCTCTACCAGGACGCTTCGCTCCATCAGTTTCTTTCTAGTCACCAGTCTAGTCCCTTTTTTTTTTTATCAACATCTAGCACGTTTGAGCTAAGGTATCCTCTAGGAACATCAGTCTATATTTTGGTACCGAGTTCAACGAATTCCATGGCTCTCAGTTACAGTTTGTACAGCATCAGTGATGCCATCGGCTGCATCATCCAAGTGTAGTTTCCTGGTCGGAGTGAATCCTGATACTCGGATCTACACTTTCCAAACGGAATGGAAGGCTATGTTTCACGTGAGGCAACGTATAGCAATTCCAAAAGAACTGCACGGTAGTTAGATGGGAACTGGCGCGCCCTTTTTACTGCTAACAATGTAAGTGGAGCCTATTTTACGGCACCTACTTTGCGCAACAAGTAAACTGGTAGGCAGTTCCTAGAACAAAGAAGAATCCAACTACGGCTAATCTATTAAAAAAATCACACACCACCTAGTCTTAGTACCAGCAACCTACAAACCATCACTCGCAAATATCGCAATTTCTAGTCATATCATATCACACAATAGTAGATGCCTTCAAATTCAGCTTCCCATCGCGCATAATACCTTTGTGCAATACACTAAAACCAGATGTAGCAGCAAAGCCATCAAGCCTTCAAGATGATGATGCAGCGGGCGTCGCCATAAAATCACACCCACCATGTACAATATAAATAATGGTATCATCATTTGCAAATTCGAACTCAGTACCAAGCACCACACAGCCTTCGTGCAGTCGCACACTAATCGCGTGATATCCCATAGGAACTTGCAGAATCTACAGCTACTGATATAAATACAAAACTTAGTCATAATAATTATTTAGCTAATCGTCTCCGCTTGTAGGGAGATGGCCACCACATTCCATTATAATCGCTAACGAACATTGACTAGTTTTAAAATGTCACACTATACCATGTAGCGACTCGCATATAACTACTATCATTTGAAGACCGCATGCATACAGCAGTGCCTTACTGCGAGCATCATCATGCCCCCATACTTTGGTCAATGCATCATGCATGTACATGCTATTTGTTGCACACGAGTTTGACGAAATCCTGTCTGACGGTCTTTGCCAGTAAAACATACACAAGAGGATTTAAAACCGAGTTCATGAAGGCGAAATATAGTAAGATAAGATATAGAGCGACAAAAGTGTTTTGTTTCTGGGCTCCGACTGCCTGGTACATGACACCATATAAGTTCGCCGGTGTCCATGTGATAAAGAATAGGATGATGATAACACTCAGGGTTCTGGCGTCCGTATTTCGGTTCTCTTTGGAACCCTGTAGCATCTGGCTAGAAGACACCTTAATCTGCTTCGCCATGTGCAAAGAGACAATTAAACAATTTGGGAGTATTGTATGAAATACAAGCCACAGTGTGTCTCTTGCAAAGAAATCCCCGTGAAACTCGCACAATGTCACTGTGACGTCACGATATGGTACCTCTATTGGCTTATACATAAAGCCAAAAGGAATTTTCTCTGAAGTCGCTAGAATCCAGATAATCACGCATCCTTTGAGGACGAATGATGGCGTGATCTTTGCATGCGCCTTTAACGGGAAAACTAGCTGATAAAAACGGAATGCAGCGAAAAATACAAGGTGGTAGTTACTGGCAACCAGAGGCGCGAAATTCAAGAACACAATAAGGCCGCATAGAAACCCGTACTGCGGGTACGACATATACGGACTAAGAAATATCGCCCAGAGCGCCGCCGTTGCGCAGGTTAGGATGTCACAACACCCCAAACTCGTGATCAACAAGAAAATAGGCGACGTGTATTTGCGGGTTTTTATTAAGTAAAACAATAACAATGCGTTATTGATAGTCCCAAAAGTGAACAGAACAAGGAATAGTTCTTTGAAGATCCATCTCGGAAAGCTCTCGTAACCTCGTAAATAAAAATCATAGATATTTAATCCTGTTATATTGTGTTCGCTATGTGAATGATTCATTCTGGAGCCGTTAGAATGGCGAATGTTCTGTCAATCAGCTTAACGCAAAGTTTGATATTACTTTCAAATTATAGAATATAGTACGCGTATTACACGACTAACTGCTGTTCAGTAATGCATTATTACCGTTACTGTTGCAGCGCCTTATATTGGAAAGAAGTATTTGTGTCATTGGACCGCGTCTTGTTATATCTTCTGATCGGCAATGAACGTCTAATAACGTCGAATCACCTTTTGTCTGATCCTGCTATACGATCAATATGAAGACCATTAGATGCCCAGAACATATTCTGATCAATGTTTGAAAGTACATCCTTCATGCTATCAATTATGAAGCATTAGTTAACCAATTATCGGAGCAGGCCCTGTTACCTATCACATGTTGCACCTACGCTGTCGAGGGTGTGTTCTTGAGGTCCTGGTAAGGATCAAAGTCTACAGCTTGGGGTGTGTTATTGTTTCTCACACCACCACACATGCACGCACGCTCGCTCGCACTCACGCACGCACGCACGCACGCACGCACGCACGCACGCACGCACGCACGCACGCACACATA
>CM067368.1:7685150-7783853 GCA_034401795.1 Chaetoderma sp. LZ-2023a
TCAGGGGATTGTGGGGCTGTGTCTCGCGAGATCTCCATCGATACGAGACCTAATAATTCTCGGCGCGAAGACACGGCTCTATTTTTAGATTGCTGGATATCTCATAATTATTATCTTCATGCGCGTGATTCATGGCGAGTTCTCTTATTTGTTCTGATCCGGCTGTAATAGAGTTTGCGCGGCGATGACCGCTTAATTATTTTAATAAACAGTCAACGGAACTCCAAATAACTACTCTAAATAAGTACTCTTCTTTTGCTGGAGGACTGCGTACAAAACATGTTTATCATTCCTTCTGCAGATGAAAGTACTCAAACATATGTCCACTTTAGCACTCTATCAAACTGACCACAAATGGCTTCTTGCGGTGATCGTGAGAAATGTCCATTTGCATTAGCTACTCGCCGGAGAACTTGTTTTGAAAGTTTACCACTGGAATGATTGGTTGGATAACCGATCCTATAATTCCAGTAGTAAATTGCAAAAGAAAAACCACAATGGTCTCTTGGACGGCAATTAGACATAGGACATTTTCTATGATAATGGATTTTTCTGTATATGACGTCATAATTATCTAGGTCAGATGTAGCTGGACTGCACAATCAAAATGTGTAATGAATAACGTATCTAGCTCCACCAGGAACATTCAATAGCCAGTTAAGTATGCGAATTGCACGTATTTATTATTTAATCAACATGCTGTTGAATAGTTTGAAACTAATTTGACTAGACGCTGTTCGAATTGTATGTCTTTGCTATTTATTCACCAATCATTTTCTATGATAATGACTGGATTCGATCTGTAACTGAAGGATATGACGTCATAATCAATTACGTCATATACGGGCAGACGTCACAATCCAAAATGTGTAGATGAATGGCGTATCGAGCTCAGGCATGAACATTGAATAGTCCGGCAAGTGTACGAATTGTATGTCTTTACTGTTTAATCAACATCGTGTTGAATATTTTGAAACTAATTTGACCTGGCGTTGTTGCGGCCAGAGGCAGCACACCTGTAAAAGCACCCAGTCAAATTAGTTTCAAAATAGTCATCAGCTTACCTGTATAGTTACCTTGAAATTGGAAGTCTGGGAATTCATTATTCAGCGTGTATATATATATATATATATATATATATATATATATATATATATATATATATATATATATATATATATATATATATATATATATATATATATATATATATATATATATATATATATATATATATATATATATATATATATATATATATATTTATATATATATATATATATATATATATATATATATATATATATATATATATATATATATTAGTAGGTCAGATATGTGAAAAAGATGTTCCATTCTGGCAGAAAGCATGAAATTTGGCAATGAGGTGGTTTAAGGTATCCTGATCATAATTAGATGCGGTGCCACGTGATTCTACCAAGGGAACCCATTCAAAATGGCGGATTCAAAATGGCCGCCTTCCTAGCGGAAAATTCGCATTACTCAAGTTCCAGACGGAGTAGAGAGAAGGGATTAATGTCAAATTAAGGGTTTCTTAGGTCACTGGTTATGATTTTACCCATTACAATACTCTAAATAGATAAACATGCTGACAAAATTTATTATTATTATTATTATTATTATTAGTATTGTTGTTGTTGTTGTTGTTGTTGTTGTTGTTGTTGTTGTTGTTGTTGTTGTTGTTGTTGTTGTTGTCAGGCCCAGAAGTAGGAAGGATGATCAGCGAGTACGAAGTGAAACATACACACAGAAATATCAATGATATCTGTCACCATGAGCAGATTCCGAGTAAGCAGAAATTGTTTGCTTTAAACACAATTTGTCTTATTAATGGATCCCCGTCCTAATCGATGCCACCGATGGACGGGGTGCATCCTCCTCGGCCGTGGTCGAAACCACAGACTGGTCTACCCTGGCTAGCCAAGCCAGAGCCTCTGACCAATCTGTCTCCGAGGAGGACACTCCTGTGAACACATCACCCGTTGACGTGTTCACGGCCCTACCAGCAATGGCTAGGAGACATTGCTAATATGCCAGCATATATCCGGTACTGTACGGTTCTGCCGCCACCCCACGAAAAACACCAGTCCATGGAGTAGGCCCGCACAGAAAACCGTGCGGACCTGTAACGGTTGAAGAACCGTGGCCAAACACGGACGCCAATGGCACCCCATGTCTGACTGCCGGACCGGGCGAGATATGTGAGTACCACACCTGGCCAGCCACACCCGTCACCGTGTCGGTTGGTGGCAAACCAACCATCACGGGACCGGGGCCAAGTACGGGAGTGGCCTCAACCACGGGGAGAGCCGCTGCCCTGGCTTGCGCCAAGCCAGACAGATGGAGGACGGTTCTGTCCAGGATGTAATCGACCTCCATGCTCTCCCCTCGCGGCATCTCAGGCCGCAGCAATCTCTCCTCCTCGGCTTCCTCATCTTCAGACCCCGAAGAGTCGTCACTAGACGAGGAAACCGTGGAGCCGTCCTGGCGGACGATTCCCATGCCTGACGGACCGGCCACCGCTACTGGACCACCAGGATGTGGCCGCAGAGAGACAGAGCCCATCAGGCCAGAGCCCGACAGGACTGCCAGCGGGCCGTATGAGACTGCTCCCAGTGTCGCCAGCATATGATCTTAAAAAAACTGTTAAACTAGTCTCTCCAAAAATGGCGTCGCTCCCAGGGTATTATGGGGAATTTGCTTGCGATGAAATCAATAATCCCTTTTCACATACGGATCAGTAACTCATCACTGCTTTAAGACAGTAACTCATATGCTATCGCAAGGATGGCCTGAGTGTAAATAAGAAAACTGAAACTGATCCGGCTGGATCACTGTGTTTTAGCAGGAGTAGTTGTATGACACAATTCAAACAAGATTTATCGCTTACTTCATCAAGAAGTTAGTTTAATCTGTGGCGCTTTAACACAGTAGCGACCAAGCAGACTGAATATATAATTTACAATGGGCTTGAGAAATGGCCATTGGCAGGCCAAGGGAATACTATTTTTGAAAATCTACCATTAGAATGACTGACTCGATAAACAAGTCAGTCATTCCAATGGTAAAGTTTCAAAAATAGTATTCTTCTGGCCTGTAAATGGACGTTATGCAAACAAATATTTTGATTTCTTGATGATTGAAGGAATAATTACACTAATAACATGCTGCACATTGTGCATTCAGAACATTTTGATGAATTTTACATTTTGTGCAGTACTAGAGTTATGGCAGTATGGATCAGTACAAAACACCAGGGATCTCTGAATTTTCTGTTGTACTGATCCGTATGGATCACGTTAAAAAAAAGGTCTAGCCATACACTGATCATGTTGCTCTGACCAGAAGGTGTTAGCACTTAGAGAACAAAGTATGGCTCCTATAAGTCTGTAACCAGGGGTAAGTGATCTGTGATTGTATTTAAATGATTGAGCGTGTACCGTCACGCGGATATCCTAGGCGCTTGTCTGATTGGATGGAAAGGGAATCATGGCGGCGCTCATATGGGATATGACCACAAAGTGTAAAGGACACTGAATACCAATTTCCCCCTTACGAATAGGAGTTGAATGGTGTTATAAACTGACTAATTGACAATCCCTGTTAGTTGGTTGCAACTCACAACCTCGCCATATTTAGGGTATTTATACATTTGGTAGTAATGCCCGACGTTGATATCATTCGCGGTAGTCAGGTGGCTTAGCGCCAAAAATCATGATTACCGCTACATGGCTGATAAAATCATAACATTTTTTGTGCGGCTTTATTTCGACATATCATTTAATATTAGCCCAGAAACCCTCTTCAGTTGTTTGATTTTCCAAGATGGCTGCCAAAATCCAAGGTGGTCGATAGTCAGAGTAGAATATCACTGCTTCTAGAAATAACACACAGGCGAATGGTGTGTAGAAATAGTGGTTTCGAGGTCGCTAAAATTACTCTAGGCTAGTACACATATTCAGTGTCTCTACTCTCCCAAGACGACGGCCTAACTCCAAGACGGATTCTATGGACAACAGAATATTACATATGCTTAGTTCTATTAATCAGAAAAAGACAAATAAGGTATCAAAATAGGGGTTTTATAGAATACTCTATGTGTTTCATTTAATAGAAATGATTGAATATTGAAATAGCTTCACTTTTGTTCACATGTCAATAGCAATCGCCACATCCAGCTATTCGATGTGCCTATTTCCCACCTGTACGTAAATGGGTGTTTTAAGCGCGCCGACTAAGTCAGTACTGTTCACTTTCAACGGGATCTAAAAACAAGAGAAAATTAATATTTACGTTCTAATCCCATAGTAAAAGATCAGAGTATTGATTGCAGAATGGCCCAGTCGTGTTAGTTTCAACATCTATATGATTGTCTTGAAATGAAGTCATTTGATCTGTCACTCAAATATCTGACATCAGAATCAATGGAGGAATCCAGTTTATCCATCAATCACATGATAAACAACTATACATCGTGTTTGATGCCGTCATAATCAATCACGTTATGAATGCCTCGATTTCGTCCATCTTAAGCGCATAATAAGCCGCCAGGTTGTACGAATTGTATGTCTACTATTTAATAAGCATGTTTTTAAATATTTTGAAACTAATTTGACTGGGTGCTTTTGCTGCCATAGGCTATTCGTCTCAAAATATTCAGCAGCTTACATGTATAGGCTTCTGGAAATTGAGATTCAGAGAGTGCAGGGATAGATTAATCCTAATACGAGCAAAGTGTGGGTGGAGCTTAGCTAGAGATGGGCGGGGCATAGCATAGGACTCATCCATTAAAGCATGCTGGGTTACCTGACGTTACAGTCATAATGACGTAGCTGCGTCACCAAACTAGAAAAGACCGTAAAAATTGTTAGAATTGTCTGTCTTTGATAAATTTATAATTTAAAAAAATTAACATTTGGCTGACATAGGCATCCATACTCTCCACTCAAATTAGTTTCAAAATATTCAGCAGATTACATTTAAAGTTACCGTTATGTTTTGAGTTTCCGAATTCAGGTTTCGAAGTTTAAAACCGATTCCACACGTGCGAAACTGGGACGGAGCTTAGTGAGAACTGGATCCTTCTGTTGGTATATTCCACTTTCGCCTGCGTTCCACCTTTGCCTACGGTAAATTTTGGGAAACTCGCGTAGGCGAAAGTGGAATAGTGTGCAAGAGCGTTAAGGGATTATAGGAGCTCTCGGTTTATATAAGCAAGCTCGATTTTGATGAACGGATGAACATTTATCAGCTGGGAAAAAATTAATAATTATTTATGGTTTCAACTCAGTTGATAAAACGTGTCACCCATCCCCCCCCCCCCCACCCCACCCCCTCGTAGGCGAAAGTACACGCAGGTAAAAATGGAACGTAGGCGAAAGTCAAATAAACCCTTCTGTTGATATGTTTGAACACGATTTAGCTCATAGTCAAGACATGTAGATATTGAAACTAATTTTACAGACATTGTGTGCAACAGCGCCCAGTGAAAATAGTTTCAAAACATCATATTTTGTTTGATTTTGATTGATTAGGTAGCCCGTATGGTGACTGTGTCCGTCCGAGGACGAACTCGATCAGTCATCCGGGTTGCATCCCTCCATAGTCCCATCGAAAAGTCCGAAAGATTCTAATTATAGCAATTTTGTTTTGATTTTGTAATCCGTATGTTGCGTGGTTCCATCCGAGGACGAATACATTCAGCATCCGGTTTACTTTGATTATGCCGAAATTACTTGCCTACCTAACCCTAGCTCACGTTCACACAGTGATGGGCACTGTATGACGGGACCTCAATTTAAAGTCCCATCCGAGAAGACTGAGAAAACTGCGAAAGACTCTCAGCGTGGAAGATGCAAACCAAGAAAAATGTATAGGGACTCTTCAGCTACTGACATAAGCTCAACACGTTACTTTACTCTGGGTCAATAAATCACGACGGGGACTGAAAGCGAACACTCTGGCGTTCTCTGTGAAACGGTTGTGAGTTCTATGAATTCTTACAGTCAAATTAGTTTTTACTTTTTTTATGTCAATGTAATTTCGAACTTGCATCATATTGCCAATTGAGAGCGCGTATATATCTAAGATCAATGGCGGATTCAAGTTTATCCATCAATCATATGACGTCATAATCACCTGGGTGACATGTAGGCTGACGTGATAATCAATTACGTCATCAATGACGTAGATAGCTTCGTCACGAACGCTTAATTGATGCCGGACTAAGCGTTGCTGTACGAATTGTGTGTCTTTACTTTTTAATACACATGCTCTTGAATATTTTAAAATTATTTGCCTTGGTGCCGTTGCTACCATAGTCAGCAACAACACTCAGCCAAATTAGTTTCAAAATATTCAACAGCCTACCTGGAAATTAATGGGCAGGGAGTTCAGGAATTGATCGATACCAACATTGGCGAAGTGTTGGTGAAGCTTAGCTAGAGATGGGCGGGGCATAGCTAAAAACTGTATTCATCCATTGCGAGCATTGCGAGCATTGAACCAATAGTTGGGGTGGCGCCAAGTACAGAAGATACTTGTGGGGAATATTTGCTCTTAGGGGGTGCAGCCCACAAGCGTATGTGCCTACACACGTTGCTTGATCGTTTCTGGCCCACACAAAAAATTTGGCAATTCACCCCTCAAATTTTATGGCCCAATTTTTTTCCGGACAAACGACGTGATGGACGAAATGTACAATGTTTCGCATGATATTAACCGAGTCCTAGGCCTGGAAGATTGACGAACCCGGACGGAACGGGAAAAGCAGTAAACGAGTCCTATGATGATTCAGAGTTGATATTCGGCCCAGTTCCGAGTACTCGTCAAATAATCTGTGGAAAACGGCGCGGTCACCTAAACAAGGTAAAATAAAATCATTTCATCTTAAAATAATCCGTTTTCATCCACAATTATTTATTCTAAAATCTATTACGTTAGCGTTAATATTTTACAAATAGGTGGGGTGATTTTTCCCTAATCATGCAATTTCATGAGCGGGTTGTATTATGGTGTCTCCACTAGTTGCGCACGTTTATCCCTTCGCATCAGTAAGCTACCGGAAAATGTGTTATTTGTTTAATAACTTTATTAAACTGTTATCTGGTCTCTATCACTTGTAGAAAATTCAGCGTCCTATTCAATTGTTCAAGAAACATACAGTACAAAATCGCCTGCTACCGACTTTGGAAGGTGTCTCCACTTCGGCGCGCTGGCAGAAGATTTATTTTGCAACATTTGTTAACGTGTGCTCTATCTGTTTGATTTTACGCCGTAGCGTAACCAAATGGCTACAATGGTAGCATATGGAGCATATTCTGAGGTGGCTTTGACAAATGGCAATAGAGATTGGCACCTGTACGCGTAGCGCTATCTAATTTACACGAAAGCTCGCGGCCACTGAGATTTCCCGAGAAAGAGCGCGATTTGTCCGCCATTTAAAAATTTGCGAAATTTATCATTGCACAATCTAGTTAAAATTTATTCTGTAAAGTGTATGACTTTAAATATCGTCCAGGTACACGTATTTGTATTATTTAGCAACAACATTATCCAAGTAATATCATATGTAGGTATTTTGCGAAGCACAAGTAAGTATCTAAGCGTTGTATGTTTATGTTTAGATTTTCGTGGTATTAAAAAACGAATAAAAGGGTACAGAATGAAATTTTTTTTTTAATTCTCGGAAGCGCGATATATGTTATGTACCCCCAAAAGATTTATACATGCATTATTTAGTTGTAATAGTATCTGTTATTAAGCCTCAGACTAGTCAGAGCCTGCTCTGACTTTCAACCAGCCTTGTGACAGATATTTGGACGGACATGACGGCCTGGTTAGAGTCAGAGCAAATCTTATAGGCAAAACTGGGGGATCCTGATCCACGGAGGTCAGGACTCATTTTTCGCTTTTACAGACTGTATTTGCCTAATTCCCGGTTATCACCCAGTACCTTTCACTTATGCGGACATTCCTGCGTTTATTTTTTGTCATAACAAAATCTGCATTCATTTCAAGGCAAATAAATCGATGAGACGATGTTAGATTTGCAAAAATGGATGACATTTGGGAGGTCGGAGAAATCCGGAATCGCCTAATTAGGTTTAGGAATCCGACAGGCAGAATTAATGGATGGGTGAAACCACCGTTTGGTGGGAAGATCATAGCCTATACATATAGCATCCATGTCCAGCAAGTATTTATTTCATATCATTTATTTTATTGCTGTCAGTCAAAGATTGATGCAGGTGTTGCCATTGTTGATTGTAGTGATGGTGGTCAACTGAATCATTTTATGATGTACGCACATATATTGCCCACATAATCATGTGATGCTGAGGTTTAATAACAACTTGTGTCGGTGTGTGATGCACACATAGTTTGAATCAAAGTACATTAAAATAAATGATTTATAAGTAAATGTGTGATGTGTGCAAGAGAGTCTATGGTTTGAATTAAACAGTTAACGTGCACACTGGCCACATTCTGTATTTCAGCTTCTGCAGTGGTGGTCAGGGTTCGTACTGGTAATGGAATTCCTGGAAAGTCATGGAATTTGAAAATTAAAATTCCAGACCTGGAAAGTCATGGAAAATCTGCTTTTTTATCATAGGTCATGGATAAGTCATTGTAACCATGCAAAATAAAAGAAATGTGTTGACCTAAATTCCCGGCGTCAACTCTATAATAAAATTATGGCATAACACAGCTTTGGATTGGTTGATACAAGACACAATGTCAAATTTTGCAGAATAGAGTCTGATCGTAATTTATAATTTATGTCAGGGACAGATCTGGCTTTTGTAATGTTCGAGCCAATAGATTAGCCAAATACCAATTTTCTTAGTCAAATAGTAAATATTTTAGCCACATCTATACTTCAATGTCACTTATGAACATGCTCTTAGAGACATCATCAGTTAATACTCTCAATTTTACAGTAGGCAGCAACCGCTTTCAGTCATATTAATTTCATTGCCTAGTGGGTGATCTGTCCCTGTATATAGCTATTTCATAAACACAAATCTCTTAATGTTCTTAGAGGTCAGGAAATTTGTTAAATTTGGTCATGAAATGTCATGGAAAAGTCATGGAATTTCAAAGACAAAAAGGTGTACGAACCGTGGCATGCCTGGGTGTTGAGAAATGTTAATTTGCAGACAGAGTCACTGATAAAGTATTTTTGAAAATTTAACAGGGGGTGAATCCGGCTCATTAAGTGACATATTTTTTTTTAATGTGGTGTTTGACTTCCTTTGATTCTTTGAGATATCCTAATTAATCACTGATCTTTTGAATCATTATCCTCCTCATTAATCACTTTGATCATTGCATAAGTATATTGTGATATGGATTAATCATCCCGGCTTGAATCAAACAGGAAATTCAATTGCCCCACTCCCCCCCCCCCCCCCAGCACAATTTTCAGTCAGATAATTTTACATAAATTGATTGACAGGTCACTCTTGAAGCAACATGATTTAACCTTTTAATCAGCAAATTTGGTCAGGAAAAGCCTAATACTTCCTTTATAATATTGAATGTTCATTTGTAGTTAACGAGAAGACTATTTTTGAAAATTTACCTCTGGAATCGCTAGCTCTGTTACCGAGCCAGTGATTCCAGTGATAAATTTTCAAAAATAGTTTTCACTTGGCCTGCAAATGGACTTCTCAAGACCATTGCAGAGGTCTGTTTTGGCCACCTTGGTCACAAAATGGTTAATGCTATTTATGATATTTAGTCACTTGAGCTGTTTGTATTGATATTTTGTGTTCGGTACCGATGTCGGTATTTATGGTCCCAATTACTTCGGTATTGGTACGGTATCGGTATTGCGTTGATGCTTCTGCAATGTATTTTCTGTGCTTACACTGCCAGTGCATTTTCAAATTTGTTGTATTTTCATGACTCGCCAATACATTCTGTTTGCACAGCGTTCAAGTGCATGTTTTACTATCAATTCATTTGAAATAACGTCCATGCACTCTACCTTTTGCGACATATAAAACTGTCAGATAGTACAACATTATGATGGCTGGCCCTCTTGTGGCGTGAAATAATGAGAGAAACTTGAGTAATTTGAGGCAATTTTTTTCAGTATTGGAATTTCGGTAATTTGAGATTTGCTCGGTACAATATTTCGATATTGTTGCAATATTGATATCGCATGGTAATTTGAGTATATCTAACAGCTCCATTAGACACTAGCTAGGCCTTTCCTCTGCTGTTCCTCCCACCTCGCCTCCTATCCGTATCTACATTTGTATAGGTGCAAAACAACCCAGGACGAACATGAATATGGGAGAAACAGGCCAGTGCACACAAGCAAAAGTGTGAAAGGTCTACGAACCTGAATCTGGGCAAAATATCCATGACAGGGATTCTCATAACGGTCCTTTTGAGGGTATATATACCCTGAAAATGTAACATGGGACCCACAAAAGCAATGACATTGAGTATCATGGGACCCCTGAAAATCAAGTTTGATTATTAGATGTTAATTTTTATGTGGTTTTGCACAACAGCATGGATGAGAACAACTTAGAACCAATGTTTTTCAGGTTTCACCTTTGAACAACCAGGTTTGAGGGTGTTTGGGCCTAAGACCTCCAAAATTTAGATAACATGAGAAACACTGGACCAGGAGTCACCATCATCATCATCAGACCATCATCATTTACGTGGCATAAGCCATTGGCTTGTTAATGCCTCCAATGTTTTAGTCATCGTGTTTCTTTATATTATGGGTATCATGCTGTGTGATACTATTTAGGAGTGCACCGGATTCACTATTTTGCTGTCCGTCCGGATTTGGCCGGATTTCATCTCAAATCCGGCCCGGATTACCTAATAGGCACGCATCATAGAAACTTAATTTGATGTTGTCTGAAGTATATACTTATAGGTACATCGTCAGGAGATACTCAACTGAATCCACTGAAGGCGACCTACACGAGTATTGGCTAGCAAATACTACGTAATTAGCTTCATAAGACAGTTAGCTCAATCTTTAAATTAAAATACTACAATGTTAGTTAAGTCTCAATCGCTGTCTTTCACTTTTATCACTTGAACTAATCGCTTGATTGATACTCATATGTTTATACACGATAAAACGGTAGGTAATTTGTGTAGAATTTGATCAACACCGTGTGCAGCAAGATTATAGGATCGAGCACAGTGCCCTTGAAATTCAGGATCATCAATCAGACAGATAACATCATGAAATGGCACCCAGTACTGATCTCTCCGTGAAAAGAGCTCCTGTTCGGGAGCATCTCATAAAGTGTATAAGTGTATTACTGCGTACATCTGACCGGTCAACTATGCTCCCAACATACTATTCCTTGTCATAAATTGATGCGACATACTTTCTAGGCTGCAACCGATCATCTACGTTGTGTTGTGAATCACACAGTAGAGATGGAGGCGATAGGACCTTATTCTCATCCACAGTGCCCATAGTAAAATCAGTATCAGCTGATATTCTTTTCATCTTCACCTCACCTTCGGATGCAGGAATGAAGCAATGATGGGAACGTGTGCCAGAAACAGTGAATCAAATCGAGAAGTCAAATCAAACATTGCAGCATTGTCTTCAACCTCGTCATCAGAAACGGAGTTACAGTCAAAATATGATTGCAAGCTGGCCCGTGAGACTAGTCGTTTCATTATACCCCCAAATGTCATTGCAGGGGTTTTTGCCATGGCTCGTGGCAAAGATTGGCCATTCCGATTCAAGCCCATGATCACTTTTGTGGTGGCACAGATTTGTGAAGTTATTGTAGTTTTTGTACTGACCAGCTGCCCCGTCACTGAAATAAATTACTTTCTTAATGGATGGGCAAGCCTGGAAATAAGGTTCCTGTCAAGGACATGTCATAATTACCCCTTTCAAACCAAGTCGCAGGTATGACAGTTTCGGCGGCAACAGCTTCCAGTGAAATCAGTTTCAAAATATTCAACATGTTATTGGTATGGTTGCTTTGAAATTAACATACTATCTGAGTGCTGAAAGAATTAATGGCTTAGACTAAGGAGTAATCCTATATAGTTGTAACAATTAAATTTAAATTCTTTTCCAAAAAGTATTCATTTTCGAGCTTGACCGGTCAAGATATATTAAGTCAATTTATCAACAACCAAAATTGATTTCTGAAATCATAATCGATCGGCTGGTTTAACATGCAAACCAATCAATCATCGATCAAATCGATTAATTGGAACAACACACACACACACATATATATATAATGTAGCACTCGGCTTTAACCATCTGTGATGCAATATTGTTAGATGTTGCTGAGCTATTCTAGGGAATGATGTAATCTAGATGCTGAGTGATTAGAGTGTGAACTGCCTCTGTAGAAGAATTCATTCATAAATTATAATTCATGTGTAAATGTCATGACCTCATTAAATAAACAATACAGTGCAGTATGCTCTACTAAATTTCAGTGAGTGGGCTGGATTCTAGTGATCAACATGTCTGTCTGTATATCTACCTCTCCATCCATCTATCTGTCCAGTTCCATTGTCGATTCACCTCCTTCGAGAGTTTAACCTGTAGTAATATATAGCAAAATGCCCAGGACCGTGTGATATTGATGCCCCTTGCTTGAATATAAAGGAAGTGAGACACAAAGTCAAGACTTACTACACACAGTTAATATATGTAAGATTCATACTCCATATTTTTTGGCGGTTTTCTCAAAATTAGATTTTATGGTTTCTAAAATCTCTAGGACATTAAATATTAAAGTTATTTCCCTATAACTTGGCATATAACGTACATTTTCTCCTTCGATCAATGCCATTAGATTTACTTCTTGAATAACAGCTCTACAGAAGCTGTGCCCTAAGAATCTTCAGATTTAGTAAGCTCTACCGGCTCTTGGAACCGGGTGTCCGCCCCCAACAAACGGGTACCCGCCACCAAGAGCCGCCATTCTTGTTTGCATAGCAACAAAAACAACAAGCTCTTTTGCTCAAGAGAAATTTCTAGGTTTTTTGTTATTTTTACTGTGCTTCTGTGCCTTTTTTTCCTTGGATTATAATGGAGCGTGCCACCGAACCTCAGGTCGTATGTTTCTATTATTTACCTAGTTATATGGAGACTTGTCTCTGAAATTTCGTGTGTGTTGCATGTCACATTTTTGGAACCTGGAACTGGCCCATATTGTACAAAGAAATTAGCCAGATATGATCGCCTCCTTTAATCCCAATGATCAGGCAGTAATATGAAATGTCCAGGGCATATGTCTGTCTTTAACACGAAAATCGGTTTACGTCGTTCAACCCCGTAGTTCGAGCGGATGACGTCACACCCTTTTACGGCTCCGATTATTTTGGTGGAGGAAATGTTTCATTAATTCGCATATCTTACTCTTGGTAGATGGCTTGTCATGAATGACGTAGATAAGTTCGTCATGAACGCATAAATGGTGATTAACTAAGCGTTGTTGTACGAATGGTATGTCTTTACTTTTTAATAAACAACTCCCTGACTATCAATTTCCCGAAAACAATAGATAGCCTGTTGAATAATTTAAAATTAATTTGACTGGGCGCTGTTGCTGCCATAGAATAACTTGATAGTCAGGGAGTTCAGGGATTGATCGATCCCTGTATGAGCGAGGTGTGAGTGGAGCTTAGCTAGAGATGGGCGGGGAATAGCTAAAACGGGGAAGGTTCATTATGAAACAGATCTTCAGGAAAGACAAGACCCTCTCTCAAGCATAGGTAAATGCGTGTAATGAGATCATTTGAGAAAGATAGAACCCTGGTTTTTAAAGACATTATACTATTTGAGAAAAACTGTAACATGGCCATAAATGTATTTAGGAAGGCATGATACATATACGTGAACAAACTTATCATTTACATGTTCACGGAATGTCAGCCAACGTCAGGAAAGCTACAAATTAACATGTGATGATGGAATAGACCTGGCTCCCATGCCAATATACCGAGGCATATCTGGTTGACACAAACATTGTATCTTTGCTGTAGCATCTGTGATACATTACGAAGCCAGTAGCTACCATTATGACGAACAGCAGACACTATAGGTCGCTCGGTAGAGAAGAGTTCGCAAGTGGGTGTGCACACTATCAACGGTGGGGGGGGGGGGGACTGATATGATTAGGACAGTACCTTCGCCCAAAAGGTGTCCCTCGTCCCATTAACACCACACACACACACGCACGCATGCACGCACGCATGCACACACACACACACACCCCACCCCCACCCCCACCCCCACCCCGCCACCCACATCCCCTCCCCATCACCCAAAATGACGGGAAATCGCAGAATTACCCATGCATTTGTAACCATGGTTCGGCTGCTAAATCGCGCTATCAGTGTTTCCATAAAAGACGGAAATATGTTAGTTATTAAGAAATATTCTGTTGAATATTTTGCGCATAATTATTATATTCAAATAACTGGTACGTCTTTTTTTGGTTGGGAAACGTGTTAAGTTATCTCTGAGATGGACTGCACAATAAAGCGCCAGTATAATAAGAAGACATTTAGTAATTCATGGATTCATTTCCTCAATCAATCATATGACGTCATAATCAACTATGTGACTCGTAGTATGACGTCATAATCATTAAGTCATGTAGGATTCAATTTAGTGCGTCTTAACGCTTAATATTCCGAATCGTGTGGCTTTACTATTTAGTAAACATTATGTCGAATATTCAACTACTTGTATGTATAGTTTTCTGGAATTGATAGTCTAGGAATTTAGGGATCGATCGATCCCGACACGAGCGAGATGTGGGTGGAGATTAGATAGAGATGGGCGGGGCATAGCTAAAACTGGACATTTTCCTTTCCATAACAGATATGAGAAACGTATCCATCACACGACAAGCTCTCAGAGAGTCAGAGTCAGATAAATAAATAGCTTGCAAAATTCTACGTTGTCGGAGAGGTTAGCCATAATTTAAGAATGGTCTAACTTACCCACAGCTCGGCAATGACAGCCGAAGTCATTTATGTGCAAGACATAGCCACGTGTAATATGGTTATTGCCCTAAACATACACCATCTGGTATCAATATTGCCATAGAAACAGCGCTAACATAACTATTAGTGTGTGTATAAAATAGTACCAATGGTATTATGGTGTTTGTCCACAATGCGTGATCATGGCATATACGGACGTATCCGATGATTGCCGAGTGACGTCATCGTGGAGCACTCGAGGCGAAGAAGTGAGAATGTATCTGTAATTGAACCAATGTCTGTCCGGGTAGGTATATTATGTACATGTGTATTAGCATTATAAAAAGTGCCACAGTATTTATGCAGACGGCACTATGAAAATCTTAATAATCATAAATTCAAAGAAAAATGTCCAAACAGACAATGAGTATTATTTAGACCCCGTCATCACATAATGTATAAATATCACTAAGAAAAACATAATACTTTTTAATGGCACCTTTAAGAACACTTGATTTTAAAGTACGAAAGACACGACGAGGTTGTTCATAGCTGTAACCTGTATGAATGATGTATGAATAGTTTAAGATAATTTAGCACCTGGAAGAAGAATGAACAATATATATGTCATGCTTATTATTGTGGCATTTTACCCACCAGCGTCTTCAACTGAACATCACTTACGTAACCCTTTAACTCTCATATCAGCCAACATACCACTGAAATGACTGGCGCGATTATCGAGCCAGTCATTCCAGTGGTAAATTTTCAAAAATAGTTTCCTCTTAGTCCGCAAACGGATGTTTTCAGTGCGAAAATTGACATTTTCTTGATCAAATTTGAGGGTTAGATTGTTAATACACTGTTAGTGGCAATAGAACATTCTGGAAGTGCGTTGAGGCTGGACAAACAACAATAGACAGTCATTTTAGATCTGCTAGAATCCAAACCGTATACTCAAACTTAAAGGACCATCAACATTCAATATGGTGTTATGGGAAATGTATGGATCTGTTTCTAGCTTCGAGCATCTCCGGCTAAGCTCCTCCTACATTTTACACATATTAGAACATTGATTTGAAACTTTGAGACATTTTTTTGCTAGAATCTAAATTTCATTTTGAAAGTAATCTTGCGGAAGCTATTGCTGCCCATGGCAAGAACGACTCCTTCACAATATTCAACAACCTATGTATTAAATTGTAAATTCATCAAAGGCATACAATTTGTACGGATTAGTGACGGATTGACAATATTCCTGAAGACCCGATGTCATTTTCATTATGACATCAGCTATCATGTGACGTAATTGATTATGCCGTCAAAAATTTGAGTGACAGATCGGATCCCTCAATTGACAAATGACAAACTAGTGTATGATGGTAAGGTTTCAGGTAGCAGGTATAACAGGTATTAAACACGATCCTTAACCGCCTATGGCAGCAACAGCGCCCAGTCAAATAAGTTTCAAAATATTCAACAGAATATTTATTAAATAGTAAAAGCAAACAAGTTGTACAACAACGCATAGACCGTCTTCAAATATGCGTTCGAGACGTACTTATCGACGTCATTCATTATGCTGTCATTCTACATGTCACGCAGTTCATTATGACGTCATATGATGGGTGGGTACTCTGGAAAGGTGAATCAACCCATCCTCATTTATTCATAGGCAAAGGCGGCTATATGTAAATGTTATCACGCGTTTTCTGATACACAATGGGTATAGCAGCCATGTTTCAACCTCAAACACCCTGGATCTGCGAGCTTGTGGGCGTAATGTAATGGGATGGTATCTATATCTCAAGCTTATAGATCTGAGTGTTTGAATTTGAGACATGATACATACCAACACTGATATCACACATGTGTGGCCATTTCATCACCAACACACCTTTACAAAGTCATGGTACCCTCACACTTTCCTGCCACTCGAGCATACATCTGTTAAACATTTTGAATGTGCTTTGACATGCTGCGTCACCTGCATGAAATAGCAATGGCGGCAAGGTAACTCAATGTCAAACTAGTCAATAGAATAATTCTTATAACTCAATGAGCTTTTCAATTATGTTTTGACAGTAAATTATTATAGTTATTATTATTGCTGCCGTTGTTGTTATTGTTATTATTGTTGTTGTTGTTGTTGTTTTTGTTGTTGTCGTTGTTGTTGTTGTTGTTTCAAACATATTTTATTGTGAATTAATAGCAATGGGATTGAGTCACAAGTCAAGTTGACTTAGATTCGACTCTTTCCCTACAAAACCATAAAAGGAGGTAATAGTGCAATTTTACATAATAATTTGTCAATAAAATGCGATTTGATATTTACATATATACATTAACATTATTTATGGTTACAGTATTCTAGCGATTATACTGCCTCCATTACAAAAGCAGTAATCATGATAATTAATAATAGTAATACTACTAAGAATAATACAACTATTAATAGCAAGCATTCCGTTAATTGTCTTTACAATACATGTTGTTGTCGTCGTCGTATTCGTCGTCGTCGTCGTCGTCGCCGTCGTCTTCGTCGTTCTTAACGTTGGAATGGCACATGTGAAGGGCCATAGTAATGCCAATAGCGACTCGCCTAATACTACTATTCCTTAATGTTTGAAACATAAGATGTATAGCAAGCATGCGCGTGAGTGTATTCATTGACTCATGCGCATGTGTTATTTATTGCACAAGAGCTTAACGAAATCCTGCCTGACAGTTTTTGCCAGTAGGAGATACACGAGAGGATTGAAGACCGAGTTAAGAAAAATAAAGTAAAATAGGATAAGATATAGAGCCGAGTGAAAGTCTTTGTTTTGGGTTCCGATACTTTCATACATGACCGTGTATACATTGACAGGCGTCCATGTAATCATGAACAAGATGATAATAACTCCCAGTGTTCTAGCGTCTGTATTACGGTTCTCTTTTGAGGCCTGTAGCTGTGTCTGGTTCAGAGATACCTTAATCTGCTTAGCCACGTGAAAGGTAATGATCAAACAATTTGGGAGTATTGTATGAAACACGAGCCAAAGTGTGTCTCTGACAAAGAAATCCGCGTGGAACTCACACAATGTCACAGTCAAGTCACGATATGGCACCTCCTTTGGTTTAAACAGAAACCCAAATGGCAGTCCTTCTAAAGAGAAGATAGTCCAGATAATCACACACCCCTTCAACACGAATGCAGGTGTGATCTTTGCACGCGCCTTTAGGGGAAACGCTAGCTGATAAAAACGGAACGCGGCAAAAAATACAAGGTGGTAGTTACTAGCAACTACAGCGGCATAATTCACATATACGATCAGCCCACATAGAAACCCATACTGTGGGTATGTCATAAATGGGCTAAGAAACACTACCCACAGAAGGGCGGTCAAACAAGTTAGAATATCACAACAGCCCAAACTCGTGATCAACAGGAATATAGGTGAGGTATATTTGTGAGTTTTTATTAAGTAAAATAATAACAAAGCGTTGTTAAATATCCCGAAGGCGTAAAGAATGACAAAGAGTTCTTTAAAGATCCAGCGCGGAAAACTTTCATAGCCTCTTAAATAAAAATCATACAAGTTTAATTCAGTTACATTTTGTTCGTTGCAGGTAGAATTCATTGTGAAACCACTATTTAGATTTTAATTATATAACATTTGTTTAATTTTTAAATCACCTTGATCGAACCCTGCTGCAGCTATTTTCACAGTATGGTATCGAGTATTACTTGTTTGACTGGTGAATGGATCACCTTCACTCGCTAATCCATGGAGTATATCATCCAGTAAGACGTACCATCAATGTTTATGTGAGGATATCTGTGCGCCATTAGCCGGCAGGTTCCTATATCACATGACATATGTCCGTATAATGGGCCTTTCCGGTTTTAGCTCGTTCGTGTTTGGAATCGATCGCTCAATAAACTCCCTGACTATTAATTTCCAGAAAACTATACAGAAAACCTGTTAAATATTTTGAAACTAATTTGACAGGGTGCCGTTGCTGCCTATGCAACAGTGCCCAGTCAAATTAGTTTCAAAATATTCAACAGAATGTTTATTAAATCGTCAAACATACAATTCATACAACGTGTCTGACTATAAAGCATTAAAGACTAAATCGAGTCATTCATACCATAATGAATTATGACGTCATCCTACATGGCACTTAGTTGATTACGGCGTCATGTGAAATCAGATGATTGATGGATAAATTGGAAAGGTCCATTAATATGCATTGGAGTTTGTGATATGATCATAGCGATTACTACATTGCAACAACATATGTCAGATCAGTGCTTGAAGATATGGCTTTGGTATTTTACAATGTTTCATATTGTGACTAGTATATAGTATAGTATATATATATATATATATATATATATATATATATATATATATATATATATATATATATATATATATATATATATATATATATATATATTTTATATATATATATATATATATATATATATATATATATATATATATATATATATATATATATATATATATATATATATATATATATATATATATATATATATATATATATATATATATATATATATATATATACTAAATAGATTTCAAGTGTGTTAATCGAATTAAGTAAACACGTAATTTTCTCGTTACTTCTCCAGGTGAAATAAATGAAGATAAAAATTAACTTTCTCGCTGCATCAAGCGACGAGAAAATAATTTCAATGAACAAAAACTCTTGACTTGCTGAATATTTTGAAAACAATATGACTGAAAGTTGTTGGTGGCTTAGCCACTAACAACTTTCAGTCAAATTGTTTTCAAAATATTTAGCAGGTCCAAAGATATAACCCCTGGGATATGTCGTCTGCGAAAACTCTGCTGTCAAATGGTTAATGAACAAGTGAAGTATCAATCCTAGTATTGTGCATTTACTCTAAAATATAATAATATCATTTATAAAAACACATTTTACATGGAAATAACGAAACAAAATGTGTGTAATGGGCACAGGCAAATACAGTGTATAAATATATATATATATATTATCTGTAACTGATGATGATGATGATGATATATATCTTTCATTGTGTCTGAAAGAAAACCTATGATACTGATGATAGATAAAGCAGTTCTATTTGATCTGTGTGTATGTTGTTAGCTGTGGTTATTTCTAAATCGGCTCCCCGGGCATTACCAATGCGTAAAGACCACACTCATGATCTTGGTGTTGTTTCACAAAGATCTGTATAAAATAAGCAATTATTGGCTACAATAGCCGCTCGTACTGCCTGGTATTTAGCATTGATTCCAATGTAGACCATGTACGCCCAGTATGAGCCATTCCAGTCGATATTGTCACAATATATCCTGCATGATATAAACTTTGTTCCTTGTTAATCATATTGTAAAATGTATCTGAAAATTTAGAAAACATTGTGAGTATAATGTGCTGCTGCATTGTACGGAGGTGGGGTGGGTGTGTGTGTGTGTTGTTGGTGGTGGTGGTGGGGTGGGGGGGGGGGGGAGGTTCTTGTCTAATAGTTTTCAAACATTTGGATTTATATGTAGCTACAAGAAAACTAATTTTTCAATTAGTCATTAAATGAAAGTTTAAGCGAGGGCGTGCCAAAACCGAAGCCAGCCGGAGTCAAATGATGGCGAATGTATCGTCAAGACTTCAGAAACACTCTGAGACAGTGTGACATTAGGACTAGAAGATCGCGGTTGTTTTATACATCAGACTCGACCTACCATTTTGTCAATGTGCCTATAATGGGAAGTTATCGTGCCAAATAACAAGGAATAACAGGGGGTGGGTGGTTTGGTACAGGTGACTACCACATGCGCCGGCGTTGTAAACACATTTTATATTTCCCCGAGCGTAGCGTTTGAAATTTAATTGTTTGCGCATGTGGTAGCAGCCTTAAGCCCCTTAGGAGGTGCACAAATAGTTTCAAAAGATTTCTCTAACAAAACTATTCTATACGGAACGATACTGTTTCAACAGGGCCCCTCAACACACACACACACCCCCCCCCCCACCCCTTCCAAACATCCTTTGCCCGATACGCTTATGACGTAGTATATGCCTATGTGACGTCTGACATTGTTTCGCGTGAAATTATTCACAGATTAAAACATGTTCTATGGTGCATCCTATAATTAGGATAAAAAATCGACTGTTTTATGTCACTGCCTTTAGCCAAACCATGGGCCATTCTTATTAATCGTATTGATGCTGGTGAGCCTCTATTTGATTCAGTTACTGATATAATTGTCAATGCTGCTAAACTCTGGCATTAAACATATAAAGCCGAAAGCTTGCAAATCAAGGTCAAAGAAAGTAGTCTCTGAGAAGAATCATTGGTTTGACAATGATGGTCCTGTTCTGAAGAGAGATATCAGAAGTATATCCCGCAAAATCCATGAAGATCCCTCAAATTCCATGCTCATTACCAACTTTCGAATTTTGCGGAATGGGTTTTTAAAATGCATTGCAAAAAAGGTTACTTTCAAACAATCGATATTGGATCAAATGGAAGTCTTCTGGAAGCTGTATGATTAATCCCTCCATGCCAAATTGGAAAAAGATTTAGAACTGCCGATCACATATTCTCGTTAAAAACGATCATAGATAAATATGTGAATGCAGTAAACTAAAAGAAACATCTGTTGCTGCTTTGTAGATTTTAAGTCAGCTTTTGACACTATCTCTAGAAAGAAACTATTGTATAAGTTGCTACGTGCAGGTATCGACAATAATTTCTTAAATGTTATTGAGAGTGTGTACTCTAATTTGCAATATACAGTCAAAGTTAACGATGGATATAGTAATGGCTCCTCCTCTTCTGTTGGGTTTAAACAACGTTGTGTACTCAGCTCACTTCTATTCAAGCTTTCGCCCCACGACTTACCTGATATTGTTGACAGTACATGTGATCCTATCCATCTAACTAGAGCCTCTCTAAATTGCCTAAAGTTTGCAGATGATCTAGCAATATTGTCAGAAACTCAAAATGGTCAACAAAATGCCTTAAATAAATTGAGCTTCTGCTGTGACAGATGAAATCTAACTGTCAAGCTAAACAAGACTAAGATAATCGTTTTCAATAAAAGTGACCACCTCTTAAAGAAATATATGGATTCCGTTACCTACAACGGTTCACTAATTGAGATTATAAAAGTCTATTGCTATCTTGGTATTTTATTTACTCCTTCTGGTAACTTCTGGGATGCCTGTGAAAGATTGGCTGAACAGGCTAAGAAAGCATTGTTCGAACTTAAATCTGCCAATGTAAGAAATAGTGTCTTAGTTGCATTTAATCTATCCCATTCTCTTATTCTACTAATAGTGCGCAAAGGTTTGGGGCCCTTTCTATACGACAGGTATCAATGAACACAACTTTATGAAGTTAGGAGATAATAAAGGAGATACCTGTTGAGAAAGTCCATATCAATTTTTATAAATATATACTAGGAGTTAACAGGAAAACTAGGAATGCCGCTGTGAGGTTTAACGTGGGCAGTCTGCTCAAATAATAACTGTCTTGTCCGAAGCAGCGAAGTTCTGGTTATGTGACATTGACTCTGGGACAATAGTCCATCATGCCAGTGTAGCGCGGGTTGGCAGACAAGTACGGACCATCCCAGACTTGGTGCGGGACGGCTGTCCCGGGTACGGTCTGATCACGCCACGACCCCCCCCCCCCTTAGCAGGATAGTACGCGTGTATAAAGCTATATAGGAGAGGTTTCGTAAGTCGTGTAGCGTACATGCACGCACGTCAGAGCTTCCCTGACGACAATGTTGGGAGAGAATGCATACTAAAATGTACGGAAATGGGGCATTTAATCCCTTTATTCAAAACTGTAAACCACTTTAAAATCGGTCCAGAAATGGCCGAGTTGTCCTTATTTTTCTGCTTAAAATATGCTCAAAATATTGAAAACGTCATAAGCGCGTCTATGTACTAATTGAACGGGAGAGGATGTTTATCACGTGATAATGTCCTTGCCCTTCCAGCTCGCACGCTGATTGGCTACAGGTCACGCGTTGATTGGCTACGCGTTCCAGCTACGACGTCAAAAGGAGCATAAAAGGAGCGAAGAACTGAGAATCGAGACACACGTGAGTCTAGACCCTAGCATTGGGAACTAGCATATAAACGCCTTAAATATTACAACACAGAATCGAGACACACACTTCGACGAGGCAGAAGGTGGTAGGTTGTGTGGCCAGAGCAGTACAAGACGTGGGTAACTGCTTACTGACGGTGGTTACCATATAACCGCAGCAGTGCCTCTCGAATTTTAGCTCTCAGTCTCTAGCACACAACCGCCGCATCCGTATCTAACTTGTTGTATGCTCTCTGGAGGATATCACCCAAGAGCAAATAAATAAATCTAAAAGAAGAAGCCCTCACTTCCAACAACAACAGAGAAACTTTCCTGCGCATGGGCCTTGCAGTCCCGATGTAAAGAACTCGTAGTATGTGGAACGAGTGGTGATTATTGGTGGACAACTCGTCACATCTGCCGAACCACGCTGAAATGTGGTAATCAAACTCAGCGCAATGTATTGTGTATAACATTTAACTTTTAGACCACAGTCTGGTGGGACTTGCCTGGTGTGCTGCACGAGCTATGCCATACATCATGTACTGTGTACACGGAAGATGCACATGCATCATCAATATTTAACAATCAACAGTAGCCCTTCATTACTACAGGGCATCTTTCAACTCCCATTACAGCACGGAACCTTTTGCCACACCGTTTAAATTAATATGACTAAATAGTAGACATCTTCAACCACAATCGTTCTTCTTCACCGTCCTTAAGAGTGAGCCACATCAACAGTTCACCTTCGGAGATCAGTCCAGCAACTACAGAATCGAGCCATCTCACGTTCCTCATCCGGAACGTATCATTTACTCTGATCTATGAACTGTTTCCATACCGATAACTAATAGGTACTCATCTAACTGTATTTTTATATTATTGTATGTTTACATTTATAGGTGCTAATGACTAATAGGTACCGACCGGTCGTCTGAGACAGCATTCTATAGTTTATCTTTTTTACTGTATATATTATCCTTGTTTTCTCCTCACGACTAATAAGCACGACAAGGTCAGGTGGCCTTAATTATTGTCAATTCTGTGATAGTTAGTTTGTATGTACTGGTCCGCCAATAGATTTCTGCTCATCGCACCGCAAATGCGCGATGACCAGGATGCCTGGTTAGCTGCGGATCTCAGGGTTGCGGATCCCGTATGACATCTCTCTGACAAATACAAAGCCCGACTTCTAGAGCCGGTGGAACAACGATGTTCCAGTGGGGCTATGCGACCATTGCCGCCAAGATTGAACCACGGTCTCATCCCAACTATTAGTACCACCCGTATACCTATCCAAACTAATTTAGAGTTATGGAATAATTTATAATTAAACAGTAGAAATGTTAATAAATACTATACAAACAAGGTGAATCATTTGACAGTAGAATGAGCACACAATAATACATAATATAGAGCTAGCTTGTGTCCTTTCTACGTGGTGTTGCCGGAGGTACCACAGGTTCTTGAATCCGCAGAGGTAACCCCGCAGGAGAAGCATCCACAACGAAGCCACCAAGTAGCTTAATATAAGCTAATATACCCCTAACACACACAAGGAAAATATTGTTGTTGTGAGAGGAAAATGCCTCGTGCGGGCCTCCGTCACAGGAAAATGCCTTAAACGCCAAGAGCTGGCAAAAAGGGCCACTCTTTTGTTCAACAGAAAATACTAAGTGCTGAAAATCCTAGTGAAGCTACTGTAAAGGTGTTGCACGCTGGTTTATGTGAAGATGGGACGAACGATATCCGAAGAATTCCCAGGTCACCGTCTTATGTAGTTTCCAAAGATACTGGATTGGTAGATGCTGCTTTATTTATGCGGACCTTCTGCTATAGTAGAACCCACAATTTAGTTGTCAGAAACGGAAACTAGCTTTGGTCACAAGTGGCAGGGATTCCTACTTATCTTTAGATACAGTTGTCCAATGGGCGCACACGCTCAACTTCCCGTAGGTCGCTTTGGCCTAGCATCTACCTCCAAGGACAGCATGCATACATGTTACGACACAAGGTATCGGAATTCGATGAAAATCCGGCTACCTTGCTCTGCAACCACATAAAACATCACCTGGACAATGACCAAATGTCACACAAGCAAGTTTGATCACTAACATGTCTTTATAGTGTGGTGGGGGGGGGGCCTTGAGAGACGGATATCCATCACGAGCATCCTTCCCGTGAGGGCGTGACGAGCTCCAACGCTTCATCCAGACACTCCAACGAATTGGATGGAGATCCGCATCTTGTCCATCACCGCGTGCTATGGATCTAACATTTGACCTGTCGTTAGGGTTAAATTCCAATATGCCCAAATATGCACTGTGGGCTGGTGAATAAACTAACTAACTCATAATTATAACTATATGTTTTCGCAGTGCTCCCTTCATTGGCAGCGGTATCTAACTAAGAAGTATCCGAAGATACGGGGGTGGGGGAAGTGTGTGTAAATCAGCACTTTAACCATCACAGCTAGGAAACCTCTGATAGTTTCCCAGGGTCAGATCAGATCAACGTGCTGATGAAGAATTCAAACAATTATAAAGCCATACGGCTGGTGGATCATGGAAAGAGACAATAACTTAATATAGGTGAGGCCTTAGAGGTCCAATTTGACTCAACCTTGCCAGAGTGTGGGGCTACATTACTGCCACAGCTGGAAAAGAGGCATACACTATATGTCTCTAAACGAAGAAATTGTCCCTAACCATGTAACCTATCCTATCGAGCTGAATAGTACGGTCTAGGCGGTAACATGCCAGGCTCAAACAATTAGAGCATGGTCAGTGACCTCAGTGAGTGTAAAATTGATGATGGCGGGAGTAAGTGATGCATATATAAATGTTGCTGTATAGTATCTCCTAGCATACTGCGGTCCAAAGTTTTCTACAATTAAACAAATCATATTAACTGGATGGCTATCTGCCATATACAACTACCCAATGCAATAAGAAGATTGTAATTAAATTAAGTAGCTAAGTATCATAGACTGATAAACCTGGACTAGTTGAAAGCACCACAGTAAACGAAGATAATATTCACAGTAATATAGAAATTTTAGCGGTCCTAAGACCGGGAAGGTACCTATTAGTCATCAGTACCAAACACGGAAATAATAATAATTAGATGTACAACAGTATAGTTACTTGAGTACCTAATAGTCATTGGTATGGAACAGGCTACTATGTTACTGAAATTGAGGCACTAACATATTCCTAGCGCGAGTCGACATGTTCTCTGGAGCTGGAGAGATTTCCGCAGGCGATTTCCACAGCTGGTTTCGGCAGGTTGGCTCAGCAAGCTGACTCCTTCAGGCAGGGTAGATACGGTACACACTGAGAAAGTTATCCATCCTGCGATGGAAATAATAAAGTTGAAAGTGTGCCCATTAACAAAGAGGGCTGTATATAATGATAAGCAGTTACATAACTTGGTACACGGTGTGGGATGTGTTGCATAGCTCTTGTGGCGCACCCAGCAAAGTCCACCAGACTGTGGTCAAAAAGTCAATTAAAACACACATGACATGCAGTGCGGAGATTGAAGTCCCCTTTTCAGCGTGGTTGGCAGATCCGGCGAGTCATCCACTAAGAATCACTGTAGCTCTACATTCTGTAGAATTACATCCCGGGCCCACAAAGCCCTTTCCGCAGAGGTGTTTATGAAAGTCTGGATGTGGAAGGTCTAACTTTAAATTTAGTTTATTACTCCCGGATGGCCGTCCGGGAGCATACAAAAACTGGTGGAAGCCGAGGAAGTCCTACCACCGCGGATGTGCTGGGTTCAGTAAGACACCGGTAGAAGTGAGAATCACTGGTAGGTCAGCAGTTACATTCGTCCCCCTGATGGTCCAGAGGTCCTGCGCGGGCTGGCTTCCACCCCGGAAATGCTCTTGATTCTTGGTTTTTCACCCCTTTTATTCTACCCATGACGTCAGAGGCAGATGCCTCAGCCAATCAGCGGCCGAGCAGTGGCCAATCAGCGTGCAGCTAGACCAGTGACGTATTTACCACGTTCTAGAACATTCTAGATATCTTTATGCATACACGCAATTACGACATCAAAAGCAATATTCCGAAGATAATTTAAGGGGCTTTCCGTGGATAACTCATCCATTTCTGGGCCGACATCAAAATGGTTAACAGTTCTAGAAGGCGCGTTTTATTCTGGTCCGGGTCCGTACCAAGAACAACGAGAACGAAATAAGTAAAGGCTTTTACGAGTACCTACTCGGTACACTATAGGCATGCACTCGCTTCCTATTCAATGACGTGTTGTCAGCGAAGCTCTGACGCGCGCGAATTTGCACCACATGCTTTATCGGAGTTAGCTGGCTTTAACAAATACCTCTCTCATAGGGCTTATGTATTCGCACTATCCTACTTAGGGGGGGGGGGGGGGAGCATGCTTGGAGCGACCTCAGACCAGCCATTCCGCACCTAGCTTTGCTGGGACGGTCAGTACCCATCTGGTTGGTCCGCCCTACAAGCTATGTATATGGCAGCAGCCACCATAGTTACTTGTTTTGTTTATTTTATATAAAATACTAGGACTGCAGTATGCTAGGCTACACTATACAGCAACAATAACTTTTTCCCCCAGCATCACTTTTTCATTCAGGTCACTGTTCAGGTTCTCCTTAAGCGAACCTGACATGAGATCGACTAAACCTGGCTATTCTAGCTCGATAGGATAGATTTAGAAGTAGTTAGGAATGGTCACTCGCTAGGAGTCATTTGTGTAAGCCTCTTTTCCGGATGTAGCTGATATGTAACACAGCACGCTGGCTAGGTGGTATAAATTGACCAACTTAATTCCTCCTTATTAATTTATGAGCGATTGTTTCTTCCTCCATTCCTCCAGCCGTATGGCTTATACTTGTCTGGACCTCTCTCCAACACGTTGGTATGATCGGACTCTGGAAACTATTGGGGTTTCCGAGCAAAGAAGACTAAAGTGCCAAATCCGCACACATTCCCTCAGTATCTTCGGATACCAGTTAGCATAGATATCCATGCCAATGTAGGAAACACTGCAAACACATTACATTATTTTTACCGGGCAGCAGTCTCTGGACATATTTGTAACATAACCCTAATGACAGGTAAAATGTTAGTCCCCGAGAGCAGATCCTACATGGTCTCTCCTCAACACGTCAGGTCACGGACGGGACACGGAGCTCCCTCTAACTCCTCACAGTGACTGGGTGCGGTTTTGGAACCCACCACGCCCTCACGGGAAGGTAACTATAGTTGGATATCCGTCGCCTTATCCCCACCGTAAAAATATATGCGCTTTTCAAACGCCTTTGTAACTACGTCTTACTCTGGCGATGTCGTATGTGGTTGCGGTGTGGTCAGTAATGGGATCGTCATATGATTCATGAGCTGCCACACCGTGACATGTCTGCTCGCTGCTTGTCTGAGGTGATTGCTCCGTAAGGTGACCATATGGAAACCGAGCATTTCCGCTAGTCAGGCATGTATTTAAAAGATAGGTAGAACTATTTGCCATTGGCGGACAAAGCCTGGAGCATGGACCTAACATCTGACGGTTAGTTTAGGGAATTAGCAGAAGTACTGCATAAATAAAGCAGCAACTACCAATACAGTATCTTGGCATTATGCTTACTACCACGGTATGTCGCTAGCTCTTTTTTGCAGTGATCATCAGCGATTATATAATGGATGAGGAATAAGGATTTATGCGTTTCATGTTTTAAAGTCACTGCTCCCCAGGTTGGTTCTATGACAGCTTGTTAGCAGAATAAGTGTAGGGAACACAGATACTTATCACGTTTCATTGAAAAAGTCATTCAACCGATGACCGACAAAGTTATGTCTACAATCATTTAAATGAAATTCGCAATTGCAAGTACATTTCTGCTTCTGTAGTTTTTACCCTTAACATACCGACACACTGGGGGTTTCCATCCGCATTTTTTTGCCAGCTGGACAAGTTGAATGGTATTTGAAGTTCATACCAATGCTCAGTCACATGGGCAGGGAAATAGCTGAGATCGTTCTGAATGTTCTCCAGAACAATACACGCATTGCAGATTACCGTGACTAGTTTTATGACAACTCAAGTAATATGTCAGACAAGTGTCGTGGCGCACAAAGCTACATAAAAGATGTGTCCTCCTTACGCTGAGCATGTAACACGCACGGTCCATTCTTTGAATTTGGTGGGCTGTCCTGATTCTGTGACATTTGCTATTAAGCTAATACAGAACATTACTTATTGAATAGAGAAAATACTGTGAGTCATTGCAAAATACCAGGAATAAAGATTGCACAGTTGATAAAGGTTTATCGGATCACATTGTTCAACATTGGTTCATGCTGTCAAGGCTTGTAGTGAAGGATACAATGTTAGAGGAGTCGTCAGCAGATTGTAGCCCAACTGCTCGAACTAAGGCTGAAAGATCTGGTCTTGTTCGGCAGTTGAAACGAGTTGATAAAACCATTTTTCTGGATGTGTGTCAGACTCATTTGGACAAATTCCGCAAAACAAATCTGCAGCTGCAAAAGATTGGTCTGTTCCTTAGCACAGCTGTACATTTACTTGCGATTCTTTGAAAATTAGTTGAAGACGTGTGTAACGGTGTTAAAAGTTGTGGTCACGGTGACAACAAGTATAATAAGCAACACATTTATAAGAAGAAAGGGAACTTTGATGAGCTAAGCATTGCAGAGATTTCCAACTATCACCTATAGATAAGCTTAGAGTGAGTTTCTACCTTCCCATTATTGGTAAATGATATACTCCATTGAATCAACATCTTCAAGCATATGCAGTCCTTCGTGTAAGCGCTGTATTTCTATCAAGCATGCTCAGTTTACTAACAGATGAGATCAAAGATGCAGCAGCTAACGTTGCCATGGAGAAGAGCGTGGAGTCAGAGTAACCACAAAGCAATCATCAAATAAACGAGCCGAAACTTACTTAGCGAATGAGAGTGTCGAACTTAAAGTCCGCAAGCAAATACAATTTTAATAGCCACTTATACAATATATTTGAAACACAATCAAAATCCGTCTCGCACATATAAATTATGCGAGCATACAGTAAGAAATAAGCAAGAAATGCAAGTTTGAAAACGCGCAAAACGGGAACTCTGACTTCAACTTTTTCAATTTCGGCAATCGATAAGCCAACTCCCTATACATCACCCTCCAGTCACGGCTAACAGAGCCCTGGTTAGGAATCATAGTAAACATGGCAGCTATCGAAAGCGGTGTCGACGAAATTACCTTTAGTACACGCTATGTTTGTAATAGGTTCCAGTACAGCTTTTCCTGCTGGGTACGCTCGTACGTGTTTCTTTCTTATTAAAGAGACTGATTTCTTCTAAAGTGGTTATCAAAAAATACAATTGAAAATCCCGCAAATCTGGCTAATTTTCATTGAAATTATGGTGAAAGGGAGATAAATGTCGCCTTATAAGGACCGTCTGAGCAAATATATTAGCGTGATTTATGTCCCATACAGGCGATACATTTTGAGTTGGGAATCGATCAGCGCGTTGGTGGCAGTCTGTCAGGTATGGAACAAAAGTACTTTTTGTTATTGTAGCTCACGGGGTAGTGTCGGGCCGTTCAGGTGTATGATGTCGACTCGCCGTGCCGCAAGTGCACGACGACTGATGACGCTTGTTAGCTTCCGGTCTCGGGGTGACGGATCCTGTACGATCCTGCCCTACGGGTAACAAAGGCCGGTGGAACTCAATTGTTCCGGTGGGGCCATGCGACCATTGTCGCGAACATTGAACACAACAGTCTCATTCCAAGAGTGTGTGTCACCAGTATGTCTGTCCATAGCAATTTCGTGATCTATGGCCTTACAAGATTTGATTTTGGTAACCTAATTAAACTAAGTCCATACAATAATTTTACCTAAACAGACTGTCGAGTATGCTAGATAAAATGATGAGCATACGAAAATACAAGACATAGAGATAGCCGGATGAACATTTAAACGTGGGGCTCCCGGAGGTACCACACAGACTCGTAGGTTCACAGAGATATCCCCGCAAGGGAGGCTCCCGTACACGAGATTAATAATTAACTTAATATAAGCTATTATACCTCTAAGCTGAAAGGAAAGAAAATCATCTTTTATAGTGTCGAACAGCTATGTGCCTCACGCAGGCACTACTCCTAGTGCTAGTTGGTTGAGAAGTATTATCCTCGCGTGGGCCGTCGTCGCTGAATCCTTGTGAGAGGCAAGTTCCTTGCGCGGGCCTCCGTCATGGGAAGGTGTCGCCACTGCTTAACGTGGGAGAAGAGTAGTAGGCAAAAATGGGGCCACCCTAATATTTAACCAAAATGCTGAAAAGAAAAGACCATACCTAGTGAGATTATGACTATAGGGTTGCGTGCTGTTTTACGTGAAGACGGGATGAACGATTCCCGAAGGATTCCCACGTCACCGTCTTATGTGATTCTTAGTATGCTGAATTAGTAGCTGCCGCTTTATTTATGCGGGCCTTCTTCTATGCGTATTTAACCTTCAGTTTTTAGCGACAAGAACTATTTTAGGCCGCAAATGGCTGCTGTCTACCTAGCTGTTAGATACGGCTGTCATTGAGAACGGATGCCCTAAGACATCATGACAGCGCTCATACATGTTACTTAGTAAGATCTCCGAACTGGATAAGAATCCGGACATCTCGCTCCGTAACCACATAAAACGTTACAAGACACTTGTTACTTTTCACAAAAATATTTTAGGCAACTGATCTATCGTTATAGTGGGGGTAAGAGAGACGAATACCCACCATAAATGTCCTTCCCGTGACATCTACGTGACGTGAGATCTAAATATCATGCCCAGACATTCTTACGGAATTCGGTAGGGATGCGCATCTCGCCCGTCATCGGGTCCTATGGAACTAACCGTTTAACCTGTCGTTAGGTTTAAATACAAGTTGCCCAGCTTTGCACTGCGATGCGGGAGGATTGTTCAGCAAATAAAAGAAAATAATAATCAGGATATGTTTGCACAGTGCTTTCCTACATTGGCAGAAGTGCTAACTACCAAGTATCCGAGGATAAACAGGGAATGTATATGATACCACACCATGGCCATCACCACTCGGAAACCCCAACAGTTTCCCAGGGTCGGATCAGCCCATGGTGCGGATAGGGACATCCAAACAATTAAGAAGCCACAAGGCTTAGTGGAACATGAAGAGAGACAATATCTTAGAGATAGGAATCTTGCCGGAGTGCGGGGCTAAATTATCGCAAATACCGGGAAAGAGGCGTATACTACAGATTTCCTAACGAAGAATTTGCCAGTCATATATAACGTGTTTGTGTATGATCGATTCGATACGGATATTTAGTATTTTTCATCATAAATTAAATATGCGCGTGATCATGATAATCGTGATGAATTGAGAAATGGTGGTGATTCTAGTTGAATCGTGCATCTGAGATATTGGAAGTGTGGCAGCGGCGTGGGCGGTTGGGGTTGCTACCCCCCCCCCCCATTTCAATCGTCCTAGTGTACATTTTTTAACACCGAATTATCACTCAAAATGCAGGAGATGTCTTCTAAAAGCATCTATTTTAACAAAATTTCTGAAATGATCTTGAAAAGCGACGATTTACACGCTCTGATTTGAAATTTTGGCATAGCAAACCAGTCATTCAAGTGGAGGATTTCTAAAATATTCCTTTCATGCTTTGTAAATTGACATTTTCTAAAAGAAAAATTCTCATTTACCTGAACAATTTTAACCACGAATTATCACTCAGAATATAGGAGATGGCTTCTCAGCGCATCTAATTTTCACAAACTTCCGGGGTGGACTCCCGGCCCCTCCCTGGCCCAACCATTTCACGTCCCACCTCCCCCCCCCTGCAGAGCAACTCCGCCGCCACTGTTTGGACACACTCATTTCATCTTTATCAATTTTAAGTAGAATTTTTCAATTTCCTTGAAAAAAATGATAAAAATTCAATGGTTTACAGCCATCCGAACGCCAATATATACCTCGAGAAATGCAGGCGATGTCTTCTAGTTGCATCTAGATTTAACTTTCACTAGGGAGGGGGCCCATTTAACTCTCTGGCCAAGCCCAACACACCACCCCCCCCCCCCCACCCCAACACACACACACCCGCGCACTTTAAATACACACCTGCCCACCACCACCATCCCAACCCACCCAACCCCACCCTACCCCACCCGCGTGAACAATTTGTTTTAGTTTTAATGTACAGATTAATTATGACGTAATTAATATATGGTTGATATAACACCCTTATTTAATGCGCGTCTAATGTCTTTCTTTAAACGGAAAATGCGTTGCTGGTGTATCTTAATAACTGTCTGATTCGCTGAAGTATCAATTAAATAGCCAATGAACTCTTTACATTGAGCCGGTTCCAAAGACGATATATCAAAATTAATTGTCAAGCCTAAAGTAGCTAAGACATCAAGTAAGTATTTCGTGTGCAATTCAATTTTACTCTCGACCGAAAACAATATAAAATCGTCTTCATTGAGGACAATCCTAAGTCCATTCGCTCTAAAGGTCGCAAGATTTTTGTAAAAATATATGGCCTACAGCTATGTCCGAATGACAACACAGGCCATCTATAGTAAACAGACTTATACTTAAAGCCTAAAAGTGTTATGTGCTCCATATGTATAGGAACATGATGAACCCCGTTTTTAAGATCAGCGGTAATCATAAAGTATTTTGGTTGTACCAAATTAATTACAGTGTCTAGATCATCATATTTAAAGCTAGGTGGACTACAGAAATTATTGACATGTCGCAAGTCGCAAACTAACTTGAATTCTCCAGATTTCTTTGGCACGCATGAAATGATACGCAAATCGATTTTGTAGTGCATGGTTCAATATGTCCATTTAGCACCAGATTAACAATTTCTTTATCTAAAAGGTGAATCTCTTTAACTGAAAACTTACTGTTTTCCTCCTCAAAACTATTAATGTCATCAATTACCGGGAATTTTACGCCATGTTTGAATCCATTCAATTACTTTATCTGACGCATTTATAGTTTTCCATATGTCAAGCTTAGCAGAGAGAGGATTTTTCATTATCATTGAATGAACAACCAACGACGAAATATAGACAAATTTGTTCCAAAATATCCTATTATTATATACTAAAAACTTGTCTCTGAGATGTTTTAATCCTCCTGATATCTCATTAGCCCCCGCCCCGGGTGTTGAGGGTGAAATCTTAGTACGTTAGTATTTCTCATGCTATGGAACACATCCCGAGAACCGCCACAAACGATAATCTCCAGAAAATGTATAATTGTTTTGTGGTTGTTGTGGTTTACCTATGCTCGATAACTCAGCCGCGATCCGAAAGTTTTGCAAACTCTGAGTGTCAATTCCAGAATTATGACGTTGTGGTGACCTAAATAATTGCGACGTAGACGCGTCAACGACCTTTCACTAGCGAAGCCACAAACTCATCCTGTAGATAATGTTGTGCCAGGTATGGTGGGCGGGCGTGGAAATGCACAACAAAGATATTATCTTCAGTTATAGTGTTTATTTAGCAGGAGATCGCAAACAGGTGTTAGAACCGTTCGAGACCGCTAAAATCTTCTCTTGTGTTATACTCCTCATATAACTATGTAAACCATTAGTTATTTCCAATCTATATGCGATAACTGTGTTTCATTACACTGTCCCTCGTTTTATAAAGTTTTGAGTCCTCTCAAAAATCACTACTAGCGCCTAAGTGAACGACCTAACACCAACAGAATAAGTCCATGCGGTCTGGCGACTTTGTCTGACGGACAGCTCGTGTTCTCCTCGGCACAGAGATGGAGGTCGATAACCTGTGCCGATGTGGTTCCCAGTCAGCAACCTCCGACTGCCGTGCATCATATGAAACCGAGGTAGCGCTACCACCGTATCACTGTGACTCCGATGGCAGCACAGACGCGTCCAAGCCATGCAGGCCCTCAGATTTCCCACCATCGGTCACCTGGTTAGCCATGTCCTCAGGTAGAGAAGTTGTGGTTGGAAATGTGTGCCGCTGTAGCTCCACGTAACCAACTTTTTACACTTGACTAGAGTTTACGCTGCTACTACTTATTGACCTATCATCATGATATCATATCAGACCTATGAGGCATTCACAAAGATGTTGCAAAAGGCGATAGAGGAGCAGCCACACACCTTCTATGGGGTGGTAGATATAGCGGTACAGGAAATGCATTGTCAACAAGAAGGCAAGCAACTGCAGCGGGTGCGCTCGTATGAACAGAACACCAGGGAGGCAAGGAGACGACGGGACTACAACTCTGTCCAAGAATGGGAGAGCCTCATCCGGCAGGAGGAGGGTGTTGTAGGGCCAAACGTGTATGATTACTTGGATGACGAGTGTGATGAATCTGCAGAAGTATTGCAGTGGGAAGAGGAGAAGTATAAATCCAAGAAATTCCACCAACGGCGGGCGTACTATCAGAGTGATAAGGTGAAGTTCCAGATGTCACAGCTGCAAAAGCAACTGGGCTTTGACATTATGCTGGATGAGGGGTGTTTGAAGGAGCTATGTCACCGCACCAACAAGCTTTTTCGGTTCACCAGGCTCTCCAAGATGAATCCCACAATGACTCATCAGCAGATCCTACAGGTATACCATGGCTAAATCAGAGTGGCGAAAGCAGCCTGAACTATATCCCACCCTGGCAGCTGAGGAGTGTGGTACAGTCCACGGCTGGCGACTCCAGCAGATTGACACCATCAGACAGAATCTCGTCCATGAGACAGAAAAGTACCACAGAACATGCAGGCGATATAAAACATCCGACAACAGTCTAGCATGCACACCCACAGCTGCGGGTGTGATTGGAGCCAGTGCTGGTGTGGCCGCCATTGCCACCCTCGCTACAGGGGTGAGTGCTATCGTCACTATCCCGCTGGGTGGCGTGACCCTTGCCACTACTGTCCTTGCCACCAGCTTGGCGGTTGGACAGAGTCAGATCACCAGGAAGCTGGAGAACCATGCTAAGTATGTAACACTGGCAAAGAGCAGCCCACGGGCTATCGACGAGTCTGTCAGCAAAGCTCTCGAGGATGGGCAGGTCAGTGATGAAGAGTACCACCATATAGTGAAGCTCCAAACCCTTTACTGCACAGAGAAACCCAAAGTGCGCCAGCAATACCTAAAAAGCTCCAGCAGGCGGGTGAACATGGAGGAGTTAAAAAACAAGATGCTGCGGCGGGGCTGCATCGAAGATCTCTACTGTGCCAAATAGTATGTTGCATCCGTGGCTGGAACAGTGGCTTTAAGATGACTACTATAGATGGCATTCCTGACGAACCTTACGACAATTGACCAGAGCCAACAGCCCCTCCTGGGTACACTCTGGGCCCACTCGAGAGCTGGACTATGTGGTCTCCTGGATGACATACCGGACCTAAGGATGCGAAGAAAGCTGATACCTGGATGGCAGGGCCGAATCTCTCATTCAGGAACCAACAGCTGAGCTTTGCCGTGTAGTATGCAACAGCAGGAAGTGGCGTCGGTGCGGGTTTACTGCACTCCTATTCTGGTACCCCCGAAAGCTGTACTCGTTGCCAGCTGTCTCGGATTCCATGTGTACTACACGGTGAGACGAATCCTCCATGAGCTGGGCGCAAGCCTGCCTGCCTGATACAAATAATTTCAACCCATAGCCCACGGGCATCGGCACGATGTGCTACAACCTCTCAGCAGCCAATAGACTCCAGCGAGAGTTCAATGCCCACTCAGACTATCGGTGGCATGGTGGTGACAACAAGGGCCTGGGCATTATGTATGGTGACCCGAGACGAGACTACCCAGGCTTCCCCTATCAGACAACATGGAAAATCGGCCGTCGGAGACTGGAGCGAGGTTGCAGAATATGCAGATAACCAGTATCAGGCAAGACCACTCAGATGCCTGGAAATACTTTATCCCACACACAACTTCAGGGCTTACCCCAGGGGGATTGTTCGAATCAACCAGTCCTTAGAAGCAGTATGTTATTGTCTTCTGACGGCCCAGCCCAAGCGGCATCACTCTATAGATGGGGTGAGCGGCAAATAGGTGCAGGCTATGTTCAGCAGTCTCGTCGAGGATATGATCATCATCGCAGACACTACCAGCCTCATTGCCAAGTTCCAGCAAGCCTTACAGAAGCCCGCCGCCGGCTGGACTTTGCCATATCTCCACACCTGCGGCTTATTCCAAGCAACCTACACGTGAATATCAAGGACCTGGTGGTCAGCGATTGTAACAACATGATAGTCAAGGGAAATTCCCCTGGTGTCCATTTTGGGTTTAATACCGACATCAACTCTGCCGCGCATGTCGTCCCAACCTCCGTGGCACAAACATCCCCACAAGCCAGTGCTACCGTTGTTCCAATGCACAGAGTGCTGCAAAATCTACCCAAACCCTCTGAGAAAAACCCGCCCATCAGCAGTGCTAGCAGTGGGACGTTAGCCCTACAAGTGGTGTCAGGTCTGGCTATTACGGTGCTCGTCACCAGTCTTCCCAGCCGCCAGTAGATCATGCTTGTAGAGCAATAGATCATCCGGTGTGGGAGTCATGACAAATGAAATTGCCTGAGCTCACTTGGCCTGCTCGACATCCACCAAACACGCGGTCAGCGTACACACCCAAGGACTGTATGGTTCGGTGGTACAGCCTTTTTCCAGCTTGTAGTAGTGCAGAGCCTTATTCAACTCAGAGTCGGGGTATGCCATGGATGCCTGCAACTGCTGGAACACATCCGACAGATACTCCCGATCCCTGTAGAATCCCTTAGTATGCAGGAGCTGCTCGACGATACTGCCGCCCATAATGAGGTATTCGACAAAGTAGATCTGCCCCTTACCAAATCCTAGATAGATCTTCACAGCTGTCAGCTCCTTTGTTACCTCAGCATTAGAGAGCTGGGGGAGCTCATCTGGTGACTTCTACTTGTAGCCCTTCAATTCAGTGCAGAAGATGTCATAGTACCTGAGGCATAGGTCCATGGGTTAAGCCACTATGTATAGTGCTATGGATATTCCTGAATACCAACTTAAGAAGCTCACAGATGCAGACTGGTTAGAGTTGCTTAGCGCTCTCGAGGTAGAACGTACATGTTTAAATGCATTGTACACTCAGGGCTTAAACAATGACATCAACAGGACAGATTGTAAAGCAACTCCGGGAGAGCCAGGCAAATCTCCAGAAGGTGGAGAAACTGCTGAATAGCAAGGCCCAGAAGCTACTGACACAGGCTAAGCCCCTGGACATTCATGTCACCAGTAACATGGCGGCGAATGTGGCCATGGTAAAAATGATGGGTAGTAACGAGGTTATTCCTGCTGCTTGAGCCACTGGCCTCGCTACCGTGGCAAGTACGGCTGTCGACCACTGTCTAGGAATAACACATCCGATCCCAAAGATCGCCATCGGCGGCGCCTCCTATACTCTTGCCGCCAAGATTATGGGCGAATGCATCCCTCTAATGGAAGCTGCAGTTCTAGGGCTAGCAACGAGTGTTATGGCTGAGATCATCGTGGCCTATGTCTAGCTTTAAGATGTTATACATAATGGAAGCCTGACAGGTTCATGAGACAACAGTCACCTACGAGGCATGGTGTGCTGTTCCAGAGTCGGTGGCGCATAATCGATCCCGCCGACTGAGGATTTCCAATACCCAGAAATGGTGGTTAGCACACAAGGCATGCCTTTGCAGAGAGGGCCAGTATCCTGAACACTGATACTTGTTTCCTTGGCCCACCGCATGGTCCTCCTACGCCCATCTGTTTCCGTGTTTCCCACTGGATACGACCAGGTTTAAGCCGCTTTATATACCCAACAATGTCTCTATCACTTACAGACCTAGTGACCAAAGAGCTAGGTGATCTTGCTCACTTGGACGAGGCACACCTCGGTTCAGAGGACACTGCTGCCCCTATCTCCTTCCTAGACTGCGATAAGAAGGGAGAACCTCGAGAGATCCGAGGTACCATCCCAGCCAGAGATCTCATCAGAAGCACCGACACGCTAGGACAATCGGCCATCAACAAAGCCAAGACTGCATACAAAGGGGATGGGTATCAAAGACAGGACAGTGATGCGAGGTATGCTCGGAGTCGATGATGCTTGTGCCCTCGAGGTTATGGCTAAGTCCTACACACAGGACGTGGTTAAGGATCTCCTGAAACCACGAAGCGCATTCCAACACGGTGGGGAGAATCTCAAGCTGGGCACCCTCGACCTAAGCCATATCATGGTGGATGGCCAAGCGAATGCAACAGCAACGCTCCAACTACCCAAGGTAAAGAAGTCGGGATTCTTTGGCCTGCTGTTTAAGATCACATAATAAGCATGGCTGCGCGAGCTTGCATCATACGGATACTCGAGGTGCTAGACACTGCGGCCACTGACACAGGCCCTCTGCGTTACCTTCTCAGCTGTTGTTGGGATTTCATGCTTTACGCCTCTATCGCATCCTTCATATCCGCTGGCGGTACAACACTACCCATACGGCTGGAAAAAGAGCTGGTACAGGAAGTATTGCCATTTAGTCTCCCAGATATAGACGAGACTATGGCGGAAGACTTGCTGACCATCCTCCCTGAACATGTCAGCACCATACAGCAGTAGACCGGATGATGCCGGTCAGGTGGTGCTGATCATTTCCCTGTCAGGACATGGGAAAAACATATTGATGTGGGCCCTGCTCGTCGAACATCTTCAGTCTCGATACATCCTCCTGGTGTCCGACTCTGCCGCTGAGGTGGTCGACAATAACGGTCAGTGGTACAACGGTCAAATCACCAAGACACACAACCTGCAAGCACTAATGGAGAAGCTGCTCATTGCTCGACTAACTGAACGACTTGTTCTAGATATCAACGAGCCCGCGATGGACGAGAAGACAGTCACATACCTCAGCAACATCACGAGATGCATTCGGCATACCAAGACACTGTCTTCATCCTCTTTCAGAAGTACATCCGTGAAATATCACCAGATATCCAGCCCAATGCAAGGCTCCTGTATTTTAGCTCGAAGAGCGGTCGTGCCCTGCATGAGACGATAAGCGACAGCTTGACCCTAAAGGAGACCTAGCAAGACTTCATCGCAGAAGGTCGCAGATCTATACCTTTTCATCTTCAGAAACAAGGAGACAGGGGAGACTGGAGAATGCTCGGAACTTCAGCTACAAGTTGAATTCAGCCACGAAGCTCACATGTCAGTCAAGTCGACATACCTGATGTGTCAGCCAGGATGGTTTTCAGGTTTGAGGAACTTCGTCCGTGGTCTCCGCTACTTGAGGAACTTTTTCAGAAGGTTGAGGAACTTAAGCTTGAGGAACTTGTTCAGAAGCTTCTTCCATAGACTTCGCTACTCCAGAGGGTTTGGTAGGTGTTTCTGAAACTGTATCCACTGAGGATCAGATGCTATGACTCTCTTCTTCTGAAACCTCTCGTGGAAGACCCACACTTTGTCCATGACCTCTTAGCATCTGACTTGAGAGTACGTTTGATGAGGTAGTCCTAGTAGGTTTCGGCGGGGAACTTTAGAAATACCTCCAGATTACTCTCTACCTGGTTCCTACCTTTTTCCTTGAAGATGTTCTCAATGGCCTCCTTGTGGCCAGCGGCCAACCCCTCCTCTCTATCTTCCGCTCTACCTTCGGTGTGACCAGTGGCATGCCCAGCCTCATGGCGCTCAGCTGTACTGATCAACCCTAGCCTTATGGAGGGCTAGAATTACCGAACTCTTAGTTGGTGTCCTAGGGAGATCTAGTGGCCTGCGCTGGGCACTGTCAAACTTCTGGTAGAGCATCCGAGTCAGGAGTTCCTTTGTACTGTGGGTCGGGGGTGGTCTCCTCTATAGCAATCAGTATCTCCGCATCAGACGGAGGTGCAACCTTGGCTCGCACCACCCTGATCCTCATAAGGACTGTCTGACCGTCATTCGACCTAGTATTCATGATGCGAACCCTTTATCCACAGCGGGGAAGTTCATCGACTTCACCCTCTCGGATCAGATCCATGAGATTAGGAGCATGACACTCAAGTTCAAGCTCAAGAGCACAGCGGTGAAGGAGGTAGAGCTCCCTCAAGTGATGAGCAGGTGAGAGATTATGCAGTGCAACAACACCCTGGACACCACCTATGTGAATGATGAGTTCCGGGTCCAGGCTCCACTAGCTCGTGGACCTTCCTACTACACGAAGGGGAAAGGGTACTATGCCATTGGATGTAATGACGGCTGCACAGAATTCGACTTACAACCAGACGTAGAAATACCTGTCGTGGAGCCACGCTTCTTCCTCCTCGAGAACACATGCATGAACCCAGCCTTGATGCAGGACAAGGTGTTCCTCCAGATGTACACCGAACATCTTCCGGATGTACCGATGACCTCTCCATGGCTTCAGGTCTGGCATGATGAGAATGACCAGGAACTAAAACATGCGGGCTCCAGATAAAGAATCCTACATGTAGAGCTAGAGCATCAGCAGGTCAAGGTCACAGCTAACCAGCGTCTAGAGTTGGCATTGCAACAAGGTGCCTCGGCCTGCATAGCTGTGGATTGTCCGGGTGGCTTGAGCATTTTGTTGCCGTCGGCGTGCCTCCCTTTGTTGCATATACCCGAGTGCCTTGCTGTACTCAAACTTCTCCTTAGACAGCGTCTCCATCGCCTGGTTATGGCATTTTCTCTCTACCTCCGCCGACTTATGGTCAGCGAAGCTGAGACCCCAGTTCGCCAAGGCAAACATGCCTGCATTCAAGATTACTGATGCCATGTCTATATAACGAGTTTAAAGCACTAGTATAGTCCGCAGGAACTGCAAGCAATGTATTAACCGGAAGCTTTCGAGGATCCAGTTGAGGACTACGATGCGGACGACTGTGATGAAGACGAGGACAATGATGAGGATGCCTATGATGAGGAAGCCTATGATGAGGACTATGATGCTGATGATTTGGAGCCAGAATCCCACTGACTAATCCACCGAGCCAAGGGAATAATTTATCATACCTACATGAATGGCTCTCTTGGCCCACTATCAGCTATTTAGGCTCTGATTGGGCTGTTCACGACGAAGCCTGGCGAGATGGTATGCAAAATCACCAACAATGCTCTACTCGGAGCTGAAAAGATCTCGGAAGCTATTCCAGCCATCGCCTCGGGGGTAGGCACATTCTTTGGCATTGCAGGTCCATGGCCTCCGTATGTTGCGATAGCACTCACAGTCATCTGGGCTGCCGAACATTTAGGACATGCTATATAAGATGGCTTCTCTGCATGACCTCGTCAAGTCCCTTAACTGGCAAGCCTTTGTCGATAAGTTTCCTTTTAGTGACGGCACCAGTGCTGCAGAGATTAGACAGCAGTGTACACAGGTATTCGAAGAGGTGTTAATCGATGGTCAGATGAATGACTGTCATCTGTTCATCTGTCTAGAGCTTGGGTCATAGATTCACCTTGGAGATGGTTAGCCAGTGGCTTACCAGACAGGCGATGTGGCAGATCTACAGACCTCGTCCACTGCACATTCGGTATGCACCCTTTGGTGAACCTGCCCCGAGCAGAGTGCATCAGGCTGATGTGCTGTTCCTTCCGCATGATCGGGTCTGTTCCAAAGGAACATGCAAGACCTACAAGTACGCCCTCTCCATCGTCGATGTCACCAGTAGATACAAGGCAGCGGTGCCTCTCATGGGTAAGTCTGCAGGTCAGGCGGCTGCCGGGTTCCAGAGTATCTATGAGGACCCGCAAAATCCCCTCCAGTCGCCAGAGTTGCTGCAAGTGGATGAAGGTAAGAAGTTTAGAGGTGAAACTGCGGCCCTCATGCGGAAACATGGTGTGGCGATTAGGCGAGGTGAGATGGGACATCACCGTGCCCAGGCTATCATTGAGTGGTGGAACGGACACTGGCAGAGAGACTGTTCCCACATCAGTATGCTCAGGCGATGGCTGTCCCAGCGGGTGGTCATTCAAGGGTATGGGTGAGAGGATTGTCCATTGTGGTGGAGAGATCCAATGCTGAGGTTACTAGGCTGATAGGACAGAAGCCAGTCAAGACCATTCAGCAATCCTCTGTTGCCCAACATCGATGCAGTGTTCAAGAGCTATGCTCGGTGGATAGACTTCCATCCAATTCCCTGGTTTTGTATTTGTATGGGCCTGGCGAGTTGGAGGGCTGACATAGGCGGGCGACTGACCCTGGCTGGTCGATAGATGTACACACGATTGACAGGTATGTGGAGACGGCTGGACAACCTACGCTGTACTACCTGGCATGGTCGGAGAGCAGTCCTAGGCGGCCGTTTGTACGAGAGGAGCTCCAACTTATCCTTACAGACACCCAGCTACCTCCACCCGGCCCGGAGAGTAGACATCCTCCACTGACTGTCGGTTGAACATGTCACATGGTGCTCATACCAGCAGCTCTTCGATGAAAGCATCCATTGGAGTGATGGCATCCTTGTGGCCATAAGCCAGTGTGTGAATGCCATAGGGAGCGATCCTTCACTTTGTGTCTACGAGGCTGAGGCTTGTTTTGGTCTGGAGGACCCCGTAGATCCCTTTACAGCATGTTCATACCATGGTGGAAGACTATTTGCTCGAAGTGGCATTCCTTGTACTGCTCATGGCGAATCTGTCTAACCACAGCCCTGCGCACACCCTTTGCCTTCGTGACTTCATGTCCATCCGACCGCTTGATGGAGTACATCTCCGGGCGCAGGCCAACAAACTCCTTGATTGGCACCCCAGCACATTTATCCTATTTCTTGCCCAGGACCTTCTTGTTGGCAGTATTATGTAGCGGGTGTGTTACTGGGTTGTCGCTTGTGTCATAGAGGTCGCTCCTCGCAGCCATATCAGCATAAATATTCTCAGTCTGGATCTCCAAATGGAAGCTATCTGTGTCAGTGTTACAGGAGCATACAGTTGGCACCATATAGTCGCTTCAGCTGGCTGTAGTAGAAGTCATACATGAGGTGCTTCGAGAGGTCCCGGATGGACATTCCCACATAGATAGGTTGGTTCAGCAGCAGGCTCGTCATGTACATGTGAAGAGCAGCTAGATCGTCATCGAACACCTTCACCTGGGAGAAGTTGGGCTTGGCTATTAGGTGGCGCAGCTTGTCCTCCTCGGTTCACTGGACTAGCTTGACATCCACTCACTTGCGCAAGTTCTCCATGGTCTTACTGAAGACAGCGTTATTCATCAGCTTGTAGAGATCCTTCTCAAAGTCGCCGTTGGCCTTCATATGGAGCTCTGTGTTGAGTCGGAAGTAAGGTTCCATCCACGGCGACTGATTGAAGCATAGAACCCTGTGCACCTTCTTCAACCTCATACCCGGGCTGAGGTAGAGCTTCAGGTTGTGGTAGTGGAGAACGTACTGTTCTTTGTCTCTTAGGTTAGGCAGCAGTTTTTCTGCTGCCATCTCTGCTATCGACTCGCGCAATGCACACTGATACACTGAGAGCCACTCTCCCTTCACCTTCCTCCATTCAGGCGCAAGCAGGTAGGCATTGTGCATGTCATGCAACTCTTGTGGGTACTCAAGGTCAACCTCTAGGATGTAGCCCTTTTCATCATCATCGGGATGTTGCGTGATCTCTTTGACATCAATGTCCTCCACCCACTCACCCCCACCCCTCCCCAGTCGCTAGGTGTTGGCTCATTGCCCAGCCATAGAGATTGTTAGCGTCCAGATACATGATGTGGCTTGTCGATTATTGTGGATTATAGCCAGCTATATATGGGTTGTTGGCCTTAGCAGAAGCGTTTGCTGACCATCGATACAGCACACCTGAGTCCTTTCTCTATGAAGAGATGAATGTTGTAGTCAGTGAGGAGCTCCAGCTCCACACCTGTCTTCCTTAGAAATGCATCTCAGCTTAACCCCAGGCTTGCATAATAGTGTGTTGGGTCGAGACGATACTGCTGGAGGCATGCGGTGCGGAAGTTCTCAAAGATATCTGCAAGGAGCAGAGTGTCAGACCGCAGATAGAGATCATGATAGTCTCCCATGGTCTGGCAGCCGAACTGGGCTCAGAAAGCCTGTGCGTGGTTGTAGTCACTGTCAGATATTCCCTCGCCAGAGAGTTTACTGTAGAAAGCAGCTTGATGTGGGAGAGAGGGCTCATTGAAACGGTGCCACCCATCCATAGCGGTATACACCCTTGAGGAGCAGGAGCCTATGCTAGGCAGTGTTAGGTTCATCCTGTTTTCTAAGTGGGAACGTTGTGGAACTGGCTACCAATTTGTCAAATGATGCTGGGAGGAACCGAGCCGAGTCGATGAACCGCAGCCGATGGAGGCTGAAGGAGATGTATTTCTCCATATTGTTGCGGCTGTAGTTGATCTGTCCCTCTGTTTGGGAGATGGCCTGCATGATGAGGTGAGAATCATACCCACGCAGTTTGTGGAACACAACTGGGATGGTGGTGGTCCTAGGGTTGAAGTGCAGCTTTAGATTACACACATTGTGTATTGATCCCTGGTAGAGACCAGCGAGGTGGCAGTGATCTCTGACACTGTCCCCATGTAAAGGTCTGTCGCAAACATGGCAAGTGACCGCGGTTTTATGAGCTCGCCAGTCCTCTCTAGTCATCTCCATTGGCCTAGAGTGGGCGAGCACGGGCGTTATCTTCTCCTCTTCCCGTGCCAATCGATCCAGGAAGTGCTTAGTTGCATCTTCCCCTCGATACAGCACTGGTGGTTCACTGACACCGTCACCGTGGACCACAATGTATGAGAACCCACAGATCTCATAGTGTTGCGTTTTCTGTGTGCTGCTCTAAGCTAGATTCGCCTCTGGCCCCTCAACCTTGGTTGTTAGAGCTTCAAAGTTGGCATAGATGATGAATGGCACCTTGAGCTGCTTGTGGTGGTTGCTGAAGTGTAGCCTCTTCCTGTCCTCTGTAGGCATTCTTATGCGCATTTGTCTGTCACTGATGCTGCAGCACTCTGGTTTGTGCTTGATGAGAGGGTCTTCGTGAGAATAACAGTTGAGACACCGCTCACAGAAGTGCTTTCTCCCTTTATACCGACTATGATCATAGAACAGACGATTCAGGTCCTAAATCCAGGTATAGTGTTGCTTGCCTCCCTTCTCGATAAGCAGTAGATTTGTCCTTGGAATGATGGGATCAGCCTCACTCAACTGCAGTGGGTAGACACCCTTGTCATGCCCGAATAGAGTAATGGCCAGGCTATTCCACACCACTGAAGTCAAGGGTGTCTCAGTGCCCTAAATACTTCGATGTCCGCTGGGGATTACTGTCTGCAGTATAAGCAGCAGCCAAGTGAGACCAGCGAAGACAGTGGTCATCATCTTTGTTCTGGACATTAACCACAGCATGTTTTTGCTTAATCGAAGCGGGGAGATCGATGTAGAACCTACCACGTAGTAGACAGACAGACAGACCACAGACAGACAGACAGACAGTCCACTGACATTCAATCACTATATAACACCACCTAGATAAAACGTCATGTCCTAGTTATTAGCTGCAGACCTACTGTTAACTGACATATTACATCTAACAGATAACAACAGAGAGATAGTGTTTTAAGCGTTAGTTTAAGGCGCATCGCATGTTCTCTCAGGACACAATCTCGAGTTAGAATATGTGGAATGTATGTGCATAATTACTGTTCAGCAAGAGAACAGTCGAACGTATCTCTGTTCTAACAGCCCACCTCCCTCCTGTAGCCGCCGATCGGCGATCCGCGTCTTCCACCACCCTCTGACCTGACAGCTCTACTATTCTACTACCAAAGAATGATATTAATGCGCACTACACTTTGTGCGCATACGTCCTAAAAAAGTTTGCAGAACTACGATTAATGTCGAAGGTCATGACGTCATAAGTGTTGATTGTATGCTTACCGTATGTGGCATAACAAGAGTATGTCAGTGTGACGTCAGTGTGACCTACTTTTCACGCCTCACCCACAGATTATGAGATTATATCGACCTTTTTTATATTTCCACTAGAATTAGTGCAGTTCTTTAAATTTTGATCTGCGTTCGCGTTACAATGCCTTTGTCTGATCTCGCAACTGCGGACGAACAATGCATCAATAATAAACAATCAAATTCAGCGAATCAATATTCTACGGCGAACCTAATGCACTGAAAGAGATAATATACAGATAATCCCGCTCGAGAAACCACGTACCTAACACACGAGTTATCCTGCGAAAATCATGTCATGACTTGTTTTAAGAGACCACCGACCTTTAGTGACCACCTGTCTTCAGTGACCACCTGTTATTTGTGACAACGTGCCTACAGGGACCACCTGTGTTTAGGGACCACCTGGTTCTTCGTGACTACTTATTGATGGTCCATCAGGTGGTCACCTAGAGCAGATTTGACGATACTGGATGGATCCGATTTGTTACTCAATTATATTACATCTATGGCACGTGTAGGCTGACGTCACAATCATAATTGACTGAGAGTACTCCGTCATAAAGCTGGAAATGTCCGTCAAGTATACGAACTGTATGATCCTACAGCTACGTGTTGGGATCAATTTATATACTTTGAACCCTGAATTCCAAGAATCCCAATGCTGAGGTAACTATGCAGGGGTTGTTAATTTTAAAATATTCAATATTTATTAAATTGTAAACCTGTCAAAAACATACCATTCGTACACTTGACGGTCTTCTCAATGTTCATTTTGGAAGCAGATACGTCACTATCTATTGTGACGTCAGCCTAGATGTTGCGTATTTGATTATTACAGTCGTATACCTGAGCTGTAGATCGGATCCCTCCATTGGCCTTCAAGTCGTTCAGATCTACACAATAGCATTTAGTACACGGGTACGTATGACGTGTACAATAAACATCGCACCTGTCTATAACGGACACCTTCTTTGGGAGAGATGTAAATGAAGGTGGTTCTTTAACACACGCACGCACGCACGCACGCACGCACGCACGCACGCACGTGGCACGCGATCTTTATATCACCTTTATGGCCAACTGGTATAGGTCGCGAGAGATCGCAAACGAGAATTAGATATGAATAAAGACGCCAGAAAATATGTTTGTATCAAATTTTATGAATTAAAATAAATTTTACACATATTCATAAAATCCATCACTGCTAAAATTTCGGTTAAAATCATGAATTCTGACAACCTATAAAATTCATGGTATGACGTCATCGCGTGAATCATCAGCCGCGTGATTTCGGATTTCGACTAATCATTACGCCACGCGTGTTTTCAGAATACACGAACCTGTTCTCTAATACATTTACGAAGCTGTATTTTGCGATTACACCTCAGATCTAAGCTCTAATTTATCAAATGCTAATATTTCTCTTGTATCTTAATAACACGATTGCGTTTGCATAACATTGTTAGTTATATATATATCTTATGAAAACACATCCAGGTAAAACATGTTCCAGATCGCACGTGCATAGGCCTATCAGCACCAATGGAGGTTTCCAGTGTATCCATCAATCAGATGACGTCATAATCAACTACGTGGCATATCAGATGACGTCATAATCCAGTATGTCATGAATGACGTAGATAAGTTCGTCACTCGTCACGAACGCTTAATTGATGACAGACTAAGCGTTGGTGTACGAGTTGTATGGCTTTACTATTCAATAAACATGCTGTTGAATATTTTGAAACTAATTTGACTGGGCGCTGTTCCTGCCATAGGCAGCAACAGCACCCAGCCAAATTAGTTTCAAAATATTCAACAGCTTACCTATATAGTTGTCTGGCAATTAATAGTAAGTGAGATCTTGGATCGATCGATCCCAACACGAGCGAAGTGTAGGTGGAGCTTAGCTAAAGATGGGCGGGACATAGCCAACCCTGGATTCTTCCATTATAACGGAAGTAAATACATGACGTCAACGGACCTGGATACAAACCAATAGACCTTCCCCACATTGGCGTATTTTGGGGAAATACCTTCCCGGAATGCATAGCGCATACAACTTCCGGCTGGTAACCGCGATAGCGGGCGCGCTAATGGCATTACTTTACTATGGGAATAAGATACAGTGCACTTTAAGCAGCGCATATGAAAAACTATGTTCATAATATTATTGAAGGCATACACCATTTGAAATCTACGCCAATTTCCTATGCATTTCTGTACTAGTTTTTATAGTTCTGTAAAATGTAATACAGTTGATTGCAATTTTAATATATCCCCTATTGCCCACTTGATTTAATGAATGGTGTATTTTATATACGCAGATAACTCAGTGAAAACGTTACAAAAATAATGCGGCAATTGAATGCGCTTTCCAATGATATATGATTTAAATAATATAATGATTTTAGTTTATCCTAAGAACGGTTTAGATTACGGTGTATTTCACTGCAAAGGTACCACACAATGCGGGTCAGCGGCTTGTTGGCGGCTTTACCAGCCAGCAGTTTTGCTCTGAGGGTTGATTTAGGGAAATCTCTGCGTAATGACGTCAATGTGGGGAAGGTGTATTAGGCCACGGGTAATTCTCTCTCTAGCGTGGTTGACTTTTAATCAGCCGGGCGGGTTCAAATCCCGCTTGAGTGTCAGGCGATCAGCTATAGCAAACGATCAATCGGTGGAAACATAGGCAATCTCCTTCACTCCTCGTCGCCTCTCTCTACCCATGAGCTTAAATGGGTACCAGTGGGAGAATTACCAATAATATACTGAAACAAGTACACATATAAATGGGTACCAGTGGGAAAGTTACCAATAACATACTGAAACAAGTACACATATTGCAAGGCATCAATGGTAAATAGCGTGCCCGGAGGTTATTATAATTCTGAGAATAAACTCAACTGTTTCATGAAAAAATGAGGTTATATAAAGGCATACAAGCCACTCATGACAAAAATATAGGCGGACAATACCACAAAAGAAGGAATATTTCTTGCAAAAAGATATGGGCAGTATTAGCTATGGGCTAGGAAAAGCAGCTTATGTTTTTGGTCAGTCCAACAATTTTTCCATCCATCCTTTTTCTCCAGGCCAAACTCCTTAACAGAGAGAGGAACAGACAAAATTAAGAGCAGCCAGAGATGAGAGAAATGCACTACTGCATCAACAGTGAGTAACAGATCAAATCTAGGTCATTAGGTATCAACAACTTGTAAAGATAAAGAAATCAACAGAGCTGGCAACCCAGTCAGTAGAAAATCGGCGCAAGAAGCAGTACAGACCCTGACACCCATTCAAACATATTAAAGAAGACTGTAAAGAATATTTTAAACCTAAATCTTGATACCTTCTTAAACAGACGTGAAGAGCTTATTATCCGGAAATATATTGGTGAAATATACACTGCAATGCTAGCACAAAGCAAGAATATTTTTGATGCAATACAGGACCCCGATCTGTACCGACAGATAACCTTTTCAACAAAGTTAAGTGGCCAGGATAGAACCAATACCATGAACCTAGTTTTCTCCAACGAAAATGATACAGTAGAAAACATTCTGACTGAAGACCCAGTGGGAAACAGCCACGACATCGTGATCTGTTTCATTTAGCTATGTCACCTATTAAACGATATCTTTACTGGAAACAGTGACAAACTATTAAATCAAATCTTTTTGCCCGACAAAAAGGCCAAAATCGGCCTCAACCGTTGTAATGATGACGATCTTGTTGACCATATGTACAAATGGGTATTAGCCTGATAAGTCAGGTTCTACCAGTACACGCGGCTAATAATATGGGATATATAGAAATATTTTCACATTACTATAATAAATATTTGGTGGTAGAATTATTAACAATATTTCGCACAGCACGAGAACACAGTGAGTTCTACATGGCTTTATGTTCGCAAACTGGTTACAAAGCATGTAGAGACATTCTGGTACCGAATATAGTACATTATTGGAATTTGATAATGGTGTGCCACTACTAAATTACATATGATGAAATTACTGTATAGTAAACATTTTTTAAACCTTTGATACTTTATTAGCGTATTCATATACATATCTAACCATATGGGTGAACTTCTGGGGTCGAACCTATTGCAAACAGTGTGGTACCGAAAATCGTTGATCTGACAGAATGTGTGCCAATTTTCGGTATGGAATTGTGTACTCTGAAATTACGTTCCTCTAGAATTTTTTAAAATTCGGAATACAACTAGCAAATTTCCTATATGTATTTGTGGGTGATATTCTGGGGGTGAACGTATTGCAATGAAAACCATGAATTAGCCTAAGTTTGAGCTTATTTACGTTACGACATTTTTAAATCTCACTACGTCAGCTTATGCCTATACCTATCTAAACATATGGGTGGTATTTTGGACCGAACCCATTATGAGCGATATGTCAGGACATATCGACACATATCTGAATGTGGTGAATGTGAACCAACCATATTGCAATGGGGCCATATGGCGAATATGTAACTACATATTACCAAATTACTTGATGGTAGAATCGTGAAAAAGCAGTAGTACATATTCAGTTATATACAGCTATATGTAAAAAATGATTACAAACCGAGAACTAAGATTCTAATACTGAATATAGTAAATTGTTGGCATTTAACAACTGTCCGTGGCTACTAAATTGAATATTAAGAAATTACTACGTGGTAGAAATCTCAAGATTCATTAGCGTATTCATATCCCTATCTAACCATATGGGTGAAATTATGTAGCCAGACATATCGCAGACGGTAGGGTATTGAAACGGCAGATCTGCCAACATTGGAACAAATTTATGCGATGAACTCGCATACTACAAAAATACTTCACGTTCGAATTCTTTTAAATTCCCAATGTAACTAGCATATTCAAAGCCCTATACGTCTATGTGAGCGAAGTTCTGGAACCGACCATATTACGGAAAGTAGGGCACCGAAAACCACGAATACACAGTCATTTAAGCTAAATTTTGCGTATTAAATTACTTCATCTAGAATGTGTTAGATTCGGAATATAACTTGCATATTAAAGCTCAAGTCTATGTGCTGTAAATTATGGGGCTGAACATACTACAGACAATAAGGCACCGAAAACTGTGGTGGTTTATTAATACAATGAACCTTTCCAGTTTAGCTATGCCACACCCATCTCTAGCTAAACTCCACCCATACCACTCTCGAGTTGGGATCGATGGATTTCTGAACTTCTAGACGGTAAATTTCAAGAAAACTATACAGGTAAGCCGTGGAATATTTTGATAGTAAATTGACTGGGTCCTGTTGCTGTCTATGGCAGCAACAGCGCCCAGTCAAATTACTTTCAAAATATTCAACAGCATTTTTATTAAATAACAAAAACATACAATTCGTACAACGTGTCAGATTATTAAGCATTTAAGATGGACTAAATCGAGTCAGTCATGACGTCATTATTATGACGTTATCCTACGCGTCACTTAATTAATTACGACGTCATATGACGTAATATGATGGATAGACAACCTGAAAAGGACCATTAGCAAGTGGTATTAATTGCCCTCGCTCCGTAAGAGGATGAGTGTATTGTATTCGGGTCTACGTGCGTTCGGGATGGCAAGGGTCTACAATCTATGATTGGCCTTGTTAAAATATGTGACCAATAAATACGGGTGCTCTCTTAACACAAGTGGTCCATATTGTATAGACCACGCATTAACAAGTGGTATTAGCCATGTAATGCTCAATTTGCTCATGGCAATTTCAATAGAGAGATCCATTTCTAGGTATGGCACGCCTATTTCTAGCTAAGCTCCACCCCTTTTTTGCGTGTTGGAATTGATGTATATTTATATATATATATACTCCGTAGGCGTATGCCTATACCTATCTAAACATATGGGTGACATTCTGGGTCCGAACCCATTATGAGCGATATGCAAGGGCATACCGATACCTATCTGAATGTGGTGAATGTGAACAAACCATATTACAACGGGGCCATACGGCGAATATGTAACTACCTACGATGAGATTACTTGATGGTAGAATTGTGCAAAAGCACTAGCTCATATTGAGTTATATACATCCATATATAAAAATAATTATTACAAATCGAGAACAGACATTCTGACACCGAATATAGTAAATTGTTGACATTTGACAACTGTCCGTGGCTACTAAATTGAATATTACGAAATTACTACTTGGTAGAAAACTCAAGATTCATTAGCGTGTTCATATCGCTATCTAACCATATCGATGAAATTATGTGGCCAAACATATTACAGACAGGTAATAGTAGGGCATTGAAAATCCGCAGATCTGCCAAAATTGGAACGAATTTACGCAATGAAATCGCATACCACGAAATTACTGCACGGTCGAATTTTTTTTAATTCCCAATATAACTATCGTATTCAAATCCGTCTACGGCTATTTGAGCGAAGTTCTGGAGCCAACCATATTACATACAGACAGTAGGGCACAGAAAAGCACGAAAACCCCAACATTTAAGCCAATTTTTGCCTAATAAAATTATTTCATCTAGAATTTGTTAGATTCGGAATATACCTAGTATATTAAGGCTCAAGTCTATGTAGGTGAAATTATGGGGTATCCCGCGAGTTCTCTTTCGATACGAGATCGAGAAATGCATCTCGTATGTAGGCGCCTATTGAGTAGCCATTGACGTAGTGATTTCACGACCCATAGTGTTGCTTTTACAGTCCACTACGGAGATAGACTGGGTCCCGGTCTGTCTGGTATCTGAGTTGAGTCTGTGTAACAGTCTATTCGTTGTGATAACGTAAAGAGATGACTGGTCAAGCCTTTATGTTTAGATGGATCCATTATTATTAGCGAACTCTGTCTACTTTTTCGCCCTCTACAATATTATTATGCATGTTTTTCTTTTGAAATTTACCACACACATAGTACGCCTCAAGACTGTCTGTAACAAGTCTGTAATTATTACAACGAATGCAACGAATGTGAATCATACTATAATACAATACGGGAAAGGTTAAACAGACATGGTACATCATCGTCGTCCTCATAATTTATTAACCCTGTATTACCTAAATTGAGTCAAGAATATAAAAAAATATTTGCGTATTGAGTGCCTATTTGCAGGCCAATAGACGACTGTATTGAAGAGTTACTATTGGAATGACTGGCTCAATTATTGAGCCAGTCATTTCAGTGGTGCATTTTCAAAAACTATCTTATCTGGACCTGCAAATTAACATCCTCAAGATCACTGTAGAGGCCGGTTTTGGCGGCCTCCTCGTGAAAGTGTTAAAATATAATAAGAGAAGATGATAGGCTTACATGGACAGTCGTTGTCGTTGCAATACCTAATACAGTCTATGATAGCAACAAGTGTGGGGTGGGGTGGTGGGGGGGGGGGGGGGGGGTGGGGGGGGTAGGGTGGGGGGGCTACCAGTCAAAGTATTAAAAAGATATTCGTATAGTTGTCTTTACCTGCGATATTGAAATTTCGGTGTTAAACATTCTCAAGGATTTTGTTAGAAAAACACAATTGTGCCTCATATCTTTGTGGCGGTTGCTTGAAATGACTTCCATAAGCCTAACGTTAGTCAATCGGTCACTGAATCTGGATGGTATATTAATACATTAATACCGCGCTCGTGTTGGTATCGATGGATCTCTGAGCTTCTTGACTATCAAATTCCAGAAAACTATACAGGTAAGGTGTTGACTATTTTGAAACCAATTTGACTGGGTGCTGTTGCTGCTTGTGGCAGTAACATTGCCCAGTCAAATTAGTTTCAAAATATTCACCGGCATGTTTTGTAAATAGCAAAGACATACAATTCGTGCAACGTGTCGGACTATTAAGCATTTAAGACGGACTAAATCGAGTCAGTCATGACGTTATGATTATGACGTCATCCTATACGTCATGTCGTTGATTATGACATCATATGACGTAATATGATGGATAGACAACATGAAAATGCCCATTAGCACGTGGTATTAATTATCCTCCCTCCGTCAGAGGACGAGTATATTGTATGCAAGGCAACAATCTATGATTGGCCTTGTTAAAGTATGTGACATATAAATATGGGTGGTCTCTTAATACAAGTGGTCCATATTGTGTGGGCCACGCATTACCAAGTGGTATTAGCCATGTAATGCTCAATTTGCTCATGACAATTTCAATAGGGAAATCCATTTCTAGGTATGCCACGCCTATTTCTAGCTAAGCTCCACCCCTTTTTGCGTGTTGGAATCGATGTATATATATATATATATATATATATATATATATATATATATATATATATATATATTTATTCTGGAAGAAGCATGAAATTTGGCTTATAGGTGGTTGCAGGTATGCTGCACATAATTAGATGCGGTGCCACGTGATTCTACCAAGGGAACCCATTCAAAATGGTCGCCTTCCCAGCGGAAAATCTGCATTACTCAAGTTCTAGATGGAGTAGAGTGCTGGAATTGATGTCAAATTAAGGGTTTCTTGGGTCACTGGTTATGATTTTACCCATTACAATACACTAAATAGATAAACATGCTGAAAAAATATATTATTATTATTATTATTATTATTATTATTATTATTATTATTATTATTATTATTATTATTATTATTATTATTGAAGGATGATCAGCGAGTACGAAGTCAAATATATACACAGAAATATCAATGATAACTGTCACCATTAGCAGATTCCGTGTAAGCAGAAATTGTTTGCTTTAAACACAATTTGTCTTATTGATGCAATCGAGGAAATTGGAAACACATTTTCAGATGACAGTTTTGACTTAGTGACTCTAGATACCAAAGTCATTATGTCCGAGTCTGTAGTGAATGCGATCCGAACAGCAGAAGAACTATGCATCAGACAGTACCACGCATTCGTCGCAGATCGACTACCTGTATTATCAAAATCGGTCTATGACCCAATCCAAAAGAACAATATGGTTTTGTTCAAATCAAAACAGAGGAAGAGTACCAGAACCAACAAGAAGCTTGTTGCAATGAAGAGAGATGTACAGTTATTCTCTAGACTGTACATTTCCTGCCAATCCAGAGACGGAAACCTTGATTCATTCTTTGAGCGTGAGAATCATCCAAGGCCCCCATCACATGCTGAGAGCAACGCAATGCGCCAAGGCCGCAAATCAGATCTGATGGGATGTTTGAAAGCATTAGTAGCTCGTGCAGCCGATTGTCCAGAGGTTGAGGTGAAGATCATTGACGGAGCAGCTATGATGCATAATTTAGATCCCAAGAAATCAAACGTGGTTGTGAACACATTTGGAGATTTTGCAGAGCACGTCTTCCTCCCACACATTGCAAGACAACTACAGACGGTTAAAAGATTGGATGTTGTATGGGACGTGTATAAGGCGGGAAGCTTGAAGACACACGCTAGAGAATTACGGGGACATGGTGAAGCTCTTCGTGTTGCATCGAGTACAAGACTCCCTCAAAATTGGCAAACTTTCCTGCGAGTTGATGCAAACAAAACAGGCCTCTTCACCTTTCTCCCACATACATTGGAGTCAGTCGAGCTGCCAGAAGGAAAGATACTCGTCACAACATGTGAGGAAAACGTGCTGATGAGGCCAGAGCATGACGTCTCACAACTCGCGCCATGCATCCAAGATGAAGCAGATGGTAGAATGTTGCTCCACGCCTTCCATGCATATCACCAAGGTTATCGAACAATACTGATTCATGCTACAGATACAGACGTCGTAGTCCTAGCCATACGGACAGCAAACGCTCTACATGGGTGTGATCTCTGGGTCGCATTTGACCATGGGAAGACCTTCCGATATGTATCAGCTCAGGCATTGCAACAGTTTTGGGTGCAGAAGCGTCACAAGGACTGCTATTTATGCATGCTTTCTCTGGGTGTGACACTGTGTCTGAATTTTGTGGGACGGGCAAGAAGTCAGCATGGCAAGTTTGGAGGACTATTCAAGTCACTATTTAGGAGACTGTCTGATGCCCCGGCGTCTCTGTGTGACAATGACATGGAAACGATGGAGAGGTTTGTCGTACTACTGTACAAACGCACATCACCATTGTCAAAGGTTAATGAGGCACGAAAACGGCTTTTCGCTTTTGGCAACAGGCAGCTAGAAAACCAAACGTGCTGCGTTCCAGGCAGGTCACCTTTGGGGCCAATCACTCCACGCAAATGCAAAAACGCCATCGCCAGCTGACTGGTGTTGGGTCAGAGATGGAGACACTTGGTCACCGCAATGGAGTTTGCTTGCAGACGCATCTAAGGCATGCCGGGAACTTGTGAAGTGTGCTTGCAAAAGTAATTGCACTGACAGATGCAAATGCTATAAATCCAACTTACCTTGTACACAGTTGTGCTCATGCGGCGCGCAGTGCGTGTGACGTCTGTGAATCATAATTCAACAATCAACAGCATCATGTATAGCCTTGCATACTCTAATAGGATAATTGAACGTATCTATAACGACCGTTACTTGGTTCGATATTGAGAAATCAAGTAATTTAAACTATTTCTAGATGCTATATTGCTTTTGTTCTCAAGAGATGGATCTTTTAGATAACACATCTTAAAGAGCCACCGTCTTTTGACATCAAACACATGTGGTCGCTATGGAAGGATTGATATTTACATATTTAGAGCATTGTAGTGAGTAGAATTATAACGATTGGCCCATGAAACCCCTAACTTGACATTAACCGTCTAGAGCTTGAGTAATGCGAATTTTCCGCTGGGAAGGCGGCCATTTTGAATCCGCCATTTTGAATGGGTTTCCTTGGTAGAATCACGTGGCACCGCATCTAGTTATGATCAGGATACCTTAAACCACCTCATTGCCAAATTTCATGCTTTCTGCCAGAATGGAACATCTGTTTCACATATCTGACCTACTAATTATATATATACGCTGAATAATGAATTCCCAGACTTCCAATTTCAAGCTAACTATACAGGTAAGCTGATGACTATTTTGAAACTAATTTGACTGGGTGCTTTTAAAGGTTTGCTGCCTCTGGCCGCAACAACGCCAGGTCAAATTAGTTTCAAAATATTCAACATGATGTTGATTAAACAGTAAAGACATACAATTCGTACACTTGCCGGACTATTCAATGTTCATGACTGAGCTAGATACGCCATTCATTTACACATTTTGGATTGTGACATCAGCCTGTATATGACGTAATTGATCATGACGTCATATCCTTCAGTTACAGATCGAACCCAGCCATTATCTTAGAAAATGACTGCTGAATAAATAGCAAAGACATACAATTCTAACAGCGTCTAGTCAAATTGGTTTCAAAATATTCAACAGCCTGTTGATTAAAATAGTAAAGACGTGCAATTCGCATACTTGACTGGCTATTCAATGTTCCTGGTGGAGCTAGATACGTCATTCATTACACATTTTGATTGTGACGTTCAGCTACATCTGACCTAAATAATTATGACGTCATATACTGCAGAAACAGATCAGAAAAATCCATTATCATAGGAAATGTCCTATGTTTAATTGCCATTGTGGTTTTTCTTTTGCAGTTTACTACTGGAATTATTGGATCGGTTATCCAACCAATCATTCCAGTGGTAAACTTTCAAAACAAGTTCTCCGGCGAGTAGCTAATGCAAATGGACATTTCTCACGATCACCGCAAGAAGCAATTTATGGTCAGTTTGATAGAGTGCTAAAGTGGACATATGCTTGAGTACTTTCATCTGCAGAAGGAATGATAAACATGTTTTGTACGCAGTCCTCCAGCAAAAAAAGAGTACTTATTTAGAGTAGTTATTTGGAGTTCCGTTGGCTGTTTATTAAAATAATTAAGCGGTCGTCGCCGCGCAAACTCTATTACAGCCGGATCCGAACAAATAGGAGAACTCGCCATGAATCACGCGCATGAAGATAATAATTATGAGATATCCAGCAATCTAAAAATAGAGCCGTGTCTTCGCGCCGAGAATTATTAGGTCTCGTATCGATGGAGATCTCTCGAGACACAGCCCCACAATCCCCTGAGCGAAATGGCCGCGCCTATAGGCAATTCTAGACAGCAATAAATAGAAGCATAGCAGCAGCAGCAGTAGTAGTAGCAGTAGTAGTAGTAGTAGTAGTAGTAGTAGTAGTAGTAGTAGTAGTAGTAGCAGTAGTAGTAGTAGTAGTAGTAGTAGTAGTAGTAGTAGTAGTGGTAGTAGCGGCGGCGGCGGCGATGGTCGTAGTAGTAGTAGTAGTAGTAGTAGTAGTAGTAGTAGTAGTAGTAGTAGTAGTAGTAGTAGTAGTAGTAGTAGCAGCAGCAGCAGTAGTAGTAGTAGTAGTAGTAGTAGTAGTAGTAGTAGTAGTAGTAGTAGTAGTAGTAGTAGCGGCGTCAGCGGCGGCGATAGTAGCAGTAGTAGCAGCAGTAGTAGTAATAGTAGTAGTAGTAGTAGTAGTAGTAGTAGTAGTAGTAGTAGTAGTAGTAGTAGTAGTAGTAGTAGTAGTAGTAGTAGTAGTAGTAGTAGTAGTAGTAGTAGTGTATGATATGCAGAAGCACAATGCCCCTAGTTAAGTCGGAGAATGAAGATGACTGTCAGGCCCGTTTATTTTTTTTTAATTTGCCACTTTCAGATAAACGATTTGGCGGCCATCTTGGAATATTTTCCCGCCTAATAAAACAATATGGAATTTAAAATGTCTTTCTCGAGAACCACTCAGCCGCCTTAAATTATATTTGGTAGTAATCATCCTTACACTATCGCGATCCCCACAGCTGAACTGATCGGGCCGAAATTTGTGAAATATGATTAGCCACTAATGACCATGAAAGTTTGTTCAAGGGAAGTTAATTTTGTTAAGAACATGGCCGCCGTGGACAAATCAAAATGTAGCGTGCTTGGCGGCCATCTTAGAATTTTTATTTGATCAATTTTGAAGCCGAAATTGTATTTATACAGTATTTTTGCTTATGCTGATTTCAAATTTTGCCCTTTGAATATATAATTTAGCTGGCTTTATCTTGAATTATTTTCTCGCCTAAATCTCCTAAACCAATAGGAAATTCAAAATGTGTTCTCGGGAACCTCTGGGCCGATTTCAATTATATTTTGGAGGAATCATCAATATCGAATAGCAACACAAGTTTGTTCAAACAAAGCCGATTGGCCAATTTGGCCGGCGGCCAACTTGGATTTTGGCTGGTTTTTAGAAACATCTTAATAAATCTTCTCTGAAATCACTTGGGGATTTGAATCAAAACTTACAAAACATTATCTAGAGCAACCTCTGCACCAAACGTTTTCGACGGTAGTTGCTTGACCTAATAATCCTTTGGTGGCCATCTTGGATGACCTAATCTTCGCGAAAACGATTTATTCTCCAGAACCGATAAACGTATCTGGCAAAAATTTGGGAGATATTATTGGGCACAAAGAGCGATTAAAGTTGGTCCAAGCGAAAGTGATACGTCAAAAACATGGCGACCGTGGACCTATCAAAATCCAACGTGTTTGGCAGCCATATTGGATGTTGGGGGTGTTTTTATGGATATTGAAGATTCTGAAGTTGAAATTGGTTTTGTTACGGTTTGGGAGCTGCTAATTTTAAGTTTTGCGCTTTTGCAACAGTCGGATAAACAGGTCCCTAGTTGGTGGCCAAAACACCCCAGAGCTAAGCAATAGGGAAAATTCAAATGTCTTCGCAATGGACCTTTCCAGTTTTAGCAAAGCTCCGCCCACACTTCGATCGTGTTGGGATTGATCGACCCCCAAAACGCCCTGACAATCAATTTCCAGAAAACTATGCACGTTAGCTGTTAAGTATTTTGAGACTAATTTGACTGGGGTCGGTTGCTGCCTATGGCAGCAACAGCGCCCAGTCAAATTAGTTTCAAAATATTCAACATAATATTCAACATAATCGTTATTAAATGGTAAAGACATACAATTCATACACCGTGTCGGACTATTAAGCGTTAAAGACGGACTATATTAACTCATTCATGACATCATAATTATGGTGTCATCATACACGCCACGTAGTTGAATAATACGTCATATGACGTCATATGATAGATGGATAAACTTGGAAATGTTCATTCTGGTTACACCCGTAGCGATCTATATAGGCCCTGGCCTTTTTACGTAAATACGTTTTGTTCGTGTTCTCAATTAACTTTCACTCAGCCATATGACAGATCATTTATAACGAACCTATATCCTTGTATTTCATTTGAGAGTACAAATGTATATTATAAACGGCTATGCACATGGTTGCCTATCTGCAATTTTGTGGACTAATGATCTTTCCAGTTTATTCATCAATCACATAATGTCATAAGCAATTACGTGACGTGTAGGATGGCGTCACATTCAAATACAGCATGAATGACTCGATTTAGTCCGTCTTAAACACTTAATAGTCCGACACGTAGTACGAAGTGTATGTCCTTGCTATTTAATACACATGCTGATGAATAGTTTGAAACTTATTTGACTGTGTGCTGTTGCTGCCTTAGGCAGAAACAGCACACAGACAAATTAGTTTCAAAATATTCAACAACTTCGCTGTATAGTTTTCTGGAAATTGATAATCAGGAAGTTTAGGGATTTATCGATCCCAGCACGAGTGAAGTGTGGGTCGAGATTAGCTAGTGATGGGCGGGAAATAGTCAAAACTGACAGGGTAAATTTTAATGCATCTTTTCAGAATCGCCCTTATGGAGAGTTCCTGATTTAGACAATAGACTTGTGTTTTAATGTTATTTCTATTCGGGTATACCTGAGCTGAGTCATAAATGGATGTTTCTAGCGAGAACTCAGAAACTATTGTAACGAATTATTAATAGATGAGATTCTCAAAGAGAGAAGTTGTTGGTTTGATTGGCCTCTATCGAGTCCCTGATTCCAGGTCCCATTCACGCCATTCAATACCACTACCGCCGCCGCCGCCGCCGCCGCCGCCGCCGCCGCCGCCGCCGCCGCCTCTGCTACTACTACTACTACTACTACTACTACTACTACTACTACTACTACTACTACTACTACTACTACCACTACCACTACTACCACTACTACTACTTCTACTACTACTACTACTACTACTACTACTACTACTACTACCACCAACACTACTACTACTGCTACTACTACTAGTACTACTACAACTACTGTTTCGGTTGCTGCTGCAGTATTGCTGCTGCTGCTGCTGCTACTACTACCACTACTACTACTACAACTACTGTTTCGGCTGCTGCTGCAGTATTGCTGCTGCTGCTGCTGCTACTACTACCACTACTACTACTACAACTACTGTTTCGGCTGCTGCTGCAGTATTGCTGCTGCTGCTGCTGCTGCTGCTACTACTACCACTACTACTACTACTACAACTACTGTTTCGGCTGCTGCTGCAGTATTGATGCTGCTGCTGCTACTACTACCACTACTACTACTACTACTACTAATACTACTACTACTACTACTACTACAACTACTACTACTACTACTACTACTTATGCTGCTGCTGCTGCTGCTGCTGCTGCTAATAAATATGGCAATGCAGTGGTGCAGGCACGAGGTCAGATACATACCATCGAAATCAATGAAACATGCAAGAAAATAAAACAATTGGCTAATAGCATCCAGTCGACCCCGCCTGTAGCAGACACCTCCTTTTGATGCAAATGAACATGTTTTATTATAAGCGGGGGTGCTATAACCATACGCCGTGTGGAACAACCACCACTTGGTCACAAAAGCTTTATCATAATAATGGAGATGTCTAGTTGTTATGACCCAATCAATGGCTGCTACACATAGTTATGTGTGTCTGTGTGTGCGTGCGTGCGTGCGTGCGTGCGTGTGTGGTCGTGTGAGAAACAACAACACACTCCGAGCTGGAGACTTTGATCCTTGCCAGGGCTTTAAGAACACACCCTCGACAGCGTAGGTGCAACATGTGATAGGTAACAGGGCCTGCTCCGATAATTGGTTAACTAATGCTTCACAATTGATAGCATGAAGGATGTATTTTCAAACATTGATCAGAATATGCTCTGGGCATCTAATGGTCTTCATATTGATCGTATAGCAGGATCAGACAAAGGGTGATTCGACGTTATTAGACGTTCATTGCCGATCAGAAGATATACCAAGACGCGTTCTAATGATACAAATACTTCTTTCCAATAAAAGGCGCTGCAACAGCAAAAATCGGTGACCATATATATAAAATGTGGCGATTGTTGCCGTAATAATGCATTACTGAACAGCAGTTAGTCGCGTAATACGCGTACTATATCCTATAATTTGAAAGTAATATCAAACTTTGCGTTAAGCTGATTGACAGAACATTCACCATTCTAACGGCTCCAGAATGAATCATTCACATAGCGAACACAATATAACAGGATTAAATATCTATGATTTTTATTTACGAGGTTACGAGAGCTTTCCGAGATGGATCTTCAAAGAACTATTCCTTGTTCTGTTCACTTTTGGGACTATCAATAACGCATTGTTATTGTTTTACTTAATTAAAACTCGCAAATACACGTCCCCTATTTTCTTGTTGATCACGAGTTTGGGGTGTTGTGACATCCTAACCTGCGCGACGGCGGCGCTCTGGGCGATATTTCTTAATCCGTATATGTCGTACCCGCAGTACGGGTTTCTATGCGGCCTTATTGTGTTCTTGAATTTCGCGCCTCTGGTTGCCAGTAACTACCACCTTGTATTTTTCGCGGCATTCCGTTTTTATCAGCTAGTTTTCCCGTTAAAGGCGCGTGCAAAGATCACGCCATCATTCGTCCTCAAAGGATGCGTGATTATCTGGATCCTAGCGACCTCAGAAAAAATTCCTTTTGGCTTTATGTATAAGCCAATAGAGGTACCATATCGTGATGTCACAGTGACATTGTGCGAGTTTCACGGGGATTTCTTTGCAAGAGACACACTCTGGCTTGTATTTCATACAATACTCCCAAATTGTTTAATTGTCACTTTGCACGTGGCGAAGCAGATTAAGGTGTCTTCTAGCCAGATGCTACAGGGTTCCAAAGAGAACCGAAATACGGACGCCAGAACCCTGAGTGTTATCATCATCCTATTCTTTATCACATGGACACCGGCGAACTTATATGGTGTCATGTACCAAGCAGTCGGGGCCCAGAAACAAAACACTTTTGTCGCTCTCTATCTTATCTTACTATATTTCGCTTTCATGAACTCGGTTTTAAATCCTCTTGTGTATGTTTTACTGGCAAAGACTGTCAGGCAGGATTTCCTCAAACTCGTGTGCAACAAATAGCATGTACATGCATGATGCATTGACCAAAGTATGGGGGCATGATCATGCTCGCAGTAAAGCACTGCTGTATGCATGCGGTCTTCAAATGATAGTAGTTATATGCGAGTCGCTACATGGTATAGTGTGACATTTTAAAACTAGTCAATGTTCGTTAGCGATTACAATGGAATGTGGTGGCCATCTCCCTACAAGCGGAGACGATTAGCTAATTAATTATTATGACGAAGTTTTGTATTTATAACAGTATCTGTAGATTCTGCAAGTTCCTATGGGATATCACGCGAATATTGTGCGACTACACGAAGGCTGGGTGGTGCTTGGTACTGAGTTCGAATTTATATTGTACATGGTGGGTGTGATTTTATGGCGACGCCGCTGCATCGTCATCTTGAAGGCCTGATGGCTCTGCTGCTACATCTGGTTTTAGTGTATTGCACAAAGGTAGTATGCGCGATGGGAAACTGAATTTGAAGGCATCTACTATTGTATGATATGATATGACTAGAAATTGCGAGAACGTCTTATCCGGATATTTGCGAGTGATGGTTTGTAGATTGCTGGTAATAAGACTAGTTGGTGTGTGATTTTCTACAATAGATTAGCCGTAGTTGGATTCTTCTTTGTTCTAGGGACTGCCTACCAGTTTACTTGTTGCGCAAAGTAGGCGCCGGAAAATAGGCTCCACTTACATTGTTAGCAGTAAAAAGGGCGCGCCAGTTCCCATCTAACTGCCGTGCAGTTCTTTTGGAATTGCTATACGTTGCGTCACGGGAAACATAGCCTTCCATTCCTTTTGGAAAGTGTAGATCCGAGTATCAGGATTCACTCCGACCAGGAAACTACACTTGGATGATGCAGTCGATGGCATCACTGATTCTGTACAAACTGTAACTGAGAGCCATGCAATTCTTTGAATTCGGTACCAAAATATAGACTGATGTTCCTAGAGGATACCTTAGCTCAAACGTGCTAGATGTTGATAAAAAAAAAAAGGGACTAGACTGGTGACTAGAAAGAAACTGATGGAGCGAAGCGTCCTGGTAGAGGACAAAAACAGTAGTCAACGAAGCATGAATGGTTGCAACTGCATGACGTGTTCACTACTCCAGCCGGAGAGTACAGTACATCATCATACCTGTCATTTTGTATCTCACATATGAACCCAGAAACTTCAGAGATTCCTATACACGTATGGTTGGTATACTAAAGAGTTCATGCCAACACAATTTCATTTGCAAGCAATACGATATATATTTTAAGGCAAACCAGTTTTGGCTATATAAAACCACCATACTTTGTTATTGAGTGTATTAAGATGTATTAGCAACAGAATGCCTAGATATATTATATTTATAATCATGCATAAATTGCTCATGTATTTCAGTATTTAAAATCCAGTTTTCCTATCAGAGATTTCGTGCCATTATAAACTATTAGTATTGTAAGAGTAATATGTGTTCTTAAACAAGTTTAAATTCAATACTAAGTGCTATGTTCGTTTAATCATTTGGCATGAAATTATGTTCATTATGATTTATGAATCTTATGATTACTGAATGGACCTTTCCATTTTTAGCTATGCCCCGCCCATCTCTAACTAAGCCCCACGCACACTTTGCCGTCTTGGGATTGATCGGTCCTCAAATTCCTGAACTATCAATTTCCTGAAAACTATACAGGTAAGCTTTTGAATATTTTGTAACTAATTTGACTTGGTGCTGTTGCTGCCTATGGCAGCAACAGCGCGCAGTCATTTTAGTTTCAAAATATTCAACAGTATATTTATTAAATAGTAAAGACATACAATTAATCCAACAACGCATAGCCCGTCTTCAAACATGCGTTTGTGACGTACTTATCGACGTCATTCATTGTGATGTCATTCTACACGTCGCGTAGTTGATTATGACGTCATAGAATGGATTGATAATGTGGAAAGCTCTATTATCATAAATTTAACGATTGTGGTAGCCACTGTCTCATTCCTGAATTCGGTTTAACCACTTCTTGTAGGGCCTGGTATATAATAATTACTCTTGTTATTTCGATAATTTGCCTCTAAGCAAATGGTGACGTGACGGTGATGACGTCACCTGGCAGAACGGGAGAGAAGATAATCACCATAATGCTACCTGGGGAGGAGTGGGAGAAAAGGAGATCGGTAGCGCTACCTGATAGAAAGAATGGTTACGCAATTATATTAATTTAAACTTTCTGTTGTCACAGTAACAAAATATTGTAGCTATGTGGCTATTGACTAGTAGGAGCACATGGTTCATTAATACCAAAAGCAATTAAATGTATTTATCAACTGCATCGTACTGATTACTGAAAGTTGTTTCTCAGAACAGCATATTTTCAAAGATTTTATAGAGAGGACCCCTACAAGTCCGCAATACCCCACCCCCACCTTGAAATACCATTCACTGATCCATCGTTGTTAACTGTATATTATTAATTATTTGATTAATTCATTATTATTAAGTAACTATTCGTTACTTACAGTCAAGACCATCGACCTTCATTTGCCTGGCAATGATCAATAGATGTAGGATCGTACAAAAGAGGATTTCCTTGTACAAGGTCTATAAGCATCTCCTGTTGCGGCGTGCTTAACTTCATGATGGTTGTACTCTTTTTGGATATTTTAACTGACAACTATCAAACGACAAACAGTCATCGACCGGGTAGATGATGCACGCATGTCACGAGAACGCGTGCTGGAAATGCACATTCACGCGGGCTGACTCGCCTGCGTTTATACACTAGTAATATAGCGTACATGGAAAGCGCGCCAAGCTCCAGTATAGTTCGAGATTGCGTTTGTGACGATGCGTTGGCGTTTGCGTTGTAATATATTCCTGAAACGCGCCGCGAAAACACAACTCTCAGGATATTATAGTTCAGAGTTATAACTCCTGAAAATCGTGCTAGACCACACCGCCACGTGTTTGATTGCACTCGATAGGGCATAATTGCACCGACCGACAGAAATTTGAATGTTGCAAATGCTCTATTACGCCATAATTTGATTCTTTTGCAAGCTCTAGCTTTCATCCGTAATAACAACCGAAGAAGAAGGTCTATGTATGTGCGCAGTATTCCCCAGAAACGTATCGAAATGGGCGAATACAGACACTTAAATCGCGAAATGCAGCTTGCTGACCCAGAATACCATTGGCAATACTTTCGTAAGTCAGCATCGAATATGGAGTATTTATTGCAGCGTGTTGGACCACATCTGAGGCATAAACCGACCCATCGATGGCCCTGCCCTGCCCTGCCATGCCCTGCCCTGCCCTGCCCTGCCCTGCCCTGCCCTGCCTTGCCAGGCCCAGCCTGGCCCGGCCCAGCCTGGCCCTGTCCGGTCCGGTCCGGGTCAGTCGGTCGGTTGGTGTGTCGGTCTGCCAGACATGCCTGCCTGTCTGCCTACATGCCTGCCTACATGCCTGTTTCTGTCTGTCTTTCTTGCAGCCGGTCTGTCCTCCAGCCTTGCTGTCTTGCTAACTCCGTGGCTGTCTGTATGCAGCTATGTTTACCTGATAACTCGAAAAGTTACAAAGGAATTGTACTGAACGTTTGTGAAAAAACTAGAAAAGGATTTAATTGTGGTTTTTCCCTAGAATTACATGCATTAGATTCTGTATTCGAAATTCATTTGCTTACTTGTTGTTTGAAAGAGAACGGCTACACATGTTCTTTTCTTCGCATTCTGTTATGGGCGGCGGAACAAAGGTTGGGGACGGGGTGGGTACAAAACCCCAACATTATTTTGAGGGGGACATCATATGAGATGTCCCATCGCAAAAAAACCTCAGTGATTGTGCTTGGCATTTGCTTAAAATGACTACTTAGAGGGTCTGAATTTCAGAATTCCCACCCTGTTAATGCTAGGCGAACACTCCATCCCTAACTCCGTGGGGTCCGTCTCCCACCCACAATTGCAATATCGTTCCGCCGCCATTACATTCTTTAGATTACGGTTGCACATTAATACGTTGTTTAATTCACAGGTATCTTGCAACCGGAAACAGCCAGGTTTCTGTTTCCTGGGGATGTAGAGTTGGCAGGAAGACCGTGTGCAACATAATAAAAGAAACATGTGACGCGATATGGAAGGTGCTACAGGATGCTTAGCAGACAGTTCGATATTTGAACCCAGCGTGTGCCAGATGTGTTCAACAACATCCCGATTTGAATAATCGGGATGAGTCGGATTAAACAGAACCTCCTGGTCGCGCATTTACCCAATCACTTTCTCCCTGATCTCATCCGATGTCCGAGACATTTTCCACGTGTGGTACAACGGAATGCATAGACCTATAGATAATAAAACACAGGCAGCACGTGCAGCGGCCTCGTTCGTGTCTCCACGACGTGGCGTTAGTGCATGAAAAGTTAAACAGAATTTAACTTTTGCGGTGGGCCGTACGTTACTGTCAGCGATGAAGCGATATGGTCGCGATGACTTGAGTTGTCGCCGCGTTATGCTGCGTTACCTCTGCGATGACGCAACGTTGACGCAAGTCGTCGTGTCGCCAACTATACATTGAGCTTAAAGGCGGTGTTCTCACTAGAGACTAAATCTGGGTTTCCATTACACGCGATTTTGCCGCGCGGTAGAGCCGCCAGACGGTAGACGCGACGCTAGTAGTGTTTTCATATTTGACACGTCTGCATGCAGCACGTGTATAAAAATGAATTTGCACACTGATCAGGTCGTGGTGACAAAGAGGCGGCGCGTTGAAACGCTTCAGAAAATCAGTCTGTGACCGATTTTTCTGTCGCGGTGCGGAGAGCCGCGCGTCGGCCGCCTTAGTATGGAAACGTTTGGTATAAATAACATTGTTTCGAAAAAAAACTCGTCCGCGTGCGGCACGCGGCGTGCAGAAACCGCGTGTAATGGAAACCCGGCTTAAGGCGGTGTTCTCACTAGAGAGTAAAGGTCATTGCAGACCAGACACGAGCGATTTAATCCAGCGAATCCCGCGGGCGAAAGAAATCTTTGTCGCGCGATGTTTGCTTGCACACCGATCACGAAAATAGCTTGGATACCACGCTGAAAAAAGCGTCAGAATATGTCCCTGAACACTTTTCGAACGCTCATCGATAATTCGTAAATTTCAGGTTTAAACATACATCCATTAAGATCATGGCTGATCAACAAGTATTATCTTTACCGGGAATTTTCTATGAGAACTCTGACTCGGATGATTCAGAGGAGGAAGCTATGTTGCTTTTGGCAATTGTAGAGCGTAGGAAGAGGAGGAGGATGAGAAGACGCTTCTGGGTACACCCAATTCTGCAGAAACGTGATGAGTGTGGAGAATATGCGAAACTTATTCAGAAGCTGCGACTTGACCCTGAGAGGTTCCACACGTACTTTAGGATGTCCAAAGAGATGTTTGACCTTCTGCTACAGCTGGTGCGTCCATTGATACAGAAGCAGACGACTCGCTACAGGAAGCCAATATCTGCAGATCAACGATTAGCCGTGTGCTTACGGTATGGTATATGTGATTGATTAAGGTCTAAATGATTTGAGGTGGAACCCTTCTTCTGCGAACGTCCTTCCCTATTTTTTTTTAACTCAGCATACCTGTTGAATAACTGATATGTGTTGTGGTGGTGATGTTATAGTGTTATCTCTCACCTATGGTTCTCATAGTATATGAGTCAAGCAATGAACTCGAGCTTACGCATACCATTATAGTCACTGACCTAGATAGTTGACCCGTTGACCTCAAACTGGTCTCATTCACCTTTTTGGAAATATAACCTATATGCCTAATTCGTTGTACTCTCTCTCTCTCTCTCTCTCTCTCTCTCGTGCGTGCGTGCGTGCTTACTGTCTGCTTGCAGTGTGTAGAAACTGCATCATCCTCCAATACTTCCATTTGATGGGTTGTATGCTGCCCTGGACGCTAGTCGTCTTGTCATCATCTTTCAGTTTCTTAAACGTGTCTCTTAGGTTCTTCCAAATTTTCATGAGATCGTCAACTGTGGTAAAATAAAAGACATAGGTACTGTTAATTAATGTCAGGATGCAAATAAATATGACGATATCATTCAAGTGTAGATCTGTCCATCCATTCATCCATCCATCCATCCATCCATCCACCCATTCGTCCATCCACCCATCCGTCCGTCCGTCCATCCGTCAATCAATCAATCAAGCAAGCAAGCAAGCAAGCAATCAATCAATCAATCAATCAATCAATCAATCACGCAATCAAGCAATTAACCTGCCCATCCGCATGTCCACCCGCCTGTCCCTCTGCTGTCTCTCTTATGAGTTTAGTGCATGAGAGGGGGGGGGGGTGTAATGAGTGATAACTATGTGGTGACTTGAATGATAGTACTCTATTGATCTGTAGAGTGATGGATGTGTGAATGGGTTTGCTGCTTGAATTATGTATTATCTAAACTGCATTTGAGTGATTCTGTACATTTTATACATAGTATATTATATAAATGAAACATACCATTCATATCCAGGTTGGTGGCTATAGAACGCCATGCATTCTGTCTCTCGGTACTTGGGAGAGCCTTATTATATAAAATCTCCCATTGTTGAACTTCTATGATTAACTTTTCTTTTATACATGTTGATTTTGATATTTTCGTTGATTTCGGCATCTTTACCCTACAAGTGGAATTCGATGTGATGATCTAAAATGTTAAAATGCTTTATCCACGTGCTTGATCCTCAAATGCATGTATACCGACCAACTGCTTTGGAACGGCTGGGATGGCGATTAATTCCGACTGGTGGTCCTAAGACCACCCATTTTAAAGAACCACCCACCACCCTGTGATGTCAAAAGATAGTATGTATCGTGAGAGCCTTATGTAATATTGAAATAATTGCTTTGTTAGCTATCTTTATCGCTTCATAGTGCAGTCGGTATAGACAGGTTTCCCCCGACGTACGATTTTTTCACTGGGCGATTTATTGAGCGAATCGACAAAAATAGAATCAGAGCGATTGTACAACTTCGCTCGCCCGAGCGAGCTGAGCGCAGATCATTCACCGCGCTTGGTGTGCATGTTCCGATTGAGAAAGCTGGGTGCTATTTTTCTTTCTCGCACCGCTTCAAAAATTCGCGCGTCAAATCGTGTCCGGTCTGCAAAGACCTTTAGGCGGTGTTCTCACTAGAGAGTAAGGCGGTGTTCTCACTAGAGAGTAAGGGGGTGTTCTCACTAGATAATAGGACAGTGTTCTCACTAGAGAGTAAGGCGGTGTTCTCACTAGAGAGTAAGGCGGTGTTCTCACTAGAGAGTAATGCAGTGTTCTCACTAGAGACTAAGCCAGTGTTCTCAATAGAAGGTAAGGCGGTGTTCTCACTAGAGAGTAAGGCGGTGTTCTCACTAGAGAGTAAGGCGGTGTTCTCACTAGAGAGTAAGGCGGTGTTCTCACTAGAGAGTAAAGCAGTGTTCTCACTAGAGACTAAGCCAGTGTTCTCAATAGAAGGTAAGGCGGTGTTCTCGCTAGAGACTAAGCCAGTGTTCTCAATAGAAGGTAAGGCGGTGTTCTCACCGGAGACTAAGGCGGTGTTCTCACTAGAAAGTTAATTAGGAATAACGCCATACTTTAGTATCCAGTGAGAACACGGTCTTAGGCTGTGTCTCACAAGAGACTTAACAGGCGTAACGCTATACTGATGTATGACGTTACCATACTGATGCATGACGTTACCATACTGATGTATGGCGTTACCATACTGATGTATAGCGTTACCATACTGATGTATGGCGTTACCATACTGATGTATGGCGTTACCATACTGATGTATAGCGTTACCATACTGATGTATGGCGTTACCATACTGATGCATGACGTTACCATACTGATGTATGGCGTTACCATACTGATGTATGACGTTACCATACTGATGTATGGCGTTACCATACTAATGTATGGCGTTATTCCAGATTAACTCCCCAATGAGAACACGGCCTTAATAAGGTATTGTGTTACTCCAGATTAACTCCCCAATGAGAACACGGCCTTAATAATGTATTGTGTTACTCCAGATTAACTCCCCAATGAGAACACGGCCTTAATAAGGTATTGTGTTACTCCAGATTAACTCCCCAATGAGAACACGGCCTTAATAAGGTATTGTGTTACTCCAGATTAACTCCCCAATGAGAACACGGCCTTAATAAGGTATTGTGTTACTCCAGATTAACTCCCCAATGAGAACACGGCCTTAATAAGGTATTGTGTTACTCCAGATTAACTCCCCAATGAGAACACGGCCTTAATAAGGTATTGTGTTACTCCAGATTAACTCCCCAATGAGAACACGGCCTTAATAATGTATTGTGTTACTCCAGATTAACTCCCCAATGAGAACACGGCCTTAATAAGGTATTGTGTTACTCCAGATTAACTCCCCAATGAGAACACGGCCTTAATAAGGTCTTGTGTTACTCCAGATTAACTCCCCAATGAGAACACGGCCTTAATAATGTATTGTGTTACTCCAGATTAACTCCCCAATGAGAACACGGCCTTAATAAGGTATTGTGTTACTCCAGATTAACTCCCCAATGAGAACACGGCCTTAATAAGGTCTTGTGTTACTCCAGATTAACTCCCCAATGAGAACACGGCCTTAATAATGTATTGTGTTACTCCAGATTAACTCCCCAATGAGAACACGGCCTTAATAATGTATTGTGTTACTCCAGATTAACTCCGCAATGAGAACACGGCCTTAATAATGTATTGTGTTACTCCAGATTAACTCCCCAATGAGAACACGGCCTTAATAATGTATTGTGTTACTCCAGATTAACTCCCCAATGAGAACACGGCCTTAATAATGTATTGTGTTACTCCAGATTAACTCCCCAATGAGAACACGGCCTTGATAAGGTCTTGTGTTACTCCAGATAAACTCTCTAGTATGAGCACAGCCTTAGTTTATTTATTTTGACGGACTCCTGATGAAGAACATATGAAGTCATTCTTAACCCTTAACACTCAAGCCGGCTAAAACAGCTCTTGCAATGATCTTGAGAAATGTCCGTTTAGGCAAAGAGAGAAGACAATTTACCTCGAAAATGGCCCATTCCATCTTTAGCTATGTCCCGCCCATCTCTAGCTAAGCTCTAAACGCACCTCCCCAGTGTTTTGGATCGACCGATCCCTGACCTCACTGACTATCAATTTTTTAGAAAAATTATACAGGTAAGCTGTTGAATATTTTGAAACTAATTTTATTGGGTGCTGTTGCTGCCTATGCCTACGGTAGCAACAACGCCAGTCAAATTAGTTTCAAAATATTCAGCAGCATCTTTATTAAATATTAAAGGCTAAACAATTCGTACAGCAACGCTCAGTCCGTCACCATTTACGGGTTCGTGACGTGATTATCCACGTCATACATGACGTCATTGTTTATTACTTCATCATACACGTAACGTAGTTGATTATGACGCCATATGATGGATGGATAAAGTGTAAAGGTGTATTACTGGTTCAGTTATAACGTTTTCAACCATATTCCCGCTTAATTAGACCAGGACGACAATGCTTAGAATGTTCCCTGGTCCAGTCTCCACCGGACCACATCAATCGAGTGGCACATTTCTTGGTCAGATTATTGGTTATCGAGCCGGCCATTCTACTGATAAATTTTCAAAGATAGTCTTCGTTTGGTCAGCAAATGGATATTTTCTATGAGAAAGGTGAAATTCTTAAACAAATTTAAGTGATAACGTGTTAAATGATAATACATTTAAATCATGAGATAATAAATTATCCTGGCGTCATCCGCATATAATAGAGCAAAGCTAGTCCTTGTAGACTTGCGACTAAGGCCGCGTTCTCACTAGAGACTTAACCGGCGTAACGCAAGACTGAGGTATGGCGTTATTCCCGATTAATTCTCAAATGAGAACACGGCCTTAGGCTATGTTCTCACTATAGACTTAGGCCGTGTTCTCACTGGAGACTTAACCGGCGTAGCGTAATACTGAGGTATGGCGTTATTCCCGATTAACTCTCAAATGAGAACACGGCCTTAGGCTATGTTCTCACTATAGACTTAGGCCGTGTTCTCACTGGAGACTTAACCGGCGTAGCGTAATACTGAGGTATGGCTTTATTCCCGATTAACTCTCAAATGAGAACACGGCGCAGGAGAGTTAATCGGGAATAACGCCATACCCCAGTATGGTGTTACACCGGGTACACTGGTTAAGTCTCTAGTGAGAACACGGTCTAAGACCTCTTTCTCATTGCCTAGTCCTGTTTACATATTTCCTGTACTGTATCAGCTAATATGGAGCCGTTATATCTGTTTGCATTTACACTGGTGAAAGATAATCATGGTGGCGCTACCTGGCGGAGAGCGAGATAAAATGATAAACATAGCGCTATCTGGCGGAGAATGAGAGAAAATGTTGATGGTAATACTATCTGACAAATTTTAAGGGAATAGGTCGTGTTCACATAAGGAAACAATAACGATATATCGGAAGATAAACCGCCGATTTTGTGGGATTAGGTTTCTGAAATAAGTGACGTATTAACCGTGGGACAAGATACAGTCCAATGAGAACGTTAGCCGATATAGACGGGCCATTTGTAGCTACGCCCGCTCATTTCTAGCTATTACCACCCATTTCTAACTATCCTCAGTCTAATTCTAGATATGCATGGCCATTTCTAGCTATGCCCCACCCATTTCTAGCTATTCCAGCCCATTTCTAGCTTGCTTGCCCGCCCATTTCTAGCGATACCCGCCCATTTGTAGGTATGCACGCCAATTTCTAGCTATGCCCGCCAATTTTTTATTATGACCCCGTCCATTTCTAGCTATGCTCTACCATTTCTAGCTATGCCACGCCCATTTCTAGCAATGCACGCCCATTTCTAACTATGCCACGCCCATTTCTATCTAGCTGTGCCCTTGCATTTCTAGCTATGTCAAGTCAATTTCTAACTATGCCCGCCCATTTATAGCTTTGCCCGCCCATTTATAGCTATGCCCTTCCATTTCTCACTATGCCCCGCCCATTTCTAGCCATGCCCCGTCAATTTCTCCCTATGCTCGCCCATTTCTAGTGATATACACACCTACATCTACCCTTGCACGCCAATTTCTAGCCATGCCGCCTATTTCTAGCTATGTCCCGCCCATTTCTTGCCATGGCTGTCCACTCTAGCTATGCCACGCCCATTTTAGCTATGTCCGCCCATTTATAGCTATGCCCGCCAATTTCTAGCTATGTTCAGCCCATTTCTAGCGATTTCCCTCCCATTTCTAGCTATGCCCCTCCTATTTCTAGCTATGTCCGCCCATTTCTAGCTATGCCCCTTCCATTTCTAGGTATGCTCTGTTCATTTCTAGGTATGCTCTGTCCATTTCTAGCTATGCCCCTCCGATTTCTAGCTATGCTCACCCAGTTCTAGCTATGTGCCACATATTTCTAGCAATGTCTGCCCATTTCTAGCTATGTTCCGCCCATTTCTAGCTATGCCCGCCCATTTCTAGCTATGCCGTCCATTTCTAGCTAGACCCTCGTCAATAAAATAAAAATACATGTCTGGTTGCTGATGGCATGCGGAGTTGCAGAATGGCGGTTCGATCCTCAACCGGTGAGATGGTGATCAACAAATTAAACTAATGGGTGCATGACTGTCGGTTGGTTAGCATATGGAAATTGAAGCCACACGTTGCCAGTGCGTCAATAAAATAAAAATGCATATGCTGCCAGAGCCGTGATGGAGTCAGAGTACAATATGCTTAAAAGCCTAGGATTGAATCGTGGCAGGTTCATCCACAGATAGTCCCATATGAATCGTCAGAGTGTCAGTATATCAGACATGTGAAAGCTGGTCGGCCAATCCTTGACTTTTAGTCTTGGTGCGGTAGTCCAGTGGAAAGATGCCTGGTTGCTGATGTTATGCGGAGTTGCAGAATGGCAGTTCGATCCCCCGACCGGGAGATGGTGATCAACAAATTGAACTAATGGGTGCATGACTGTCGGCTAAGTTAGCACATGGAAATTGAAGCCGCACGTTACCAGTGCGTCAATAAAATAAAAATCCATATACTGCCAGAGCCGTGCCGGCGTCAGAGTACAATAGGCGTAAAAGCCTAGGATTGAATTGTGGCAGGTGTATCCACCGATAGTCCCATATGAATCGTCAGTGTGTCAGTATATCAGACTTGTGAAAGCTGGTCGGCCAATCCTTGACTTTTAGTCTTGGTGCGGTGGTCCAGTGTATAGATGCCTGGTTGCTAATGCTATGCGGAGTTGCAGAATGGCGGTTCGATCCCCCGACCGGGAGATGGTGATCAACAAATTAAACTAATGGGTGCATGACTGTCGGCTAAGTTAGCACATGGAAATTGAAGCCGCACGTTGCCAGTGCGTCAATAAAATAAAAATACATACATACATACATAGGTATGTAAATATATACATATACATATATCCATACATACACACATACATACACACATATAGCAGGGCTTCAGCTAACTTCGAGATACAGGAAGTCTGGGACTTCCTTGGTAATGCTATTGGGAGTCCAAGCTAGTAACATGGAGGTCTAAAGTGGTTCAAATACATGTAACTCGGTTAAAATCATTGTTTTTAAAGATATCCGGGACAAAAATAAGAGGTCCGTGACTTTCTTGGTATGTTTTGTGGAGTCCAGTCATGAACTTTGTGGAGCATATGACTCCCGGACTTCCACTAAGTGGTGGGTTGGTATGGCTGTTCCTGCTTTGATGTTAATGTGATGGAGGTGATAGGTCTTTAGATTTTGAGGCATAAATAATTTTTAATAGGAATAAAACAATTAATATATTATATTTTTATTACACAGATATAAGCCAAGTCCGTAATTATGTATTAAATGTATAAAGCTTAATATTTTACATAGAAGCAAAACCTGTCTATGGTGACCACCCAGATTTAATAATCTAGTGCAAGGCCAACCTGTCTATAAGGACCACTCAGATTAAATATAGTTGTATATGGGTAACCTGTCTATAAAGACTGATCAGATCAACTCGATCTACAGAACAACCTCATTAAAAATATAATATATTAATTGTTTATTCCTATTAAAAATTATTTATGCCTCAAAATCTAAAGACCTATCACCTGTATCATATTTACATAGATATATGCCACTATGTGCACAGACATAAAATACACGCCATTCTAACACATATTTATGGCATCCATATTTACATATAAACATACATAGTTACTGACATAAATAATCATGTTATACATATACTCCCTAATTACATCATTATCTTATTTTATTTAAATTTAGTTTGGAGTGGTTTAATATTATATAGGACTTTTATACGCTACTGAGGGTATATTAACATAAGTCAATGCTGGTGCTGTGAGCCAAACTCATATTAATAGAGTGTTACTTCAGTTCTTACGTTACGGGTATCCCTCAGGGGAGCAATATTTCTACTGTGATATTGATATTAACCAGACTAACCAAACATCTTCATAATATGTATTCTCAACGTGACAGAGAGGTCCCTTTCTTTCGGATCCCTCTATTACGTCAATGGAAAGTTCTCGTGAATTATCCCAAGCTCTTTAATAAAAACATGCGAAAAACATTAATAAAATAGACATGATAACGCTGATGACACGGGTCCATTATTCATAATCACGTGTGTGCATGTATGTTATGTGGAAAGACACTCATATATGAAATTAAAGAAAGCAATATTTAATATGTACTCCCTCTCCACCCCAACCCACCCACACCCAGCCAACCACCTCCCAGACGATTTATTGCAAAAACAGTTATATGTTTCTTATCTTAATAGTGAGATCAATCGACACACTACGTATGTTATTTTCAAAGTTAATATGATCAAAATGACTGAGAACTGTCTACGAGTTTCTATAGCAAATTATTAAAAGGTGACTTCTTATTTTGTCGAGTTTCTCTCATCTACAGTTAAAAAATTACATAATGTATTACATACTTTAATATCTAAATTTGGTCAACAAGGGGAAAATATTTGCTTATTGAGTGCCCATTTGCCGGGCAAAAGAGGACTCTTTATGAAAATGTACCACTGGAATAACTTGCTCGGTTATCGAGCCAGCCATTTCAGTGGTAAATTTTCGGAAACGGCCTTCTCTTGGCCTGCAAATGGGCATTCCTCATGACCACGGCAGAGGCCGGATGTAGCCGGCGGCATCGTGAAATGCTTAACGATATAAAGCTCAAAACTTATGTTTCAAATATTTTATAATCTTTGTATTGTTGTATATGATAAAGGACATTTCCATTTTTAGCTATGCCCCACCCATCACTAACTAAGCCCCACCCACACTTCGCCGTGTTGGGATTGATCGATCCCTAAATGCCCTAGCTATCAATTTCCTGAAAACTATACAGGGAAGCTGTTGAATATGTTGTAACTAATTTGATTGGGTGCCGTTGCTGCCTATGGCAGCAACATCGCCCAGTCAAATTAGTTTCAAATTATTCAACAGAACATTTATTAAATAGTAAAAGCAAACAATTTGTACAATAATGCATAGACCGTCTTCAAATATGTGTTCGCGACGTACTTATCGACCTCATTCATGACGTCATTCATTATGATGTCATTGTACACATCACGCAGTTGATTATGATGTCATATGATGGGTGGGTACTCTGGAAAGGTGAATTTTTCTCAGTACATCCTTTGTCTTCACTCAGACTCTTGTTCCGAAAATATTTCAACATTAACATAGGGTCTTGACCCATTATGCACATTAACAGATAAATTATTTCAAAACACTATCTTCGCCTAGACTGCAATTTTATCTCCCTGTGTCATTTGACAGAATTAGATAAATCTTATGTGCCAATGCAGAAGTGAACCGAGGGTCCTATTTGGAGTACGATCATTGAGCCATAAAGTCCAGCCCTTATTAACCTAAATGATGATTCCAGAATGCGTAGCCTGTATGTATGTGTATGCGTATCCGTATCCGATTTTTTTCCTCCTACAATTACAAATAGATAGTATGATTCCATATGTCCGTATGTGTAGGGCCTATTCAGATGCTGGCGGTTGAAGCAAAAACAACAACAGCGGCTACGCGGCGCCACGGCAGCAGCAGTAGTCGTAGTAGTAGTAGTTTGTATTATTGTCAAGCATTAGTTCTATGAACCCTGTCTTTGACGACGCACTGGCACTAGGATGTTACTCATTCATCATTTGGAATGTAATTTTACCTTTTTTCAATTTTCGAACCTGGCAATTCTCAGGCACCTTCCACCTAACGTTTGGGAGCCGAGTGCTCTACCCACTGGCCCACCATCCAGAGGACAAACTCCTCACCGGACCAGCTTTCATCCAATGTGTCTGGTTGTGCGCACGCAGAAAAGGTTCTTTGTTTGGCCTACATATTGTTTTGACATAGTTTGGATCTTAATAGATAGATGACGGTTTCAGAATCATAAGTAAGGCTTGACCGAAATCGAAACTTGTCTTTGGTTTGGTAGCTAGTGAATTTGTCTTGATTCGAAATAAATTTTTCTAGCTTACCTGTTGGTTTTCCGCATTTTCTAGATTTACCACTTCAAGGTGCCTGTCAATTATACATAATTTTTATGTTGGCATTATCTACTTTATTATATTAATCTAGGTTTATCTTATGTAATGTATCAGACTTTATTTTTCGTAGATAGCGAGCGCTGTAGTCTCTAGGCTTCAGAGCTTGAAATAGTACCGAATAGCCGATTCCAGTGCTTTCTTGTCAGTACAGTGTCTATGAAATCTGAAAATTTGCGATTTTATCAACCCATCAAAAGGGTGAGGTGGAAGAAGCGACTTTTTGTGAAGCAACTGGTGCAAGTCTGTTGGCTTAAAGTATACCTTATGGTCTAAATAACTAGATTCATCAAATTTTGAACCTTTGTAAACAGGGACATCCAGAAAGTCCACTGATTTATCACTTATGGTTGCTTTCAATTTAATGTCAGGATCATGGTTGTTTAGGTTTTGCAGGAATTCAGTAAATGCATCTCTTGTATGTGCATACAAGGTGCATCAGAATATTTCTTTAAGGCCTTGCGGACCGAATTTATCCCTTTTCTATATTAATATTTGTATACATCTAGTCAACATCTCGGGTTGCTTGAAATGAATTTGGGGACACTTTGATCTGTACTAGTTTCAAAAGAAAGTCCTCTGTATTTTTAACAAAGCGTGGATGCCGCTTAGCGATTGTTTCTAAATAATAATCAATGAATTCACTTATTCTGTATGATTCCAAGCCACAATCCGAAATAATAGGTCTGCCTAGTGGAATTAACGGGTCCTTCCAAGAATCAGTCGGCTTATGAATTTTTGGTAATAAGTAGAAAGTATGTGGCTTAGCTCTATCTTTGCATAAAGATAATCAAACTGTTTTTCATTAATATTCGCATTCTTCCATAATTGTTCCAGATTTTCATTAAACTTGGGACAGTTTTTCGGCAAAAGTGGTTCATCTAGTTTCTTGTAATATTTCGGAATGCTTAGCTGTCTCTGTGCTTCTTTTATATAATTTTGTTTTAGCATTGTTACTGTTGCAGATCCTTCGTCCGCTGGTTTAGTGACAATATTTTTGTTATCGCGTAATTCTTTTAAGGCTCTGCGCTCATTTGATGGTAAATTTTGATAGTTTCTGTTTGTCGTAATTGCTTCTTTGCATTCTAAGGTGGTCTTTCCTTAATTGCTGGGTCAATGGCTGACACATCTGGTTCCCACCCTAACCATGCGATGAAAGGGTTCGGGGCACTGGATTAATTTTTAAAGAAATCTGCTAACTTGATTTATCAGTTAAAATCAGTAATTTCCATAAATCTATTTGTCCACACGGGCATCTAACCCAGATTTAGGTTTCGGTGTTGGAACAAATGTAAGACCGCATGATAAAAGTGAGTTTTCTATATCGCTTAAAAGTAAGCCAGTGAGATTGACAATATTAGTAGCCAAACCAGTGTCTGGATGGTTATGGCCTTGACCCAAATTTAGTTTAATCCTACAGATTCTAGCCAATGAGTGTAGATGTTATTAGCAGTTTCCGATGCCCAGTGGATTTCGTCAGGGCATACATCAAACTGGGAAGCAGGAATAGCTTGTATTGTCTGGATGTTAGGCCTAGATACTTGAATAGAAGAGTGTAACGCCTGGATAGTGTTTCTTTGCTCTGGAGTTAGTTTGTTTGAGTAATTCAGCAATGCAAAGTATAACTGTGGATTTGGAAATTTGGCACGGAGCTCACACGAACAAAGTTGGAAGTTGTTCTTAGCATTGCATGCTTTCAGATCCTTGTCATTAATTCCCATGTTGACAATGATTTTCTCAGGCTGGTGACACCCTTTATATTGCTTTTCAATGCATCTAGCATGATTTAGTTGTACCCCAGGTAAACAAGCTAGCATATCTATTGCCAAACCACACTGTGTAAAAGTAGCCATAGCTCGTGTATATCGCATATAATGCCGGACCACACTGTGTAAAAGCCTCCATAGAGCATGTATATCACATATAATGCCTGGCCACACTGTGTAAAAGCACCCATAGAGCGTGTATATCACATATAATGACAGATCACACCGTGTAAAAGCAGCCAAAGTGCATATATATATATATATATCACATATAATGCCAGACCACACTGTGTAAACGTATACATAGCACATGCATATCACATATAATGCCAGACCACACTGTGTAAACGTATACATAGCACATGCATATCACATATAATGTCAGACCACACTGTGTAAAAGTAGTCATAGCACGTGTATATCACATATAGTGCCAGACCACACTGTGTAAAAGCAGCCAAAGCACATGTATATCACATCTAATACCGGACCACACTGTGTAAAACCAGCCAACGCGCATGTATATCACATCTAATGCCAGACCACACTGTGTAAATGTATACATAGCACGTATATATCCCATATAATTCTGGACCACGCTGTGTAAAAGTAGCCATATCGCGTGTATATCACATATAATGCCTGACCACACTGTAAATGTAGCCATATCGCATGTATATGCCATACCACACCGTGTAAAAGCAGCCATAGCGCATGTATATCACATATAATGCCAGACCACACTGTGTGAAAGTATACATAGCACGTGTATATGACATATAATGCCGGACCACACTGTGTAAAAGCTGCAGTATGTAAAATTACTGTTTTCTGCGGCTGTAGTAGTAGAAACAGCCTACAGCTGCAATGAGTCCTTCTTTACTTTTTTCCACTGTGTCTTATCCTCAGCCGAAATCCTTAGCTTCCTCAGGTCCATTCTTGACTTGAGTGTACCAAGTCATGCTTTCTTGAAGTCACCTCGTAGCACACTTAGCAGATTTATGCAATGACGTCCTCTCCTGGCTTTGCGTTTGCTAGCTCCGAGTAGGGCGAATTCCAAGGCTCTCTGTGCTGATGTCTCTTCTCGCATCATTAGCACATGGCCAAACATGAACCATCTTTGCTGGACGACTTTTACAGACAGCGGCGACGTATTACACATCTTGTATAGTGCATCTTTGGAAATTATGCTGTCTGGCCATCAGAGTCCAGTGATGGTGCGTAGGTGTTTGCGGTGGCAGGCATCGAGTTTGTCTAAAGCTGCCCTTGGAGCTGCCCAGCTGTTACAGTTATACAGCATCAAGGCTACGCAGGTTGCATTGTATAAATGTAGCCTTTTTATCAAGGGCATCTTTGATCTACGAATCCATAGCTTCCAGAAGGACTGGAAAGCTGTGTTCCCCATGACGCAGCTGCAGAAATGTCAGCAGTACTGCAAAGCAGTGAGCCCAGGATTTTAATTTTCCTCCATGGTTAGCCGTGTAAAAGATTCCCGGAAATGGACATGCACTAAATCAAAAAATTGCTTTATTAACAAATCTTGGCCCTAAAATATTTTTTTCAGCCACTTGCTATAGGGAAAACAAGTTTCGCGACAATATAAAGGTCTCCACAGCTTTTTGATAAAATTGAGAATTTACAAGTCAATTTGTTACAGACAATTTGTTAAAGCCAATTAGTTTGTAAGTGCTTTCGCAGATAATCCTTTAAAATCCAGCCAACTTGTCGTCCCAAATGTGTCACGGTTTCCGCTTTTTTCACGTGTGAGTGTACAGCATCACGTATTGGCTCATGTTCTCTACCGACTTACGCAATCTCACCATATCAACTTTCTAACACAAGTCACAACAGCAAGTGTGGAATCAGTCATTCACATTTCCGGTTTATCCGTCCATCGTCTGACGTTATTAATTATGACGTGAGTGACTCGATTCAGTCCGTCTTTAACGCTTACACTTTGTACGAATTGTATGGCTTTACTATTTAATAAACATTATGTTGAATATTTTGAAACTAATTTGACTGTGCGCGGTTGCTGCCAGTCAAATTAGTTTCAAAATATTTAACAGTTTACCTGTATATTTTTCTGGAAATTGATAACCACGGATTCAGGGATCGATCGACCCTAACACGAGCCAGGTGTGGGAGGAGTGGAGCTTAGCTAGAGATGGGCGGGGTCATAGCTAAAACTGGAAAGGTCCATTCATGACAAGAAGGGCGGTCAGTAGAGCGATCCATTTATAGCTATGCTCCGCCCATTCCTAGCTAAACTCCACCCACTTCTTGCATGCGGGTTGGAATCGATTTGAAACTTTTAAACATTAATTTCCTGTATCTAAATTTCAAGGTAACTATGCGGTCTCTTCGTAATGAATGGCATGGATACGCGGGATCGGGCAAGTGAATGGCATGGATACGCGGGATCGGGCAAGTGAATGGCATGGATACGCGGGATCGGGCAAGTGAATGGCATGGATACGCGGGATCGGGCAAGTGAATGGCATGGATACGCTGGATCAGGCAAGTGAATGGCATGGATACGCGTGATCGGGTAAGTGAATGGCATGGATACGCGGGATCGGGCAAGTGAATGGCATGGATACGCGGGATCGGGCAAGTGAATGGCATGGATACGCGGGATCGGGCAATTGAATGGCATGGATACGCAGGATCGGGTAAGGGAACACGTGCAGAATAAACTTGGAACTGAGAGCATAATATTTACAAAAGTTCCGCCCGGAATATTCACGCTTATAAAATAATGGATATCCTTCAAACCATTCCATGTATAGTTACCTTGAAACATTCATGACAAGAGGGGCGGTCAGTAGAGCGATCCATTTATAGCTATGCTCCGCCCATTCCTAGCTAAACCCCACCCACTTCTTGCATGCGGGTTGGAATCGATTTGAAACTTTGAAACATTAATTTCCTGTATCTAAATTCCAAGGTAACTCTGCGGTCTCTTCACGTCGTGTGTTTATTAAATTGTAAACTCATTACCGTTATACCATTCGTACACTAGTGACGGATTTTTTAGATTTTCGATCGATCAGATTAAACAGTAATTTGTAAATGACATTTTGCGATGCTATGTCGGTGAATACTGAGTAAGTGTGATGGAATTTGAGGGGAGATGAAGGGAGTCTAAATGCTATGTTATTGTCCATTTATTATCCTATTAAAGCATGCAATGTGATAGCCGGGAACTAGTCTGACACCGACTTTTCCACAAGTGGACGCGACATACTCTTTTTCTCTGACAGGCAACATCATTGTGAAAGTGTAAGCTTTGTGTAGCGAAATAATAGTAGGGATGGCGTATGTCAACAACACCACAAAGTGTGTTTGCGGATACAACGGCTCTCTACAACCACATGAATTGATTGGTCCGCTACAGAAAACACGAGCTTATGATCTCGAATGCATATCCGGAGTATTTGACCATTCAGAAATGAACACTGTCGTTATCATATTTCAGATTGAGGGATCCGACCTGCCACGTTTGTTTGTGATGTCATAATCAAATATCCAATCAAGTGAATATCGAATACTGGTTCCAGAAACTAACGTCAAATTATGCCCGGTTATTTCTAGTGAAATTTCGCATTAAATGTCTACTTTTTCATATTGTGTGCGAGCAGAAAGCAATTACATCCAATATAAGCCACTAAGACAAAGCGGTCTAACTGGATTATTGTTCGGTGGCAGAACATTCTGTTCATGGTTAGTGGACCAGTAGGTAGAGCCGGATACACCTAGACAGCGGCATCTTTCCCTCATCAAGAACGGTAAGCGACATGCTGGAATTAGTCCCTATCCTCTCACGTGCGCTTGGCTTAGGGTGCGATGTATTGCAATCATTGACAGGTTTTGATTCAAAGATTAAGGATACATGTACCCCACAGTTCACAGCTCGATAAAATGCTGGTTAACCTATATCCTGCAATGCAGGTTATTAAGGGAAACAGAACACGTTGCACGTGGATAGTGCACACATTGTCCAGCGAATAGCATGGATACGCGGGATCGGGCAAGCGAAAGGCATGGATATGCGGGATCGGGCAAGCGAAAGGCATGGATATGCGGGATCCGAGGGGCGAATGGCATGGATATGTAGGATCGGACAAGTGAATGGCATGGATATGCGGGATCGGACAAGTGAATGGCATGGATATGCGGGATCGGACAAGTGAATGGCATGGATATGCGGGATCGGACAAGTGAATGGCATGGATATGTAGGATCGGACAAGTGAATGGCATGGATATGCGGGATCGGGCAAGCGAAAGGCATGGATATGTAGGATCGGGCAAGCGAAAGGCATGGATATGTAGGATCGGACAAGTGAATGGCATGGATACGCGGGATCGGGCAAGCGAAAGGCATGGATATGCGGGATCGGGCAAGCGAAAGGCATGGATATGCGGGATCGGGCAAGCGAAAGGCATGGATATGTAGGATCGGACAAGTGAATGGCATGGATACGCGGGATCGGGCAAGCGAAAGGCATGGATATGCGGGATCGGGCAAGCGAAAGGCATGGATATGCGGGATCGGACAAGTGAATGGCATGGATACGCGGGATCGGGCAAGCGAAAGGCATGGATATGCGGGATCGGGCAAGCGAAAGGCATGGATATGCGGGATCGGACAAGTGAATGGCATGGATATGCGGGATCGGGCAAGCGAAAGGCATGGATATGCGGGATCGGGCAAGCGAAAGGCATGGATATGCGTGATCGGACAAGTGAATGGCATGGATACGCGGGATCTGGCAAGCGAAAGGCATGGATACACGGGATCAGGCAAGTGAATGGCATGGATACGTGGGATCAGGCAAGTGAATGGCATGGATACGCGGGATCGGGCAAGTGAATGGCATGGATATGTGGGATCGGGCAAGCGAATGACATGGATACATGGGATGGGGCAAGTGAATGGCATGGATACACATGATCAGGCAAGTGAATGGCATGGATACACGTGATCAGGCAAGTGATGGGCATGGATACGCGGGATCGGGCAAGTGAATTGCATGGATATGCAGGATCAGGCAAGTGAATGGCATGGATACGCGGGATCAGGCAAGTCAATGGCATGGATACGCGGGATCAGGCAAGTGAATGGCATGGATACACATGATCAGGCAAGTGAATGGCATGGATACACGGGATCAGGCAAGTGAATGGCATGGATACGCGGGATCGGGCAAGTGAATTGCATGGATACGCGGGATCAGGCAAGTGAATGGCATGGATACGCGGGATCAAGCAAGTCAATGGCATGGATACGCGGGATCAGGCAAGTGAATGTCATGGATATGCAGGATCAGGCAAGTGAATGTCATGGATATGCAGGATCAGGCAAGTGAATGGCATGGATATGCGGGATCAGGCAAGTGAATGGCATGGATACGCGGGATCGGGCAAGTGAATGGCATGGATACGCAGGATCGGGCAAGTGAATGGCATGGATATGCGGGATCAGGCAAGTGAATGGCATGGATACGCGGGATCAGGAAAGTGAATGGCATGGATACACGGGATCAGCCAAGTGAATGGCATGGATACGCGTGATCAGGCAAGTGAATGGCATGGATACACGGGATCAGGCAAGTGAATGGCATTGATACCCGGGATCGGGCAAGTGAATGGCATGGATATGCGGGATCAGGCAAGTGAATGGCATGGATACGCGGGATCAGGAAAGTGAATGGCATGGATACACGGGATCAGGCAAGTGAATGGCATGGATACGCGTGATCAGGCAAGTGAATGGCATGGATACGCGGGATCAGGCAAGTGAATGGAATTGATACGCGGGATCGGGCAAGCGAATGGCATGGATACACGGGATCAGGCAAGTGAATGGCATGGATACACGGGATCAGGCAAGTGAATGGCATTGATATGCGGGATCGGGCAAGTGAATTGCATGGATACGCGGGATCAGGCAAGTGAATGGCATGGATACGCAGGATCAGGCAAGTGAATGGCATGGATACGCAGGATCAGGCAAGTGAATGACATGGATATGCGGGATCGGGCAAGTGAATTGCATGGATATGCGGGATCAGGCAAGTGAATGGCATGGATACGCGGGATCAGGCAAGTCAATGGCATGGATACACGGGATCAGGCAAGTCAATGGCATGGATACGCGGGATCAGGCAAGTGAATGGCATGGATACGCGGGATCTGGCAAGTGAATGGCATGGATACACGGGATCGGACAAGTGAATGGCATGGATACGCGGGATCAGGCAAGTGAATGGCATGGATATGCGGGATCGGGCAAGTGAATGGCATGGATACGCGGGATCGGGCAAGTGAATGGCATGGATACGCGGGATCAGGCAAGTGAATGGCATGGATACGCAGGATCAGGCAAGTGAATGGCATGGATAAGCGGGATCAGGCAAGTCAATGGCATGGATACGCGGGATCAGGCAAGTGAATGGCATGGATACGCGGGATCGGGCAAGTGAATGGCATGGATATGCGGGATCAGGCAAGTGAATGGCATGGATACGCGGGATCGGGCAAGTGAACACGTGCATAATAAACTTGGAACTGAGAGCATAATGATTACAAAAGTTCCGCAAGGAATATTCACGCTTATAAAATAATGAATATCCTTCAAACCATTCCTTGTATAGTTACCTTGAAACTTAGATTCTGATGATTCAGGGTTCCATGTTTTAAATCGATTCCAACACAGGTACAAACGTGTATGGAGCTGAGCTGGAAGCGGGCTGTGAATAGCTAGCTTGATCTATCTATTCATAATAAGTGATATATATTAACATCCCCCAATGTCATTGCGCACTAATATGGTGAGGGGTACTGTCACCTGACATTATGTAGCCTTATTTCTAGACCTAATAACTCTTTCACTCGCATTTAATGTTTTTAATTCACCGGTTGTTCTGAATTTAGGAATTACCATTAAATTATCTCTTATATTAACGATTTCGGGAGGGGGTGGGGCGGGTTTGGGGTGTAATGTGGTGGGGGTGGTCTTCGTCGTTGTCAATTCCATTTCGTGGTCATGAAATCTCAGAACAAGAACAGACTCTGATGGCATTGGAACATTAGCCCTTCTTGTGTCACATTAACCTTCAATGGTCAAGCCGACAAGAAACTCCCATTGCAATCGTCTTAAGAATGTTCAGTTGCAGGCCAAGAGAATAGTATTTTTGAAATGGTATCACTGGAATGACTGGCTTTGTAACCGAGCCAGTCATTTTAGTGGTAAATGTTGAAAACTACGATTCTCTCGGCCTGCAAATAGACACTGGCAAAAAAAGAATCGAATTTTCTTAACAATTTCCCCTTTGGCTGATCGGGCCACCTGGTCAAACACATTCTCTGTAGTTGTCTTGAAGGCAGAAAGCTATTTTTGTAATTTTCAGTCGTAAATTTACAAAAATAGTCTTCGTCCTGCAAAGATTATAATTTTATTGAAAAATCTTGGCAATGGACCTTTCCGGTTTTAGCTATGCCCCGCCCATCTCCAGCTAAGCTAAACTCACACCTCGCTCGTGTTGGGATCGATCGATCTCTGAACACCCTGACAATCGATCTCCAAAAAACTACACAGGCAAGCTGTTGAATATTTCGAAACTAATTTGACTGCATAAGGCAGCAACAGCGCCCAGTCAAATTAGTTTCAAAATATTCAACAGCATGTTGCAAAGAATTACAAAGCCATACAATTCATACAACGTGTCGGACCATTTGAGATTTGATGACGGTCTATATGGAACCCTTTGTGACGTAATGATTGTGACATCGTCATATATGCGCTGAGCTGATTATGACGTCATACGAGGTCAGATAATGGATAGATACTCTGGAAAGCTGAATCACACGATTAATTGATATGAGTAGCATCCCGGGCGCTTCGAGGCGCTGTGGACGTAAGAGGGGTTAAATACGACAGCTTCATCTGCGTATCCTCTTCAGGTATGTAAATCTAATACCGCCATTAGGATCAAATACATAATTATCAAGTATCACCAGCATGCGTAAAATAAGGGTATTGGTAAGAGTGTAGTCAATCGAACCATAGATCTTGAAACGTTTCTTCCTATTTCTAATCATTATACGGAGTCCAAGTAATTATTTTGTCCATAACCTGGTCATTGTGGTGTGGCTTTGAGAGGGTGGAGGGTGGGAAGTGGAGGGGGTTGGGGGGGGGGGGGGTTATTAACGACGAGGTTTGCAGCCTTGAGGCGTTCTGCAGCTGTCGGTAGTAGATTAACAGCAGACAATAGGACACCTTTCCTCGTCCTGTAAAACAGTATCATCTGCATACTCCGTCTCTAGTAGCATTGAAAGAGGGCTTGGTCTGGTAAAGTGTTCTCAAACAGATCTTAGTTCTGAGGTGAGGTGACATTTGAGAAGCAATGGCGATAAGCCATCAACTTGCGATTATCATATTCTTGTTTCAAACTGTGCAGAAAGCGTGGATTTGACACGAATATGTAGTTTTGTGTTTGCCAATAATCGTCTCACAAGGCGTAGTTCGTTATCAAAACAGCCAGCTTGATGGGGAAATTGACGGATCTGTGGTCTATTGATGGAATCAAATGGACGTGACATGTCGATTCCCATCTTTTAGAAGACCCAATGCTTTGATAGTACTAATGATGTAAACATTCGTTGTGCTCAGACTATGTCAGTGCCGTTATGTTCTCTCTTAAAACCACTCTACCAGTTTCTAGTAATTTTGTCAAACCTATCTCTTATGGCGATTAGAATTTCTGGATTCGTGTCTCAAAATTGCCCACATGAAAGTCAAGATGCAACTGTATGATGCCACATGCGTTTTCATAATGTTATAGCCTGCAATTGCAACAACTGGGTAACACAGCAGCGATGGTCTATGTTCAGATATGTTTCTTCGAATGACAGAAAATATGCCTGCTAAGAAAGCACTAGGATTTGTAGTTCTGAGCACGAGGATTAGTAGTTCTGAGCACCAGGATTTGTAGTTGTATTTTCCAACGTTCAGCAGGCACGCAAAGGACGCCACAACATCAACTTGCTACGTGTTTTGCGATCAGACCTAAAAGAACGTAATCTAGAACCATTAATTTTTATTTTCACTTCTTCAGCTGTAGAACACCGTCGGCGTCGTCGTCGTCATCGTGGTCGTCATCGTGGTCGTCGTCGTCGTTGTCGTCATCGTCGTCGTCGTCGTCGTCGTCGGAGAGAGAGAGAGAGAGAGAGAGGGGTGGGGAGCGAGGGACGGAGGGAGGGAGGGAGGGAGGGCGGGCGGGCGGGCGGGAGGGAGTGAGGGAGAGAGTTGAGGTTTCAGGTCAAACGGTCAAATATCTAGGTCACGGGATCACTAAGTGCATACATGAATGTTTATTTTGGCCATACCTTGGGAATTCAAGACAGAAGAATCACCAAAATTTGGAATCGATAATCATTGTATGGCTCGCGTAAAAGACTTGGCGATTCAGGTCAAAAGGTCCCGGGGTTAGTAAGTACTTAGCCGAATGTCTGGTAAAACATGGCTAGTACCAGGGCACGTAAAGACCGCTAAATCATGACTAGGACCAGGACACGTAATGGCTGCTAAATCATGGCTAGTACCAGGATACGTAATGGCTCCTAAATCATGGATAGTACCAGGACACGTAAAGACTGCTAAATCATGGCTAGTAATAGGAGACGTAATCGCTTCGAAATCATGGCTAGTGCGCCAGGCTAGTAATTGCTGTTAAATCATGACATTAAAAGGGCACGTAATGGCTGCTAAAGGATGGCTAGTACAAGGACATGTAATGGCTGCTAAATCCTTGCTAGTATAAGGCTAATAATGGCTGCTAAATCACGGCTAGTACCAGGACACGTAATGGATGCTAAATCCTTGGCTAGTACCAGGACACGTAATGGCTGCTAAATCATGGCTAATACTAGGACACGTAATGGCTGCTAAATCTTGGCTAGTACCAGGACACGTAATGGATGCTAAATCATGGCTAGTACCAGGGCACGTAATGGCTGCTAAATCATGGCTAGTACCAGGACACGTAATTGGCTGCTAGATCATGGATAGTGCCAGGACATGTAAAAGACTGTTAAATCATGGCTAGTACCAGAACACGTTATGGATACTAAATCATGGCTTGTACCAGAGAACGCAATGGCTGCTAAATCATGGCTAGTACCAGAACACGTTATGGATACTAAATCATGGCTTGTACCAGAGCACGCAATGGCTGCTAAATCATGGCTAGTTATAGGACACGTAATTGCTGCTAAATCATGGCTAGTACCAGGACACGTAATGAATGCTAAATCTTGGCTACTACCAGGACACATAAAGAATGCTAAATCATGGCTAGTAATAGGAGACGTAATGGCTGATAAGTCATGGCTAATACAAGGACACATAATGTCTGCTAAATCATGGCTAGTACCAGGACACGTAATGCCTGCTAAATCATGGCTAGTACCAGGACACGTAATAGCTGGTAAATCATGGCTAGTACTAGGACACGTAATGTCTGCTTAATAAATAGCTAGTACCAGGATAGGTAATGGCTGCTAAATCATGGCTAGTACCAGGACACGTAACGGCTGCTAAATCATGGCTAGTACCAGGGAACGTAACGGCTGCTAAATCATGGCTAGTACCAGGACAGGTAATGGCTGCTAAATCATATCTAGTACCAGGATAGTAATGACTGCTAGATCATGGCTAGTACCAGGACACCTAATGGCTGCTAAATCATGGCTAGTACCAGGACACGTACTGGCTGCTAAATCATGGCTAGTACCATGACACGTAATGGCTGGTAAATCATGGCTAGTACAGGACACGTAATGGCTGCTAAATCATTGCTAGTACAGGACACGTAATGGCTGCTAAATCATGGCTAGTACCAGGACACGTAATGGCTGCTAAAGCATAGCTAGTACCAGGCTATTAATGGCTGCTAAATCATGGCTAATACCAGGACACGTAAAGACTGCTAAATCATGGCTAGTACCAGAACACTTAATGGCTGCTAAATCATGGCTATTACGAGGACACATAATGGCTGCTAAATTATGGCTAGTACGAGGACACGTAAAGCGTGCTAACTCATGGCTAGTACCAGGCTAGTAATGGTAGCCAAATCATGGCTAGTACCAGGACACGTAATGGCTACTAAATCATGGCTAGTACCATGCAAGTAAAGGCTGCTAAATCATAGCTACTACCAGGACACGTAATGCCTGCTAAATCAAGGCTAGTACCAGGACACGTAATAGCTGCAAACTCATGGCTAGTGCCAGGATGCGTAATGGCTGCTAAATCGTGGCTACGAGGACACGTAATAGCTGCTAAATCATGGCTAGTACTTGGGCACGTAACGGCTGGTAAATCATGGCTAGTACCAGGACAGGTAATGGCTCCTAATGCATGGCTAGTACCAGGACACGTAATGCCTGCTAAATTATTGGCTAGTACCAGGACACCTAATGGCTGCTAAATCATGGCTAGTACCAGGACACGTAATGGCTGCTAAATCATGGCTAGTACCAGGATACGAAATGGCTGCTAAATCATGGCTAGTACCAGGACACGTAATGGCTGCTAAATCATGGCTAGTACCAGGACACGTAACGGCCGCTAAATCATGACTAGTACCATGACAGGCAATGGCTGTTAAATCATGGCTAGTACCAGGCTATTAATGATTGCTAAATCATGGCTAGTACCAGGACACATAATGGCTGCTAAATCATGGCTTGGACCAGGACACGTAATGGCTGCTAAATCATGGCCAGTACCAGGCTAGTAATGACAGCTAAATCATGGCTCGTACCAGGACACGTAATGGCTGCCAACTCATGGCTAGTATCAGGACACGTAATGGCTGCTAAATCATAGCTAGTACCAGGACATGTAATGGTTGCTAAATCATGGCTAGTTTCTGGCTAGTGATGGCTGCTATATCACGGCTTGTACGAGGACACGTAATGGCTGCTAAATCATGGCTAGTACCAGGACACGTAATGGTTGCTAAATCATGGCTAGTACCAGGACATGTAATGGCTGCTAAATCATGGCTAGTACCAGGACACGTAATGGCTGCTAAATCATGGCTAGTAACAGGGCACGTAACGGCTGGTAAATCATGGCTAGTACCAGGGCAGGTAATGGCTGCTAAATCATGGCTAGTACCACCCACGTAAAGACCGCTAAATCATGCCTAGTACCAGGACACGTAATGGTTGGTATATCATGGCTAGTACCAGGACACGTAAAGACGGATAAATCATGGATAGTACCAGGACATGTAAAGACTGCTAAATCATGGCTAGTACCAGGACACGTAATGGGTGATTAATCATGGCTAGTACCAGGACACGAAATAGCTGCTAAATAATGGCTAGTACCAGGACGTGTAATGGCTGCTAAATCATGGCTGGTACCAGGCTACTAATGACTGCTACATCGTTGCTCGTACCAGGACATGTAATGGCTGCTAAATTATGTCTAGTACAGGACACGTAATAGCTGCTAAATCATAGCTAGTACCTGGCTAGTAAGGACTACTAAATCATGGCTAGTACCAGGACACGTAATGGCTGCTAAATGATGGCTAGTACCAGGACACGTAATGGCTGTTAAATCATGGCTAGTACCAGGGCACGTAATGGCTGCTAAATCATGGCTAGTACCAGGACACGTAACGGCCGAAAAAATAATGGCTAGTACCATGGCAGGCAATGGCTGGTAAACCATGGCTAGTACCAGGTTAGTAAAGACTGCTAAATCATGGCTAGTACCAGGACACATAATGGCTGCTAAATCATGGCTTGAACCAGGACACGTACGTAATGCCTGCTAAATCATGGCTAGTACCAGGCTAGTAATGACTGTTTACTCATGGCTCGTACCAGGACACGTAATGGCTGCTAAATCATGGCTAGTATCAGAACACGTAATGGCTGCTAAATCATGGCTAGTACCAGGACACGTAATGGCTGCTAAATCATGGCTAGTACCAGGACACGTAATGGCTGCTAAATCGTGGCTAGTACCAGGATAGTAGAATCTAGTGATCACTCGCTTTGCTGGCTCTAGTGGCACATTTGGGTGAATTCTAACCCTGCAGACGGCCAATATTTTCTAACTTCCAACAAAAACATTGTTTCGTGTAAATGTTTCTCTTGATCCGCACACGTGCAACAATTCCAGGCTAAATTCTGCCTTCTTTCGTAACAATAAAAAATCATCAGACTCCACATGTTTGCTTTCATCCATGATGTGGGCCGTCATTTTGAATCACATGAGCGCAGTATGGCGCTGATTAGTCAATGATAAAAAGTATTTTGCAACTTTGTTAGCAAACACCGCAGACGGCCAACAATGTTTCGCTGGGCACCGCACACGAGACAACAATGTTAGGCGATATTAAACATGTTCAATAACACAAACATGGCTGACGAACAATATTTCGATGGATTATTTTAGCGTAGACGGCCAACTTTTTCTGTGAAACGTCGTCTGCGCTGGGCGTAAGTAGTTGGAGAGTCTCTAGAATTGATAATGCAGAATTCTGGGCCAGTACTGTCCCCGGTACTGGCCGAGTAACCTGCATTTTCAGTGATAGAACCGACACATAGGCCTGTGTGTTTATAATTCTCCTGGACATGGTTTGCTTTCAGCTTGCTCTCAGTACAATGGAATTCTGCTATGTTTCCATGGTTGTTGCAATGGTAGTGAGTCTAGGGTTTTCCCACGTATCATCCCTGCTTGTTAGTCCAACACAAAGTCCGACGCATCCAAGTAAGTCGATCAGCTGTCCACAGATGACGAAGATAACCTTTAAACATTTCTAACTCAAAAATCTCGTATCTCGAATCCAAAGCAAGAGCAGTGGAAGGTTGTGACTTTACGGGCCTATTGAATATATCTATATATATATATATATATTGATCCGTTTCTAGCTATGGCCCGCCCATTTCCAGTCAAGCTTTTACAGGTGTTGAAACCGTCTTCAAACTTTGAAACCTAAATTCCCTGCATTTAAATTTCAAGGTAACTATACAGGAAAGCTAGCTGCTGATTATCATGACATGACTAATGTAGTGGTTGTTGCAACCTATATCTCCCAGTCAAATAGGTTTCAAAATATTCAAAATGGTAAATTCATTAAAACATTTTGACTGTGACGGCAGCTAACGCGTGACGAATTTGATTATGACGTCAGCTACTTGAGTGACAGATCGGATTCGTGATTTGTGATTCGCTCCGCCCATTCCTAGCTAAGCTGTGCCCAGGATTTACGCATGATGTGATCCTTTTATATACTTTGCGCCCTGGAATCACAGAATCCTAATTTCAAGGTAACTATACAGGTGCCCTGTTGAATATTTTGAAATCAATTTGACTAGACCCTGCTGCTGCCTATTGCAGCAACAGCGCTCAGTCAAATTAGTTCTAAAATATTCAACAGTATGTTTATTAAATAGTACCTCCATCAAAGACATACAATTCGTACACTTGACGGGCTTTTAAATGTCCATGATGGAGCTAGATACGCCATTCATTACACGTGATATCAGCCTACATGTGACGCAATTGAGTATGACGTCATATACTTGAGTGGCAGATAGGATCTCTCCATTAACTTAGCTATTGCTATGAACGATACACGTCTACATGCGGACTCAGCTATGGTTGATTATACATCGAGCATATATAGGCTAAGTAAAACTAACCTAATTTATACGTTAGGTTATGTGTGTAGACATGTTTAAAATTAAACCTCTATAAAATAATAAAGTTTTACCGAAAGAAACTAGGAGCTATTGGTAGTTTCAAGGCTATATTTTGGTCGGACCTACTTGGAAATAACCTGTGTATGGAGAAGCCGGAGCTGACCAGCCTCTGCAGTGGTCTTGAGGAATACCCATTTGCAGGTCAAGAGAAGACTTTTAATTTACCACTGGAATGACTGGCTCAAGTGGTAAATTTTCAAAAACTGCCTTCTCTTAGTCTGGAAAGGTGCATTCAGTAAGCAAAGATTTAGATTTTCTTGACCTAATTTAGCCATTAAAGGGTTAAGACAGACGTTCCATCTTAAACGCCCACAATAGAGGAATCCAGTCTGTCAGTCAAGTATATGACGTCATAATCAACTACGTCACACGTAGGCTGACGTCAGAATTAAATACGTCATGAATGGCATATCTAAGTCCGTCATGAACGCGTAATGGTCCGTCAAATTGCACGAATTGTATGTCTTTATTATTTAATAAACATTCTGTTGAATATGTTGAAAATAATTTGACTGGTCGCTGTTGCTGCCATATGCAAATTAGTTTCAAAATATTCAAGATCAGAGAGAGAGAGAGAGAGAGAGAGAGAGAGAGAGAGAGAGAGAGAGAGAGAGAGAGAGAGAGAGAGAGAGAGAGAGAGAGAGAGAGGAGAGAGACAGAGGAGAGAGAGAGAGAGAGAGAGAGAGAGGGGGAGGGAGGGAGGGAGGGAGAGAGAGGGAGGGAGGGAGGGAGGGAGGGAGGGAGGGAGGAGAGAGAGAGAGAGAGAGAGAGAGAGAGAGGGAGAGAGAACGTAAGGTTAAGTTTGTTATGTTTCATTAGAATACTTCACTATTAGGAATCGATTGCAGTTAAGTAGATTAGGTTTAGAATAGGTAAGGGACACGTGACTAGAATTTGGAATTATATGTGTAAACTATATGATTAAGAAAGTTCAGTAAACGAGTCATCATTAATAGAATACAGCATTGTGTCATCCATTCCATCCACTAGAAGGAAGATCCCTGTCGGTACGCGGGTTGGGACGGTGGCGACCGCATCCCCATAAGAACCACCCACCGGACCACCAGTCTTACAAACCACCATGTGCCATACATCCATTGTACAGCCACATAGGTTACGGAGTGTATCACATGCGGTGCATTTACCAACATTTTGGTAAACAATAAGATATACATTCAATGGTGTGATGCGATCTGTCACTCAAGTATATGGCATCATACCCAATGACGTCATGGACAGGCTGACGCTGTAATATATAGTGACGTATCCACGTTCTGAGCATTGAAATGTACGTCGATTGTTCGAATTGTATTCTTTGATAGATTTACTATTTACTAAACATTCTGTTGAATATTTTGAAACTAATTTTACTGGGTGCTGTTGTTGCCATAGGCAAACAGCACCCAGTCAAATTTGTTTCAAACTACTCAATAGTCCATTTGTATAGTTACCTTGAAAATGGGATTCTTGGAGATCAGGGTTCAACGTATATAAATCGATTCCAATACGCGGAACAAGTGGGCGGATCTTGGCTAGAAATGGGCGTGTGCATAGCTAGAAATGGATCGTTCTAGACGGCATTTAACAACTGTTAGGATTAAGATTTGATTGTTCATACACTTAATATAACGTTCCAGGATGCATTGTCGCTGATGATAGCTGCAGCCCTGGCAGCGGCTTTACCCGTCAGACCGCCTATTTCAACTTCACCACCAGAAGGTGCGAAACAACGTGGACGTGTAGCGAGCTCAGATCAGGCCTACTTAGCATGGCGGATTGCGAAACCTTTTGCCGTACGTAGTTACATTTACCTCGGGTCTACGTCAGTCCTACTGTATAACAGTAAAGACATTAAAAGCTGTCTATAATGAACGCTTGATTTATGGGATGTATGGTTGCTAAAGCTATGGTAAACCGATATAGCCACCGTATAAGGCTAAGAAACATTAGAGATCTGGCGCTCCCAGTCTATCAGCAATTTTGTAGGGGATTTCGATGTCAAAAACCCCGTTATATGTACAGGGACATCTTAGGCCGTGTTCTCACTTAGTATGGCGTTATTCCTGATTTCGTCTCTAGCGAGAATACGGCCTTATTCGAGTTGTGTTCTTCGAGTTGATAGTTTGCAACGTGATAGACTAATTATTTTTTTTAGAACAAGTTGAAACACACGTGTCATGC
>CM067368.1:7784353-8107725 GCA_034401795.1 Chaetoderma sp. LZ-2023a
TGGACAGGCTGACGCTGTAATATATAGTGACGTATCCACGTTCTGAGCATTGAAAAGTACGTCGATTGTTCGAATTGTATTCTTTGATAGATTTACTATTTACTAAACATTCTGTTGAATATTTTGAAACTAATTTTACTGGGTGCTGTTGTTGCCATAGGCAAACAGCACCCAGTCAAATTTGTTTCAAACTACTCAATAGTCCATTTGTATAGTTACCTTGAAAATGGGATTCTTGGAGATCAGGGTTCAACGTATATAAATCGATTCCAATACGCGGAACAAGTGGGCGGATCTTGGCTAGAAATGGGCGGTGCATAGCTAGAAATGGATCGTTCTAGACGGTATTTAACAACTGTTAGTGATTAAGATTTGATTGTTCATACACTTAATATAACGTTCCAGGATGCATTGTCGCTGATGATAGCTGCAGCCCTGGCAGCGGCTTTACCCGTCAGACCGCCTATTTCAACTTCACCACCGGAAGGTGCGAAACAACGTGGACGTGTAGCGAGCTCAGATCAGGCCTACTTAGCATGGCGGATTGCGAAACCTTTTGCTGTACGTAGTTACATTTACCTCGGGTCTACGTAAGTCCTACTGTATAATAGTAAAGACATTAAAAGCTGTCTATAATGAACGCTTGATTTATGGGATGTATGGTTGCTAAAGCTATGGTAAACCGATATAGCCACCGTATAAGGCTAAGAAACATTAGAGATCTGGCGCTCGCAGTCTATCAGCAATTTTGTAGGGGATTTCGATGTCAAAAACCACGTTATATGTACAGGACATCTTAGGCCGTGTTCTCACTTAGTATGGCGTTATTCCTGATTTCGTCTCTAGCGAGAATACGGCCTTATTCGAGTTGTGTTCTTCGAGTTGATAGTTTGCAACGTGATAGACTAATTATTTTTTTTAGAACAAGTTGACTGAAAATGGTTACAGCGTCAAAGTAATATAGCAGACAAAACACGTGTCGTCGACTAAGATTTTTGACAATAATTTGACTGAAAATCCTGGTTGCAACGACTTTCAGACAAATTGTGCTCAAAATAATCAGCACTGTAGTAACACTTGTTGAGGATATTTTGAGCAATTTGATTGACTGTTGTTGCTGAGCAAAGCGGTAGCAACTTTCTCAAATGACTATCAGAATAATCAATGAACTTTAGCTAACAATGTATGAAAAGTAGTTGTAGATATCTTATACGTAATCAAGATCCAATGTTAAATTTATTTCCAGACGCATCATCTCATTAGCTTCCAAATATGCAACAGCTGTGTGCATCGTGATGATAGGGCATTTAAAAAAAGAAAATATTCGTCATCGATTTCAGTGGGGTGGGGTGGGGGTTTGTTAAGGGGGGTGGGGGTGGGTAATTTTAGTAAATTGTTCAGCCGCAGTGGCACTGTATGTGGGCTAGATGTTACCCTTGTACCTCCGAAGATATCTTTTGACTTGAGGATTAAAAGTCAAATGACAAGGTTATCCCATAGTGGTCCAAGTTACTAATTTTCATATTGCCTGAATCCAACTGCTGTTGACCTGAAGCCTTCACTTCTCCGGTGCAGTTATCCTATGTTGGTCAAAATGGCAAGTTTTCGTCGTAGACAGAAACTTACTCCCCTGTCCAAAGAGGTTGAATGCAGCAATTTCTTTTCTTCAACATTGCTGCTAAAAGTGTTTTTCATCCGATCCTGATACTTGGTCAGCTTCTTGATGCTCTATTGGTTCGATTTAACTCCTCTCGTGTCCACAGCGCCTCAAAGTGCACAAAATACCACTTGGCATACCAATTAAACATTTAGCTGGTCAATATTTCTCAAGATATTTTAATTTTAGAAGACTATTTTTTATAAATTTACCACTGAATTTTATTTCGCCGGCTTGACTATTAAAGGGGTAATAGTAAGGAAATGAAAGTTTTTACTTCGCCAGTGTATATCTGCTGTATATCTGCTGTATATCTGCTGTATATCTGCTGTATATCTGCTGTATATCTGCTGTATATCTGCTGTATATCTGCTGTATATCTGCTGTATATCTGCTGGCTGACAGAAGAGTATCTTGACGATTTGTCACTAGAATGACTGGCTGGGTAACCGAGCAAGTTATTCTAGTTGTAAATATTAAAATATTCTCTTCTCAAAGCCTTGCAAATAGCCATGTTTGAAGACCACTGCAAAGTTGGTCTTTGGTCAATCGGGCCTTTAATGGGCTAGGTTGACGCAAGATGGGTTAATATCCATTTTATATTGGATACATCCAATCGCTCTCCAGAAATCTGCTTTTTCCGTACCGAGGGTATATGTATGATTACTGTATTCTGCGGCTGTGGTAGTAGAAACATCCTACAGCTGCAATCAGTCCTTCTTCTCTTTTGCCCACTGTGCCTCGTCCTTAGCCGAAATCCTTAGCTTCCTCAGGTCCATTCTTGACTTGAGTGTACCAAGTCCTGCTTTCTTGAAGTCACCTCGTAGCACGCTTATCAGATTTATGCAATGACGTCCTCTCCTGGCTGTGTATTTGCTGGCTCCGAGTAGGGCGAATTCCAAAGCGCTCTGCGCTGGTGTCTCGTCTGGCATCCTTGGCACATGTCCAAACATGACCATCTTTGCTGGACGACTTTTACAGACAGCGGCGACGTATTACACACCTTGTATAGTGCATTGTTGGAAACTATCCTGTCTGGCCATTGGTGTCCAGTGATGGTGCGGAGTTTGCGGTGGCAGGCATCGAGTTTGTCTAGAGCTGCCCTTGGAGCTGCCCAGCTGTTGCAGTTATACAGTGTCAAGGATACACAGGCTGCATTGTATAAATGTAGCCTTTTTATCAAGGGCATCTTTGATCTACGAATCCATAGCTTCCAGAAGGACTGGAATGCTATGTTCCCCATGACGCAGTGTGCAGCAACGTCAGCAGTACTGCAAAGCAGTGAACCCAGGATTCTATTTTTCTTGCATATACTTATACTAATATATGAATACAATATACGTATACTAATATATGAATACCATATACGTATACTAATGTATGAATACCATATACGTATACTAATATATGAATACCATATACGTATACTAATATATGAATACCATATACGTATACTAATATATGAATACCGTATACGTATACTAATATATGAATACCATATACGTATACTAATGTATGAATACCATATACGTATACTAATATATGAATACTATATACGTATACTAATATATGAATATCATATACGTATACTAATGTATGAATACCATATACGTATACTAATGTATGAATACCATATACGTATACTAATATATGAATACCATATACGTATACTAATATATGAATACCATATACGTATACTAATATATGAATACCGTATACGTATACTAATATATGAATACCATATACGTATACTAATGTATGAATACCATATACGTATACTAATATATGAATACCATATACGTATACTAATATATGAATACCATATACGTATACTAATATATGAATACCATATACGTATACTAATGTATGAATACCATATACGTATACTAATATATGAATACCATATACGTATACTAATATATGAATACCATATACGTATACTAATATATGAATACCATATACGTATACTAATATATGAATACCATATACGTATACTAATATATGAATACCATATACGTATACTAATGTATGAATACCATATACGTATACTAATATATGAATACCATATACGTATACTAATATATGAATACCATATACGTATACTAATATATGAATACCATATACGTATACTAATATATGAATACCATATACGTATACTAATATATGAATACTATATACGTATACTAATATATGAATACCATATACGTATACTAATATATGAATACCATATACGTATACTAATATATGAATACCATATACGTATACTAATATATGAATACTATATACGTATACTAATATATGAATACCATATACGTATACTAATGTATGAATACAGATTGTATACGAATCCCGAGCAATATTTTAAGATTTTAGATCTTTCGTTTTAAAGTTTTTAGATTAGTGGTTAAAGTTTATAAACTTACAGTTTAAGGGAGTTCTTATGAGTATATGGGGCATCTCTTACATAGGTGTTCGCCTGCTACTTTCCCAATGGAACTTTCAACTGTTAGCTATGCCCCGCCCATCTTTAGCTAAGCTCCGCACACACATCGCCGTATTGGGATCGATCGATCCATGAGCTGCCTGACTAGCAATTTCCAGAAAACTATATAGGTAAGCTGTGAAATATTTTGAAACTAATTTGACTGGGTGATGTTGGTGCCTACGCCCAGTCAAATTAGTTTCAAAATACTCAACAGCATCATTATTAAATAACAAAGACATACAATTAGTACAATAACGCTTATCCCGTCATCAATTAAGCGTTCGTGGCGAACCTATCCACGTCATTAATGGCGTCATTGATCATGACGTCAGCATACACGTCGCGTGACGTCATATGATGAATGGATAAACTGGAAAGGTTCATTGAGAGCGGTATTGATGGTGTTGTGATGCTGAATGGCTTACACGTAATCATGTGTGGCCTCTTTCAGGTTGAAGTCATCGAAAAGATGTTTAAATGTCAGGTGGGATAAGTCAAGTTATACTGATGTCGTCTCAATACAACTTGGATAGCTGGCTGCTGAATGGAGTTGGTGTCCCAAGGAACAGCTCAGTTTGACGTTTTAACACTCATATCAGCCAAAACGGCTTCTGCACTGGTCAGGCGAACTGTCCATTTGCAGACAAAGAGAAAACTATTTTATTTTTATATTTCCACTGGAATGACTGGCTCGATAACCGAGCCAGTCACTCCAGCGGTAAATTGTAAAAAAAACCAATCTTCTCTTGGTCTGCAAATGGACATTTTCTACGAAAGAAAAAATTTAAAATTGTAAAACAAATTCGAGAGTTAAAGGTGAATGTGAATGAAAACGGCGGGTTCGCAGTACCCAGAATTCTTCGAATGTTAGTACGTGTTGGCATTATTGATACGGTAGGCCTATAGATGCGACTGTACGTGAGAACATTGTTGAAACATTGCTCCCGTTCATCCTACCAAACCAAACCCACGCCAAAACACGCAGACTCGTACGAACAGATACACACTTGTACGCACGCATGCACTCACGCACGCACTTACGCACGTATGCACGCATGCACTCACGCACGCACATATGTTCACACACGCGCGCGCGCGCACACGCACGCGTGCGCGCTTGATTAAATGTTCAGACCGGATCCTAATCAGAGACTGCCGTGACGCCAAAACACGCACTATGACAGATATTTGGGTAAACTGACGGGCTTGGTAAGCCTTGGACAGGCCCATAAGTCTCTCAAAATACCTGTCATATGACCGCTTTGTGGTCAGATCCGACTCGGACTGATGAGGTACATGAATTTTCACTGATTGTCGGACCATAGCCTCAGTGTCTGCTAATATGAATAAATATTTTTCAGCCGGCGATCCTATGGAGATTTGCAACAGCAGCCTGCAAGTTACCGGTAGTGATTGCCTAATGATTAACCGGGCGTGGTACTATGCCGCTACCCTCAGAAGCTGTGTTTGGTATTGTTAGCTGTATCCCTAGACTAAATCATTTTAGATCAGAAGCGGCGTGTGTAGCATTCTGTCGATCGATACTGATAGGTTAACGTGGCTCCTTAGCGCCAGTTGACTGAATCAAGTTCAAATTGACAGTCATGTCTGTCTGTATAGTACAGCCGAATACAGCATATACCATATGAAGCATTTGTTTGTTCTTATCACACCGTTCCGGAAAACATCGCTGTATGCAGTTCAGTTTAGCTTAGTTTATTCGTTAACTTCTTCTGACGTACACGAAGAACATATATACATGAAAAACATACATACAATGGTGGTTACATTAATATACATACACGGTTGGTATCTAATTACGATGTTGGTGCTGGCGGCGGTGATGATGATGATGATGATGATGATGATGATGATGATGTGCTGTTGGATACTTTGAATATAATTGTAATTTTATTGGGCATTTAATCATTCCCAACAATGATAGGGTAAATTTGCCATCCGAGTTATCTTCCTCTAGTTCGTATTTTCGCCGTCTCACTGAGAAACGTAAGCGGCGCTACCACCGGCCCCGCCCCTCCCCCCCCCCCACCCCCGCCCCACCCCTAACCCCTTTAAAATTTACCTGAAAATGGCAGAATCCGCTATATCAATCAACCAGTCGTCATTAGGACAGAAAGTTCGACTTATAAAACTGGCCTTAATGATGTAGATAGCAGGCCCCTCGTCCTTAATTAACTCTCTTTTATGTTCCATAAAGTGCCCGTTATACACAGGCAACATTAGCTCTTGATTATCACCACGTCCAAACTCATTGATAAACCGTTTTGTTTTATCAGCAAATTTGTACAGTCGGACACTATGATATTACGTCAACATGACTTACCCTTTTATTAGTCCATTCGTCTGCCCGTCTTGCTTTCTTCCAAGCATCCCCCTCATTCATCCATCCATCCATCCATAAACCCACACACCCACCCACCCACCCAACGACCCACCCACCCACGCACTGGCCCACCCAACCACCCACCCACGCCTCTACGCGTCCACCCACCCTCCTACCAATTCATTCATTCATTCATTCACTCATTCATTTGCTGATTTATGTATTTACTTCCACCACCCCACTACTACTACTACTACTACTGCTGCTGCTGCTGCTGCTGCTACTACTACTACTACTACTGCTGCTGCTGCTGCTGCTGCTGCTACTACTACTACTACTACCACTACTACTACTACTACTACTACTACTACTACTACTACTGCTGCTGCTGCTGCTGCTACTACTACTACTACTACTACTACTGCTGCTGCTGCTGCTACTACTACTACTACTACTTCTACTGCTGCTGCTGCTGCTGCTGCTGCTACTACTACTACTACCACTACTACCACTACTACTACTACTACTACTACTACTGCTGCTGCTGCTGCTGCTACTACTACTACTACTACTACTACTGCTGCTGCTGCTGCTGCTGCTGCTACTACTACTACTACTGCTACTGCTGCTGCTGCTGCTGCTGCTACTACTGCTACTACTGCTGCTGCTGCTACTACTACTACTACTGCTGCTGCTGCTACTACTACTACCACAGCTCCTACTGCAAACAACAACAACAACAACAACAACAACAACAACAACAACAACAACAACAACAACGGGGAGGAGCACGAAAATGACTAAAATGAAGACAATCGTAATGACGACGACTACACTGCAGCTAACAACAAACAAGAAAACAACTGCTTGATGCATATTGCCTCACTAAATATATGTTGACTAATGTCTAAGCAAAATTTCCCAGATTTACACAAAACTTTTAACAGATTCCACATAATATGCCTCAACGAAACGAATTTGAGCGATTATGACAATATCCCATTTGATAATTACGAGGCTATAAACAAAATAAGGAAGGGGAATGCAGTTTCAGGTGTTATTTCAATTTTAATTAACAAAGACATTGCAAAGTTCTGCACAGTTAGTTGATCATTCGGAAAATACGTTTGTTTTGTGGATTAATGTACACAAGGATTTAACCCATTATGATGAAGATCTTCTGTTGGGATGTGTCTATATCCCTTGTGAAACATCTAAGTATTATACAAATAACGTCTTCAATGAAATTGAAAACGATATTATAAAACTAAAAGAAAGATATGAAATAATATGTTTATTAGACGATTTTAATTCTAAAACGGGAACAGAACAAGATTTTGAAGAATTCGACAATTACTCTTGCTCACTTTGCTGTTGACAACGCAGAAAATAATGACTTGGTCTTTCTAAATAGACTAGGGTTTCCCCCGGGAAAGGTACAGGTCGTAGGAATGCAAATGTGGGAAAACTACTACAGCTGTGCAAAAACATGATTCCTTTTATAGTAAATGGTAGAATGGGAAGCGATTCGGCAACAGGCAAACCCACCACAACAAATAATAGTCTTCTCGATTATGTTATAGGAAACAGGACATTTATTGAAAAAATAAAGAAATTTGATGTGGAAGACTATGATCTAATTATATCAGACATTCACAGTGTACTAAATATAGGAATCCAGCTTAATAATAATAATAATAATAATAATAATAATAATAATAATAATAATAATAATAATAATAATAATAAAAGATGGGTACCAAGTAAGAAAGGTCAGTTCATCCAAAATATAGACATAAATACGATAAACGCAATAAACGATAACATTAATGAAGCTCAAAATACAGGTACTCGAAATAACCTGAATGAAGCTGTGAATATGATTGTTGAATTATTTAGCAATAGTGCAGCAAAAACATCTGGAACTAAAAGAAATTATAAAGGACAGGGGAAATGTAACACAAAACCTTGGTTTGGAAAAGAATGTGCTAAAACACAGAAACAATACCATGATGCTAAAAAACAAAATACTATCCATAAAACACCTCACACTGCACAACGTATGAAACACCACACACTGCACAACGCATGAAACACCTCACACTGCACAACGCATGAAACACCTCACACTGCACAACGCATGAAACACCTCACACTGCACAACTCATGAAACACCTCACACCGCACAACGCATGAAACACCTCACACCGCACAACTCATGAAACACCTCACACCGCACAACGCATGAAACACCTCACACCGCACAACGCATGAAACACCTCACACTGCACAACGCATGAAACACCTCACACTGCACAACGCATGAAACACCTCACACTGCACAACGCATGAAACACCTCACACCGCACAACTCATGAAACACCTCACACCGCCCAACGCATGAAACACCTCACACCGCACAACTGATGAAACACCACACACTGCACAACTGATGAAACACCACACACTGCACAACGCATGAAACACCACACACTGCACAACGCATGAAACACCTCACACTGCACAAATCATGAAACACCTCACACTGCACAACGCATGAAACACCTCACACCGCACAACGCATGAAACACCTCACACCGCACAACGCATGAAACACCTCACACCGCACAACTCATGAAACACCACACACTGCACAACTCATGAAACACCACACACTTCACAACGCATGAAACACCACACACTGCACAACGCATGAAACACCTCACACTGCACAACGCATGAAACACCTCTCACCGCACAACTCATGAAACACCTCACACTGCACAACTCATGAAACACCTCACACTGCACAACTCATGAAACACCTCACACTGCACAACTCATGAAACACCTCACACTGCACAACTCATGAAACACCTCACACTGCACAGCGCATGAAACACCCCACACCGCACAACTCATGAAACACCACACACCGCACAACGCATGAAACACCACACACTGCACAACGCATGAAACACCACACACTGCACAACGCATGAAACACCACACACTGCACAACGCATGAAACACCACACACTGCACAACGCATGAAACACCACACACTTCACAACTCATGAAACACCACACACTTCACAACTCATGAAACACCACACACTGCACAACTCATGAAACGAGCTAGCAATGACTACAAATTGATATTTAAGAAATATGCCGAACTTTCACTGAAACATATACAAACCAAGCTATGGGGTTTACACAAGCAGGATACCAAAGCTTTTGGGAAACAATCAATAGCAAAAATAAACCTGGCGATAATGGAGAAAAAATCGATCTTAACTCCCTTTTCCAGCATTTTAAATAAATCAACAAAGGTGACGACGAAGACCAACTCAACGCGCCAGAAATAAACACGACAGAATTCCCAGAGCTCGACATAAAAATATCTAAAGATAAAATAGATAAAGCTATACAAAGAATTGCAAACAACAAGGCTTCTGGGACAGATAATATAATTAACGAACATATAAAATCTACACGTCATATTATTTTAGCCATATTTGAAAAATTATTTAACTTAGTTTTCGATACAGGACTTATACCTGAAAAATGGCTTATTAGCAAAATAATTCCAATATATAAAAACAAAGGTAGTAAACTAGACCCATCCAATTACCGTCCAATAACATTATTAAGTTGCATTGGGAAGTTGTTTACATCAATATTAAACGACAGATTAAAAGGATTTACAGAACAATATGAAATTATATCTGAATCACAATCTGGTTTTAGGAAAGGCACTTTAGACAATATCTCTGCATTATATATTATTATAGAATTGTTATTTTCACACAAAAAGAAACTGTACTGCTGCTTTATTGATTTTGAAAAAGCCTTCGATACTGTGTGGAGAGTCGGCTTATGGAGCAAGATCCTAGAAACGGCATATCTGGCAAATGTTTTCATATAATTATTCAAATGTATAGATCAATCTCCTCATTCGTTTTTCACAATTTTGAATCATCCAAAAGGTTTGCGTGCAAGATCGGGGTGAGGCAGGGAGAGAACCTTTCACCCATATTATTTTCTTTTTTTATAAATGATCTCGAGAGTTATCTAAAAGAATAGGGTCATGATGGACTCGCATCTTTAAGCAGACTAGCAGATAATCTACATGTTTATTTATATTTATTGGTATTGCTTTACGCATACGATACCCTCCTAATGGCAGATTCGGCAGAATCGCTACAAAGTGCCCTAAATACATTTAATGATTATTGTTAAATTAATAAGCTAAACGTAAATTACAACAAAACTTCAATAATAATCTTTGAAAAACGAAAGAGGAAAAGTCAACCACATTTTCAATTAGGCAACCATGATATTGAAATCGTTGATGAATATCTTTTCCTAGGCGTTAGTTTCAAATATAATGGAAATTTTCTTGCACGTAGAAAACGTAACGCAAAACAGGAAACTAAAGCTATGTTTGCGCTAATACAAAAAATTAAACACTAATATTCCAATCGATTTGCAATGTATATTATTGGATTCGATGGTTAAACCTGTGTTACTGTATGCATCAGTACTAAGGGTTTTGAAAATGTACATCTACTCGAACACTGCCAAATACAATTTTATAAAGTCTTACTAAAATTGAAGCCAAGTACGCCAAATTCCATGGTCTATGGCGAGTTAGGCAAATTCCCCATAAAAATCATCGTCCAGTGCAATATGACTCGATATTGGACAAGCCTACTCAATGCTGGATACAGCAAACTTTCATCACGCCTCTATTTTTGCGCGTTAGTACATATGCAAACAAATAATATACAGAACAAATGGATAAATAATATTAAAATGGTTCTTGACTCAACGGGACACGGTAACGTGTTTAGCTTAGAAGAAACTTGTCAAACGAACCGGACAATGCTTAGAGAATATATTTATGGACAAGTGGAAATATGATATTAACGTTTCAAATAGATTGACATTTTACGCAATAATAAAACAGGAATTTAAATTTGAAACGTACCTAAAGAAATTAGACACCAGAGAAGCGCTAATACTATGCCATTTCAAAACACTCAACCATCACTTAGCAATAGAAGCCAAACGCTGGATGGGAATCGATAGAATGGAGAGGGTATGCGAACTATGCAATGTCGTAGAAGATGAAATACACTTCCTCTTCAAAGGATGAAATTTATACCTAACTATTATAAAAGAAATTATACAGAAGACAAAATTAAAGGTCTATTCCAATTTTCCAACGAACCTGTTTTAAATAGATTATGTAAACTTTTATTGCATTCCAAGAAAAAGAACAGATAATTGTTCAGTGTTAAAAACAAAATAAAAGATATGTAATCAAGCAAGAAAACGACGCCGCCGCCGCCACCGACGACGACGACGACGACGACAAAAACAACAACAACAACAACAACAACATCTGAATTGCTCTACTACTACTACTACTACTACTACTACTACTACTACTACTACTACCAATACAACAACTGCTACTATGTTGCATGTTTTAGATCATTGCCAATAATAATAATAATAATAATAATAATAATAATAATAATAATAATAATAATAATAATAATATATTGTCGAGAAAATAATACTTAACTATAACTTACTATGTATCTCTATATCACGTATAATATATCTCTACCGTCAACTGTATAAATGTAAAGCATACCTCATATGCTACAGTTGTAGCCTGAGAGGATAAACGTATCTTGACTTGACTTGACCAAACACGTTCATCAACTTCCAATCCAAACATTGGTGGGTCGGAGTGGCGTAAGGCCTGTAAATCGTAGCAACTTTAATTGTCGGTGTGGTAAAGAAATCACCGCAGCGTGACGCCCTTTCGGACCTGCCTACTACATGCCTGTTTTCAATAAATATTTGTGATTTGAATATAATTTCAAACATTCAAATGCAAAAGGAAGTAACAAAGAATTATCACATTAATATAATCCTTACAGATTCGTAATCTTGGATATCGATACTTTCTGACACATAGTGTTATTAATTGTAGAGCTTTTGTTAAAGGTTATAAATTCATGTTCAAAGTAGAAAGATGCTCACATTTTCCTAGAATATTTGTGGATGTACCATACATTCCTATGGGAGGGAATATCATCTATATATAATATAAAAAACTAAAGTAACTTCTAACTTATGTATATTATTATAATGTACATCAATTAATAGCTAATAAAATCTCCTTTCCGTGCATATTAGAATAGGAAAATAAGGATTCTATGAACCTCTCCTCTTTGCAATATAGTAAATTTCTGATAGGCGAGAAATCCTGCGCATGCGTACTTGACTCCCGCCGTCGTTGTTGGTCATGACGATATTTTCGGATTTTCCAGATTTTCCAAATCTTTACGTATACATTGTTTTCAAAATAAAACAAAAACAAAGTACCATCCATTCATTAAGAAGTTCTGCCAAGTGGCTACATGATGATGGTGATGATGATGATTATGACGATGATGGCGGTGATGATGGTGACAATGTGCTGTCAAATAGTTTGGATGTAATTGTCTTATTAATATTAATATTAATTTAAAAGCTATGTCCATACACATTGTTTTCAAAATAAAATAAAAACAAATTTATCACTCATCCATTAAGAAGTTCTGCCAAGTGGCCAATTGAATGCTCTTCGTTGTTGAAACCAGTTTACAACAATCCAATAGAATATAAAAACCCGTCAAATAACGAACAGCCAGCCACAAATGGCAGAAAAATATCTCAGTTTCCAGATAACCCTACAATCCGCTTTAGTAGTGACATGTGGCGTGCGTGGCATATGATTTCTTTGATCAACGCTCGCTTTTCTCCCAGTTATCTATTAAAGAAAGGTGGAATATTCAACCAATCAAAATACTCAATTTCTCCCCCTCCTCCTAATCCCCTCACAAGCTAATGTGATCACACACGACCAAACAGCGACAGATACATATCAAAAATTCTCCTCCTATGCAGTATGCTGATGGCGAACATATTCCTACTTAGATACGTTTAACAATATAACAATAGAAACCCACCCACTCTTTTCATCGCCATTGTCTGTGTTCGCTGATATCAATAATGCAATCTTACAGCAGAATCAGAGAGAAACAGCGTTTGACATAACCGACAATGGATGAATCTAGTCTTTCACTCAATGCATGACGTCATAATCAATTACGTCACAGGTAGGCTGATAGTCCATCAAGTTCATACGAATTGTGTGTCTTTACTATTTTAATAAAAAATACCGTACTGTTGAATATTTTGAAACTAATTTGCAGCAACAGCGCCTAGTCAAATTAGTTTCTAAATATTCAACAGCTTACCTATATAGTTTTCTGGAAATTGAGATTCAGGGAACTCAGAGTTCAACCGATCTCAACAGGGACAAAGCATGGGTGGAGCTTAGATAGGAGTGGGCGGACCATAGCTAAAACTGGAGTCATACCGATTGAATAACGGCATCCAGGTGGGTGAGAAAGTGTCATACTTCAGCCATTTGATGGCGAAGAGATTCCTACTTACCATTCAATCACCATTCTGTTGAATATTTTGAAACCATGTGGTCGGATAACGGGAAGGCCTAGCCAATCAGGAACCAGTAAATTCCGCCCTATGCTGCAGCTGCCCTAATGGATTGCAATACCCCAATACATGGATAGCGGCAAGAATCTCTAAGACACGATTTGCCCCCTCTGCGCATGTGCTGGACTACTGGGAATATGCCCTTAATAGACAGGTTTTTTCATAGGGCAGGACATGGCCACGTACGCGTGATGATATTGACTGATGGACACTTTTAGATTATACATATTATCTTTGCACGACTTTTTCCTCGGAATAATGGCCATGATCATGACGTATCCAGGAGTGTTTGGCACCATTGGAAAGCCTGACGATCCAGCTTCCTTGAGGGATAAGCATGAGAACAGTTAATAAAGAAGCGACAGTAGAATTAATACTAAGCTTCAATCACCTGAACGAGAAAGCCAAAGACACCATTGATGGGCTGACTCGGGCTAAGACACTGCTGTAACCTGAGATGCAGAGCTGGCGAGTATAAAAGCTGCCTGAAAAAGACCATGCACGCATGCAGGAGTTGCACTGACAGTTCAACAATGACTCTGGTCGACGGTTCTTTGGTTCCCGCTTCACTTTCTTTGCTTGAGGAATTCACTGCAGAACTTCACTACTTTTACCACTCAGTGTGAGATAACATCTACATAACCACCAGCGCACAACCTCCTTTTGAAAAGGTTGTCCTGCAAAAGCAGCCTAATAATATCCTAAATTGTTCTGCCTTCTGAAGACTTCCCCTCGCTCCTAGCGTTGCTCAAAGCCCTGTGTATCAAAACCACGTGCCCTATCCTCATATGGCAGTAAGATCGCATCTGCTTCTGCTGCAGCTGAAATCGCCCGTGTTACCTTTTGCCTTTGCTCGTGTCCGTCGAAAACGGCACCCCCTGCCACACACCAGCTGTGGAAGAACTGTGATACCTTATGCTTGGTACCAGTCTCTGACCAAGTTTCAGTTTGTGCCACTCTATGTCTCCGTTTCCTGAAGAACATTTTCCGTGATGACTGAACACATCACAACAGCTGACTTCCACCATCGCTGCTTCAGTGCACATTCTCTGCGAGGATCCGCCCAGACTTTCATCCTTTCTACGAAGTTCCACCAGCTTTGAGTCTCTGGTTCACCATGTTTGTCACGTCGCCTTCTTTCGCTAAACACCGTCTCCAACTCCCTGCGCCATTGTGAATGATCTTAATCTTGCAACCTTATTCACACTACTTAAGACCACTCCCCATTGATGCCTCACTCTGTAAGGTTTCGACTTTCCCCACCATCCGTTCGACTCACTCTTTCAGGTTTGATGACGTTTTGGCCGGCTTTTCTTAGAGGTCTTGCCACATAAAAGCCACAGTCGCTAGTGCGTACTAAGCACATCCCTGAAGGAAAACCACTGCAGCTCGATCTTCTCAGTCGACTAGCGACTCCTTTTCTTTTTTCTTTTTTGAGCTGCTTGTCCTGCGGTCAGGATAAAACCATTAGTTAAGTGATCCAGTGGTTATCATCATTCAGGTCGACTGAACCGGATAGCCACTGTATCACCTGGAATCTTTTTCAAAGTCCGCAGCACAACTTTCTGTCTGAGCTCAGAGATTTCATAAACTCTTTCCTCCTGTCATATTAAAACGTCCCTGGTTTTCCCAAGCACGTTTAATAGACAAAAAGTTGAATAAGTCCCCCTCAACCCACTACCGGGACGAGATTACAGAGATGGAGTAATTCAATCCAAAATTTAACGGGGTTGCCACTGGATACCTTCAATTTACGACACTGATGACAATTAGATGAAAAATGCTTAACAAAGTGTATTATTCATAATATATTACAATAATGATACGTGCGTGCGTGTGGATGTGGATGTCGACAGAACAACACAGAAATACTCAAGTTCGTATGAAATGGTAAATGTCTTCATGCTGTGGTGGTCTCCTTGAGCTGAGGAAGAGCTAGACGATAACGATAATGCGACGACACGACGATGTGACGATGAGGCGATGTTGATGCGTGATAGTTCAATGGCAGCAAGGCGGTGTCAGTGAAATACCAACACAGGGGCCGGTTATGACAGCTAGACGATAACAGGATGGCATACGAAGATAATACAGCAGATAATTGTATTATCGCTGTTCAATTGGCCATCCTAGGCAAGTTCAATACTCCAAAATTGGCTGGTGGTTCTATAGGCGATGAGATGAAAGTACGGATACAGCGAAGGCATCAATTCACCTACGTCTTCATCCGTGTACTAAGACTGAGGTGTGACTCATTACTTCTACTTAACGTGAATAATCATGCCACCCAAATTGATGGTCTTCGACAATTTGCTATCATACAGCAACGGCGGCTAACGAGAAATGGGTTTACGACCACCCAGGATCAGGAAAGCTATCAAGTTCCGATGATATGAACAGCTATAATTGCCACCTATATATAAGGAAAATCAGAAAGGGAAATACCTGATGCACGATGCACGAACAGATGACAGGTACCCGCTAGAACGTCTACGGGCAATACTTACATGAAAGACGTGCATAAGACTGCAAGTCCTATAGATAAAACACAACATAATTAGCATACTAAAGGAATACGCTACCTGAAATGTGACAGGCAAGTAATCAATGTGATCGCCGGTATGAAGAATTGCATAACAAAACAAATAAACACACAAAGCTTAAGGCTGGCATGCTATAATTAATCACCTCAGTTAATCGATAAAATAAATAACACAAATAAGAACACTGTTCGGAATAAATCGTGACACACACTCACAATTCAAAAACGTTTATCACAATAAACCTTTCTTAATAACATCACGATGTCACTTCTGACCTACTTAAGTAGTCTGCACCAATGTTATCAACTCCCTTAATAACTTGAACTTTGAAGTCTAAATTTTGTAGGAACAACGCCCACCGCATGATACGAGGATTATCCAATTTAGCTTTGTTCAAGAATTGCAAGGGGTGGTGGTCCGTCTGGAGAATAAATGGGTTGGCCGTATAGGTATATCATAAATTTGTCTACTGCCCAGATAATTGCCAAGCACTCCTTCCCTATGACTGAAAATGATGCTCCTCTGGTTAATAGTTTCCGGCTAGCATAAGCAATCGGACATAGTAACTCATCATGTTGTTGTAATAAAACTGCACCAATTGCGACGTCAGATGCATCCATGCGTAAAACAAACTCCTTTTCAAAATCTGGAAGATGAAGAATAGGCGACCGGCATAAGGTTTCTTTCAGCTCCCGAAATGCATTGTCATGAATATCTTCCCAAACCAGCATGTTTGGTTTTCCCTTTTTAAGTAAGTCTGTCAATGGTGACGCAATCTTGGCATAATTTGGTACATATATTTGACAGAATCCTGCTAAGCCAATAAATGAATTAAGTTCAGTCTTAGATCGGGGTCTTTCTGCATCACGGATACGCTCAACCTTTTCTTCAAGAGCTACTAATTTACCAGACCCAACCCTGTGACCTACATATTCTAGTTCTGGATAACCAAAGTAACATTTCGAAGGTTTCACAGTTAGACCTGCATCTCGGATACGTGTGAATAGACACCGTAGCATGTATATGTGGCTATCCCAATCATCTGTGTGACCTAAAACATCATCAACGAAACTATCTACATCGGATAGGCCATCTAGGAATATTCGCATCATCCTATTATACGAACTACCAGCATTCGACAAGCCACAAGGCATCCTGACAAATTGGTACAAACCAAATGGACTGTAAAATGCTGTGTAATCTTTAGCTCTTTCTGTTAATGGGATTTGCCAATATCCCTTTGAAAAATCCACTTTGGAAAAAATTTACACTTCCTTACTCATGCGTATATAGCTTCTGAACTCGCCATTGGCTCTGCATCAAACAAAGTAACTCAGAGTAATTTTCTGAAGTAAATCCCAGGGCGAGAGCTGCCATCTTTCTTTTTTACGAGGATGAGTGGAAACCGATATGGAGTGCCTCTATAATTCCCATCTTCTGCATTTCAACAATTTATTTTTTAACAGTATCAATCAGAGTGTGAGGAATAGGATATGGTTTTAAATGCATAGGAGCAGCGTCTGTTAGTTCGATGTCATGAGTTACCAAATGTGTAAGAGCAGGCGTGCTTGAAAATATCTCAGAATACTCAGAAATTAAGGCATAAATTTCACTAAGTTGATCAGGCTGTAAATCAGGGTTTATATTTACATGTTCATATGACTCATCAGCACACGGATAATCCTTTAGCAATGCATCATTGTCAAAATCATCAGGTTCACCGACTCGGCAATCCAAAGCTGCTATAGTATTACTTTCTAGGGGTACATCTCGTTTGACAAATAATTTTAACATATTGATATGCAAGACCTTGACTTTTGACCCAATTTGTACATGATAATCATTAATTCCTGATTTCTTAACAACTTGAAATGGTCCTCGCCACTGCATAAGAAGTGTATTGGCTTTAGTTGGTAAAAGTACAAGAACTGATTGACCGGGTGTTAAGGTTCTTGATTTAGCACGTTTATCAAAATGAAACTTGTACTTGTCTTGTGCACAGAGCAGATTATCCATAGCAATCTTACCGACTTGTTCCAATCGATTGCGTAGACTGAAGACGTACTCGTAGGTGGTCCTTACCTCATCACTGACGCCTTACTTCGTCCATAATTCCCGTAAGACAGACAGGGGTCCACGCACAGTTCGACCGTACACCAATTCGAAGGGTGAGAATCCAGTGCTAGCTTGCTGTACTTCTCTGTAGGAAAACAACAAAGCTTCAATATACCTATCCCAGTCTTTAGGACTTTCTGTGCAAACTCTTTTCAACATTTGTTTCAGTGTGCCATTCCAGCTTTCGACTAGGCCGTTACACATTGCATGATACAGAGTAGTAAAAAGTGGTTCGATAGATAATAACCTACATACCTCCTTCATCATACCCGAAGTAAAATTGGAACCATTGTCAGATAAAATCTCTCTCGAGGAATACCAATACGTGAAAACATCTGCATCAAGGCTTCTGCAACTATCTCAGTTTCAATGGAAGGTAATGCAATGGTTTCAGGATATCGGCTTGCATAGTCGATCATTGTCAAAATGAATTTGTTCCCTCGATCAGTTCTGGGTTCGATTGGACCAATAATATCGATTGCAACACGTTCGAATGGCACTGCAATAAGTGGCATACGCTGGACGGGTACTTTAGATATACGACCTTTAGGAATGGTCTTTTGACACTGATCACAAGATCTACAAAATCTGTACACATCAGCTGAAATTCCAGGCCAATAGAAATTCTGTTGAATACGATCTAGTGCTTTCCTAACACCGAGATGACCAGACATAATGACGTCATGACCTAATTCTAGCACCTTACTGCGTAAACCTGTGGGTAAAATAAGTTGCTTAGTTTCCTGGTCAGGATTTTGTTTAGTACTATAATAATGGTACAACACACCCTTTCTGCGATCAAAACGGTCATGGGACGACTTAGTATCTCTGCTAACCTTCTGAATACACTTTCTACATATATGCCTAAGGCTAAGATCCCTAATTTGTTGTTTGATGAGTTCATCTGTTGATAAGCTGACATTTAATATTTCTGGTACTTTCAATGGTTTACTAGGTTTACTAGAGTTAGCAACGTGACTCCATGTAACAACAGCATTCATTAATTTATCATCACTATTTACATTACTTACATCTGCAATTTCAATATTTACATCTTCTTGATGTATACTACACTGTGACTTCACGTCGGGCACGACACTGTTCACCAGCTCCGTTTCAACATCTGAATTAGGCCCAACAACATCCACCGGCTTTGTCGCACTAATCACATTGTTCATTCCCATAGTGGCACCAGGGATATTTCCAATAATGACGTCACAAATTGGATTCTGCAAACATAAAGCCTCAACAGTACCAACAAAGAATGGAGTGTTGACCTTAATACAAGCAACAGGAGCAGAACGTACTGTTCGATCTCTCATCACATAACGTTGTACTTTAACAGTCAAATCACCATCTGACACAAGCGATCTTTTTACCACCGCACTGCTACATCCAGTGTCTCTCATCACAGATACTTCCACGTCACCAACGTGACCTTTGGCAATGGGTAAAGAAGAAATTGGCAAATATTGATTAAGTTGAAAACTCCCTACAATAGGCATAGAACAACCACATTTTAAATATGCAACACCTTTTTGTATGGAGCATAAATGTGAATCATCATGTTTAACCATACAGGAAGCAATAGCACTCTTATTTGAATTGCCGCCATTGTGTGTGTAATTTGGTTTCGCTCTAGGACCCTGGTTAAATCTACAATCACGAGCAACGTGTCCCATCTTACCACACATGTAACACGTTCGTGGATTACTATTCACATGGTTGGTTGGTCTGTGTAACCGCTCATTGGATGTTGGTTGAGATGGTTGAGATGGTTGATTACGATTCTTATCAGGAAATCCTTTCCGTTCATTAGTTGACAGACGACTCCACCCTCTAGCTTCCATGTAATGATCTGAATGTTTGACAACTTCATTCATAGTTCCGAGGGTTATGTTCCCGTATGAAAATACACAATTCTCTTGGGACATTATTCAAATATTGTTCCACCAATAGTAACTGCCGCAATGGTTCGAATTCCTTTTCAATTTTGGCAAATTCTACCAATCGATCGAAGTGACTTTCAAGACGAAATACAAACTGTGAAGGGACTTCACCTGGTGCGGGTTTGGCAAAGAAGAATTTACGTCTAAATCCTTCTTCAGTAAGCTGATATGTTTTAAGTAAAGCCAATTTTAATTCGTCATAATCAACAGCTTTCTCTGGGGGTAGTCTAGTATATGTATCCAGGGCCTTGCCCTGTAAAAGGGTACTCAAGTACACAGCCTTTTCACTACTATTACACAATTTCAATGCTAATGAAATTCGCTCAAATCGTTCTAGAAATGAATCCATTTGATCCTTTGACTCATCAAACATCGGTAATTTTGGTCTATGAATAAAAGGATTACTGTTACTAGAGTTATTTGGTACAGTAGAATTATTCCGTTTTTCCAAAATTTCAAGATCCATTTTGCGTAACTCGCGTTCGTGGGCGCGACGATCTCTATTTGCTTCTTGTTTGACTTTACATTTTTCTTCTGCACGAATTCGTTCCACCTCTACAAACTGACGCAGTTCGGCGCCTTCCATGCCCAATTCCTTACCGATTTGCATATATTCACGTAACTCCGCCATTATTCTAACTCAAACCAACATTCAATTAAATATAAATCAGTAGTGTAAAGCAAGGTAATATATTAAGCGCTATGGGCTATAAAGGGTTAAAAGGATTTCAATTTCCTAACTGAAATAGGCATATAAACAAACCAGACGACTACGGACGCGTGCCGGTAATCAAATCGCCGCCGCTGATATAAACACCAAAGATGTTTATTACAATAACACGCGTGCCTATCGCCGGCGCTGCTCATCAAATTAATTACGAAACATTTTACTACTAAATGGAAATATGCTTACCAAAATTCAATATATGTAAAGACTCGCTCATTTCAAAATAGTCACCGGAAGCAGCAGCTTCCAGCAACTGTTTTCCAAACGGGCGCCAGTCGTTTCAGAATACTAGTAAATGAAATACAACATTGAAATGGTTAATACGCAGTAATGCTCCCGCGATAGTGACGAGACGATCGATAGCAATTGCTGAAGAAATAAAACAGTTTAACCATCAGAGGCCAATTGCCATTTTGACCAAATGAATTATGTGTCACACCCCAGCCTATATGGTTAACAATGAGAAAATTATTATGAAATGAAGCTTCCTGTTTCATATTCCTGCATTCTGGTAACCCTTGAATGTCTACAGTACAGGAAAATATGCAATTATGTCTAACAAACACATGGATAGTATTACAAGACAATGGTTAACACGACCTTAAATCGAATTTCGTTCATTGCGAAAGGAACTTTTAAATGAAAACTACCTGCCAAGACCAAGGACATTTTACAAATTAGAAACATAACAAACTATATTCCGATAACAGGGAATATGTCATGGTAAGCGATTTCATTTAGTGACGTGATTTAGTTACGTGACGATGAATATTGATAGAAGTGTGTTTATTCGAAGGTAAAGCGTGGCAGATCCCGGACGAGCCCCCGCTTGTAACATTAAAACGTCCCTGGTTTTCCCACGCACGTTTAATAGACAACAAGGTGAATAAGCCCCCCTCAAACCACTACCGGGACGATATTACAGAGATGGAGTAATTCAATCCAAAATTTAACGGGGTTGCCACTGGATACCTTCAATTTACGACACTGATGACAATTAGATGAAATATGCTTAACAAAGTGTATTATTCATAATATATTACAATAATGATACGTGCGTGCGTGTGGCTGTGGATGTGGACAGAACGACACAGAAATACTCAAGTTCGTATGAAATGGTAAATGTCTTCATGCTGTGGTGGTCTCCTTGAGCTGAGGAAGAGCTAGACGATAACGATAATGCGACGACACGACGATGTGACGATGAGGCGAAGTCGATGCGTGATAGTTCAATGGCAGCAAGGCGATGTCATTGAAATACCAACACAGTGGCCGGTTATGACAGCTAGACGATAACAGGATGGCATACGAAGATAATACAGCAGATAATTGTATTATCGCTGTTCAATTGGCCATCCTAGGCAAGTTCAATACTCCAAAAGTGGCTGGTGGTTCTATAGGCGATGAGATGAAAGTACGGATACAGCGAAGGTATCAATTCACCTACGTCTTCATCCGTGTACTAAGACTGAGGTGTGACTCATTACTTCTACTTAACGTGAATAATCATGCCACCCAAATTGGTGGTCTTCGACAATTTGCTATCATACAGCAACGGCGGCTAACGACAAATGGGTTTACGACCACCCAGGATCAGGAAAGCTATCAAGTTCCGATGATATGAAAAGCTATAATTGCCACCTATATATAAGGAAAACCAGAAAGAAAAATACCTGACGCACGATGCACGAACAGATGACAGGTACCCGCTAGAACGTCTATGGGCAAAACTTACGTGAAAGACGTGCATAAGACTGCAAGTCCTATAGATAAAACACAACATAATTAGCATACTAAAGGAATACACTACCTGAAATGTGACAGGCAAGTAATCAATGTGATCGCCGGTATGAAGAATTGCATAACAAAACAAATAAACACACAAAGCTTAAGGCTGGCATGCTATAATTAATCACCTCAGTTAATCGATAAAATAAATAACACAAATAAGAACACTGTTCGGAATAAATCGTGACACCTCCTTAACTAATTACACGAGGCTGTTTGCACGTCTGCAACTCGGAAGGACTGTCCCTTGGACTGCATCAAAACCTTTTTGACGTCGCTCAAGTCGCTCTAGGCTCAGAGTGAAAAGTTTGCCCGACCGTTCGAGGGTAGAGGTTCTCGCTTAACCTAACCGATCACGTCCTTCTGCAGCCGCCTGCGGCCTTAAACCACAACAAACATCTAAGATGGATAAACTACCGCCTTGCGCGTGATCCCTTAAAACATTAGAATTAGGTACACACAGAAGGCTCAACTCTGGGACGGCTCCAGAGAACAGCGGATCAACCAGGCTGTAACCACTAAAGTTTCCAGCAAAGATTCGCTCTTCACCTTCTTTGGACACCAAAGTAGGATTATTTTATACTTCGCCTTAAGCAGACCATAAGGAGTTAGCTTTTAGTGCCAATGACTTTCGAGACTGAATAACCTTTTATAGATCGATAGAACGAATAGCGACGGTTAGCAACATAACGACCATTGGGAAGAAATACCACTGTCTCTCCCTCCCATGCCTCAGGAACCTCCTTCCTCCCACTTAGTACCCTGAGGGACAGCTTCTATACCACCAAACATGCCTACCCGCCCCTTGAGCGATGATAGTAAGTTAGGGTGAAGTTCATCTGATGACGAGGACGCAAATTGGTCCTGTCACTACCCCCTATGTGCAACTTTCGGCTGACAGAAAATACCTCACATGGAGCCCTTGGAAGAAGAGTTAAGAAAGATCATCCCATGACTTCTCCCACTTATCTCCTACTCTACCGGGTTCACTAACACCCGAGAGCGAACCGTTTTAAAAGAGCTTGGCTCGAACGTAGGTAGGAAAGATGGAAAGCCACCTGTGTTGAAGAGAGCCACCTGCAGCCATATCCTCGCATCTCGCACTCACTCCACCCCCACACAGCTCCCTCACCCAACAGATAATCAGACCAAACTTCACCATCCCTAAGGAAAATCTCGCTGGCCGGTGAACACCCCACGAACACGAGCACCAAGAGCAGCCGCCGCCACCATGGAGAGAACTACCGCCGCCTCTGCTAACACCATCACCATCACCGCCACTAACGCCATCTTTACAACTGCAGTCACCACCCATGCCACTGCATCGGCTCCTCGAACCGCCGCCACGACCACCAGCACCACTACCAACGCCTGAAGAACCACCACCACACAGACTACTTCTGCTGGAACGAACGTATTCATCCACACTCGCCTCCTCCATTCCGATTGAGGAGAAGACTACACCTCTGATCCAGAATGGCCGCCTCTAATTCAGAAGAACTGCACTTAGACAGCAACGAAGGGGAGGAAAACGACACCCGCCCTCTGGGGGAGGCCCAGCCTTTCGACTTCATCATCCTCATGCACACAACCATGTGGGAATGCCCGTCTGGACGCGTTAGTCGCTCTGGCCAGCAAACGTGTGTTGGTGGGTGGGCAAGAATGCGTCCATGGGATGGCGTCGCAAGCTCCGAAAACAGAAGAGACCGAGAACCACTCAGAAATCTGACCACGACAGCAGACCTAGTCACGCCATCCCAAGTGGTGGTGGTGGGTGGGGTAGGGTGTTACAGGCGTGAGACGGCGGCCGCCCGTCCACAACTTATGTGACTCGGATCTGCTGCTGCAGCGACATCCCAGTTTAGTTTCAAAATATCCAACAGCTTACCTGAATATGTATCCTGTAATTTGGATGCAGAGAATTCAGGTTTCCGTGTTTCAAGTCTAATGGTGGGCGGAGCTTGGCTAGAATTGGCGGGGCATAGCTAGCTATGTATCCCTCCTTGTCAACGTGTAGAAATATCGACGTATCGACAAAGTTTATATGCAAAAATGTGCCACGTGGTTATTCGTTGAGGCACAAAACCAAAGTGATACAGATTCCTCTAATGGACAAGATACTAACTGACACAGCAACAATGATGACAGCAATGCCAAGGTCAAACTGATATCCGATAGTGTATGTGATTTTTTATAACTGACCAGCAGCTATGACAAGTCGCATTGCTTGCGCTCTGTGAGAACCCGGTCTGGTTCATACATCTGTGATTTTTTATAGTATGCTCCTCTCTATGGGTCTACTGTTGGTGGCACTGGCACAGTTGACGGTGTGCTATTATGAAATGCTCAGTGGCATGAAGTAGTCACAAACAAAGCACTGCTCAGTGACAGGAAGTATTCACAAACAAAGCGCTGCTCAGTGGCTGGAGGTATTCACAAACAAAGCAATGCTCAGTGGCAGGAAGTATTAAAAAACAAAGCACTGCTCAGTGCAGGAAGTATTCACAAACAAAGTGCTGCTCAGTGGCAGGAAGTATTCACAAACAAAGCACTGCACAGTGGCAGGAAGTATTAAAAAACAAAGCACTGCTCAGTGGCAGGAAGTATTCACAAACAAACTGCTGCTCAGTGGCAGGAAGTATTCACAAACAAAGTTCTCCTATATTTTAGGTGCATTATAGAAAACCAATGGCGTATTTCCGTGAAATGTTGTTTCATCAAAGAGAAGAAGCACAAAGCTCTGGAGCGATTATCTTATCCTGGCCCATGCTGTCATCAAATACACTCGATATGGAGAGTTTATCTGATCCTGACCAGTGCTGGCCATCAAATACTCTCGATCAGAAGAGATTATCTGATCCTGGCCTATGCTGGCCCTCAAATACTCTCGATCTGGAGGGCTTATCTGATCATTGCCTGTGCTGGCTATCAAATACACTCGATCTGGAGGGATTATCTGATCCCAAGTCCAATTTCAGTTAAATATGTTTGATGTTTATAAAGGCACATTGTTCCTGTATGCATATCCACTTGAGAAGAGCAAATGACTGCATTGGTGCGCTACATGACGTTAGTAATACTAGTCAGGCAGTTTTCTCATAGCAAAATATGTGTTTGGTCGCTCTATTGGAGTTTGCATTTCAGATAATTCTGATAGAGATCCTGCCATATTCCCACAGCCAATCTCAATGGATTTCCATCAACCATTGAAAGCTACAGAGAGCTATCCTACAGAAACCGATTTTCAGGATAGAATGTCTGGCAGACATATTGGATTTCACATCAAAACCAATGTTCAGAGACTGCCCCCCATAGATTTTCACTGTTTTTTAATAATTCAATCAAATCTAAGCAGTGCTATTTATATTGGAAACAATATTCAAGTTGGGCTAGGTGGCTATTTTGGATTTTATATCCAATTTTGCTGTAACTGGTTTAAATTGCAATGACATTCAGGACTTTAGATTTACCTTATTTTGGCTTACCACCTATCGGGCTGGGGATCCACCAATGCCCCTTGAAGCCCAAGAGTTTTGAAATCTGAGCGATAGATTGTGAGCCATTTTAGTCTTAATAGCGCCTTAAGATCTCTGAATGACCATCAAATGCCACAACGTCAATCTCTGAGTATTTAATTGACCATAAATCAATTGATTACTGTTCAGAGCCGCCGGTAGTATATTAAATTGGGCTCGCCAACCTGGGGAAATAATTTAGGTATGACTCTTAAAGTCACAGATAACAGATATGGGTCTTCTAAAACCTTAGCATTACACTTGCACATCAGTTGATTTTGGTATGAAATGTATTTAAATATATTATGGCTAGATGCAGTCTGGCACATCTGGGCAAATAGTCTAAATAGTAACTTAAAATCTTATTGTTAGATAATCTTGTAATGTTGCTGAGACAAATGAGCAAAAGTGTGAGATGTCTGTTGAACTTGCAGATTGTTACAGCAAAGTGGGGGATGTAATTTGTTAGATTAACACATTGCTGATGTAATATATATATATATATATATATATATATATATATATATATATATATATATATATATATATATATATATATATATAAGGATCTAATCATCCTAGATCAGTAGCTGATGCAGTCATGCAAAGAACTGCACACAGTTTTCAGCTGGCATTGTTGAATTCGTAATTTCCAAGTTCTGCCATGTTGTAATATTTGCTATGGATCTACCTCTGTTAGTATTAGCATGAGACATGTTGGATGTTGCATACCCGATACATGTCACTAATATATATGACGTATATATACATTTAAAAATAATTTATAAAATGGTATAGAAAATAGAGATTCCTATAAATTTGGAAAGCTTTCTGGTATGCTCCTAACATTCTGACTTACATCAATTGTAAAATAAGATTTAAGTGTTGGTGTCCAAAATAAAGTTACCTGTAAACTTAGGTCTGAGAACAATTTCAATTTGCAATGCCTGTATGTACTATTATGAAGCTACCAGCAGCCAAACTATTTAAAAGAAAAACAGTGTAACGATTGATCTACATTACGAATTTGGTCAAAGTTTAATCCATTGAATAAGTCACATGTGAAAAGATAGTTTGCTGAAGAACAAAGTACATTTGACATGTTTGAAGGCATTATTAAACCCTTTACTGGCTAAATTTGGTCAGGAAAATCAAATTAGTTGCTTATTAAATATCTATTTGTAGGCCAAGAGAAGACTATTTTTAAAATGTTACCCTGTTATCGAGCCGGTTATATATGTCAGTGTTAAATTTACAAAAATAACCTTTGTCATGAAAGGTTAAATAGGCTTATTTCTTGTGCTGTATTGGAAAGAAGAACAGACAGGTTGTTCACAATGTTGTAAATAATTGTATTATTCCCTCGATGAAGTTCGAGGGGATATAAGAATGTTTGTGTTCGTTTATGTATGTATTTTTATTTTTATTTTATTGACGCACTGGCAACGTGCGGCTTCAATTTCCATGTGCTAACTTAGCCGACAGTGATGCACCCGTTAGTTTAATTTGTTGATCACCATCTCCCGGTCGGGGGATCGAACCGCCATTCTGCAACTCCGCATAGCATCAGCAAACAGGCATCTTTCCACTGGACCACCGCACCAAGACTGTTGTTCACAATGTTGTAAATAATTGTATTATTCCCTCGATGAAGTTCGAGGGGATATAAGAATGTTTGTGTTCGTTTATGTATGTACGTTTGTATGCATGTATGTATGGACTGTATGTATGTGAGCAATTGGTTTCTTTGTGATAACTTGTGTTCAAGTAAATAAATCTGACATGAACTCGAAATATAACTTAATCGTCATAAGATGGATGTACGTTCATGTTCCGTTACTTTTTTTCGTCTGTATTTGTCAGAGTTAGTGCCCTGGAATTTTTTTTTTATTCTTTGATCTGCAATAACTTACATTAGAGGAAACCGATCTGAACCAAATTCAGAAAATAACTTCGCAATATAACCATGGATGCGAGGTGTGTGTTTCGTTAGTTTTCATCAATATTTGCAAGAGTGATTGGCCTTATTCAGAATATGGCGTAATATTACAGAGCCGGAGGTCAAGTTCCTGCTTAGTTAAGTTACCCTACCCCCCCCCCCCCCCTTAAAACATAAACGTTAATTTGACAGTTTTCAGACAATAACTTGTGCTAGAGTAAACCGATTTGAATCTAATATAGAAAATACTTAATACTACTAAGGCGGATGTCAAGTTCGTGATTGATTATTTTTCGTCCATATTCGGCAGAGTTATCACCCTTGAAAATGTAAACTTAGTTAATATGGCAGTTTCCAGGCAATAGCTCATGCTAGACTAAACGGATTTGAAACAAATTCGGAATTTATATTAATAGTGATAAGACAGATCAAGTTCCAGTTTCGTCAGTATCCATTGATATTTGCCAGAGTTATCACCATTAAAAAATACAAACTTCGTTATTTTGTCATTATTCACTTACAGCTAACACTGTAATATAAGCACATAAATTCAGTTATATGGAGCAGGCAAGTGAATTGCCCAGATTCCTTAGATTTCATCTAAACAAAAGAGGGAATGGAGGGGATTTGTATTGCGTGCAATGCATTGTTGAATTTAAAATAGGTCTGATGTTAAAAAAGCTGATTAAAAATTTGAAGATACTATAAGTTAGAACCAGAAGGTTGGCAGTGATGAAGCTGAATGTATGTGTCTAATAACTAATTGTATTGAATTTATTGTCGTTTTGAAATTTTTTTAAACCCATGATTATAAAACAACATAATTTTATTTTTTAAAAGATTTAACTCAATCATCCTTCGAAGAAATTTTCATTGTGCTGTTATCACTTTGTTGATAAGACTAGAGGCAGCCACGCTGTTTATACAATGTACATATGGTGTACAATGATTAGTAAATATAATCAAATTATATGTGGAATGGCTGATACAAATTAATTCAAACTCAGTGATTTAAATCAAGTTGATTTAAAGCAGCCAACCCTGTAGAACACAACTAAATCTGACGCAGATATTAGTAACTTATCTAATATATAATTTTGCTTATTTTCAGGAAATAAAGATCTAAATTTAGAAAAAGATATTTCAAATGGTGAGCTATGAAGTGAACTACCTGTCATGAACAAGCTGGCAAGCAAAGGTGTGTTGGTTTTCCACCGATTTTTGTCAATCAACCGGCACTTGATTGGCTGGTTCTTCATGGCAGATAATATATTTCTGGCTCACAGTTTGGATTTATTGTGAAATATGTGTATGTTTCAAAAGGCAAAAATCACCTCAATTTATATTGGACTTATCCATGGAGATCTCGCGAGACACAGCGTTCACGTTCTCGCGACATCTAAGCCAACGTGAGCCCGATCGAATTAATCAACAAGACCACAATCCACCGCGCAAAATGGCAGCGCCCTATAGGCAATTCTAGACAGCAATATATTAATGCGTGCCCACTGAGCGGGAACACTCAGTGGGCGCTCAATAAAACCAGCCTAGATATGGCGAGAATGGGACCGGAAATCAGGGACTCGAGAGACGCCAATCTAACTAATAACTCCTTCTTCTTTAACATGACATAGATTAACTTTTAATTATATCGCCCCTAAAGCTCTCCCGTGGCGCCTATCTACAAGGTTTCTCTACTTTCCAGTAGGGGAAAAGTTGAATACTTTGAACATCAACGCCAAAAGAAATTGCGAGAAAAAATCCGGATAATCTAAAGAAATTCTGGAAAAACCGAAAACCTTTTACAATGTGACAAAACCAGTATAGCGAATGTCTGCAATCCCCGATTGCTATTGTTCATCAATATATTGCTTACAGCATAAATAACGCAGGAATCCAATTTTATCTATGCCAGACTAACTCTAGCTAAGCTCCACCCACGCGTTGCCCGGTGTTGGGATCAATCGATCCCTGCACTCCCTGAATCTCAATTTCTAGAAACCTATTATATACAGGTAAGCTGTTGAATGTCCCAGCGATTCTAAATGAAGCCAGGTTTTCGTAATGAAATAAGGGAGTGTTGCATGACCGTGCGATATAACTGACTTCCGCACACATTCAATTCCCCTTTGAACACCGCATTCGTAAGGCTCTTTGGTGACAACTTGTTAATTGCGCACGCGCCGTCTGTTACAGACTGGTTTGACTAGAGTTCATTGTAATTATTTTAATACGAAATTCTTGCACCATTTAGAGTTGAAAAACATACAATTCATGCTGAATTTATAAGAAGTTGAATATGAAAGGAGAATGGTGTTTAAAATGAGATGACATAAAAATAATTAGCTTTGTAAAAGTTTCAATAATCGGTCAATGTTTTCTTACGTCAAACGGAAACGGGATAAATAATAAGCCTATTTATTCCGAGTTTTGATGTCAAACAGAAAGTTGTCAATAACACACAAGTCGTACCTTTTGAGCTGCAGGAGAAGCACCGGAAATAGAAAGTAATAATATCTGAAATGCCATCACAGTTTATAATCCCCTTTACCTTTGTCTGATCCACACTCTTAAGTCTCTATCATTTATTCTCTCATTACCCGTGTAGTAACCTAGCACCCGCTGAGAAGACGAATCTAGTTCTAGCTATGCCCCGCACCACTCCAGCTACCCCCGCCCACTTTCTTCGCGTGTTTGGATCATGTTTAACACTCTGAAACATTCAGTTCCTAGAATATCAATTTCAAGCTAAATCTACATGTAAGCTATTGGATATTTTGAGGAAAAAAAATTGACTAGGATCGATTCCTGCATGTATGCCAACAACAGAGCCCATTCAAATTATCTTCAAAATATTCAACAGTATGTTTATTCAATTGTAAATTCACCAAAAACATATGATTAGAACAATACTGATCAAGTTCGACTGGCTAACCATAGTAAATGTGCTTGTTTACTGAACACGCGCAGTTGCTATTCCCAGTCGAATGATGGATAGTTAACTCTAGTTCGTTCGTACCCGATTCCGAATTGAATTACAAGTGCAGAAAATTTGCAGCCGGGTATCAGTCTCGATTGACACTTTCTCTCCTCCATTTCGATGGCCTACGAAAATGGGTTACTTTTGTCCGCTAAGATGTCCAAAAGTTGTCCGTATAATATAAAGTGGGAATGAGATGGGTCTTGGGAACATTGAGTTACTGCAGGACACCATAATGTCAGCAAACTAATACAGGTTAGGGATACATTAACATCTTATGTACATTTAAAGGCTGCATGAAAGGCAGATATCGAAAGCAGTGTCGCCGAAATTACCTTTAGATATTTGTAATCGATTCTAGTACAGTGTTTCCTACTGAATACATTCAGCTCGTTCATGTTTATTTTTTACTAAGCAAACTGATTTCCTTTAAATTGGTTGTCAACGACGTCTTGAAAAGTCCTGCAAATCTTGCTCAATTTCATCGAAATTATGGCGAAAGGGTGATAAATGTCGTATTATAAGAGCCGTCGGAGCAAATAAATTAGAGTGATTACGTCCCATACAGTTGATACATTTTTATTTGGGAATCGATCAGCGGGTGGCGAGCTGTCAGATACAGAACAAAAGTTAGTTTTGTTATTAATGGAGAACGTCTCGAGCGAATCGGTGTGTATTTTATGATATATTGGCACATGTGCGATCTGTTTATGTAAAGTTATACGAGTCGTGTCACCTACACTTTAAACTTAGAATTAAATGCATAGGCCAACTCATTAATCTTTAATTAATATCGCCTTAAACATCTTCACCAACATCGCCATCATTATGTCTGATGACGGCTCATCCTGCCTATCACACTGAAACAGACATATGGTTGTCCTTGCCAATGGCATATAATTGTACACGCCATTTCACCTATTACTAGCACGCGCATGATCAGATTGATAACCACACAAGTTTGATGATTCCCAACACTTCAGCTGGAGCTGGTGATATCTTTGCTGGAATTCCAACTGGAACCAATATTTTAGATCTTTCACCACGTGTCAAACGGAACGATAGTGGATCAAGCAGTAGTGGGCCAGGATTCAGTGAAGAGTAGAGCTAGGAAGCGGGCCCTGCTAAGCATTTTCGGGAAATGCTTCTGATGTTTGCGGAAGATAAGTTAGTTCTGGCACTGATTATCGTGCAGTCTTTGAAAACCATACTTTAATTTTAGACTCTGACATATCCTGAATTGGTTGTCCATAACAACTGATTATTAGGCAAGTATCGTCTTGTACAATAGCGTGAATGTTTGCGTCTACACAACCAATCTTGCTTAACCGCATACCAGTTTGTAGCTTTCTTAGTAGGCCCTACAGTTGTTTTGCCAGTACGATGACAATGAGCGAGCTACAGTATCGAGCAAAAACTAGGTACAGGTTGACACAGATTTGTTTTTGTCAGAACACATGTCTCCAGAATCAGTAACCATAGATGTAGGAACCGGCGCTAATTCATAACGCAATAGGTCTTCTATCGAGAGTGTTTCGCGAGACAGTTGTAAAGCCAATACGCGGGAATAAATCAACGATGTATCAATCACTTCCGCGCTTTCAATATTTACCGATTGTTTGTTCGATGCCGTGGTTATAACCATTTTCCTACTGACTGGTAAAGCGATAAGTGAACAGACGTACCACGCTTGGACTGAAAGACCAGAGTGGGGTTTATGCAAGGCTGGCGGTGCTAGAGCCCCGGGTCACCGACTGTTTAGGGGTGCCCCTTAAAAGTTGCACTAAAAATAAGTTTTTTCCATTTAATTAATTAATAATAAAAATATGGAGATTTAAAGGAAAGTAGTAGTAGTAGTAGCAGTAGTAGTAGTAGTAGTAGTAGTAGTAGTAGCAGTAGCAGTAGTAGTAGTAGTAGTAGTAGTAGTAGTAGTAGTAGTAGTAGTAGAAGTAGTAGTAGTAGTAGTAGTAGTAGTAGTAGTAGTAGTAGTAGTAGTAGTATTAGTGGTAGTAGTAGTAGTAGCGGTAGTAGCGGTAGTAGCGGTAGTAGTAGTAGTAGTAGTAGTAGTAGTAGTAGTAGTAGTAGTAGTAGTAGTAGTAGCAGTAGTAGTAGTAGTAGTAGTAGTAGTAGTAGCAGCAGCAGCAGCAGCAGCAGCAGCAGCAGCAGCAGCAGTAGTAGTAGTCGAAGTGAACGCACGCATTGCTGCTTGAATTTGCTAGTTTCTAGCGCGATTTTGTAGATAAATTTTATACATATATTTCGTATTAATATTTCCTTTCAAACTTTATGTTTCATTTGTAAATTCTTGTCTTGGTTGGAGCGGATTTTCTAAAGGCACACCTCTTAGCTGGCGGTTTCCGCCATTTAATATAGCTCCTCTCACTGTGTTCAATGCAATACATTTCTCCCCGTGCCAGTATGCTGTTTCTATAGTTCGTTGGATAACGCATTGTATTTGGCAAGATCGCTAGAGTGAGTAGATTTAACTCCTTTGTCATTTGTAAGCGCAAGCCTAGTTCTTTGATTATATAAAACTTTATAGTCAGTTGGCTGTCCCCGGTCAACTCGAACAGACTAACAAATATATCACTGTATATATCTATTCATATATCTGTTAGTATACTTTAATCAGTTAGGTGTTAGTGAACCGCTTAATAAGTGGTTCAAACTAACAAATATACGACTGTACTCTCTATTCGTATATTTGTTGGTAGACGTCAGGGTTTCAAAAGGGGGCACTATTTATTTAGTGTTTAGCTCCTTCCCTGACGTCTTGGTATTATTTATTTGTATTATCGCCATTATATATTTTAGTAGTATGGGTTTCCTCTTTTTTTTTAAAACACGATCGGAACCGTCTATAAGCGTACCATAAGCATTAAAACAACAACAAAGGGGTGGGGTGTCACGGCTATCGACTTGTATCATGGGTTAAAGGACGTCGTTGGCGTGGGACCTGCTGTTTTGCAGAGGCTTGTCAATGTTGCTAAAACTGTATGGAATGTGACTGTGGCGAATGAAAGTATTAAGGAGAAGCTGCTTGAAGAGGTCCTTGTTGTGAAAGGCGAAGTGTGTAATGTAGAAGAAATCGAGTCGGATAGGTTGTTAGTTAAAATGAAAGTTCCATTGGAGATTTCAGATGAACGAATCATGAATGAACTAAAAAAGTTTGTTAAAATACAGACGATTGAAAGGGAAACATATCCGTTTGACAGAACTTTGGAGAATGGTGTAAGGCGCATCTGGTTTGAAAAAGTGGATATCCCTTTGCCAAACAGATTGATGGCAGCTTTGTTCTGCCCTTATGGTATAGAGGGCAGGGAAAAAATGCAGAATCTGCCTTAGTACTGACCATCTTGCAGCAGATTGCCAAAATAGGAAGAAATGTTTGCTCTTGGTTTAACTGGGTATTTCAAATGGCGCTGTCCAAACAACAAAAACAACCCCACAGTAGAAGTACGCAATCCTACATTAAAGGATGCACCTGAGACAAATGCTTCTGATGACATCGCTGCAGAAGCTACCGTCGAAGTTTATGCCATTATAAAGGCGACAGAAAAGGTGGCAAATCCTATTGAAGTAACTGCAGATGATGAGATAGAAATATTAGAGGAGGGAATAACTTTAACCCCAGAAATTAATCAAAATGTGGTGGGGCCCATAGTGGATGTAAATGAAATACAGACGAATGATGATAGTAACGGAGACGCAGATCATTACTCTTTAGAAGATGACTTAATATTAGGACAGAGTAAATTTAGGTCACAGAAAGCAGAACATTTTGTCAATTTCCCGCTAAGCCTGATTGATCTAAGTCAGCTTGAAGCTATGGGGAATGGTGTTGCTGCCAAATGTAAGTCAAGTTTGCCACTTGACTTACATTTGGCAGCAACAACATTACCCAGCGCCAGAAAGCGCCAGAAAGAAGACAATAGCTCAGAATCTGAAATTGAGGAAAATGATATGGATGATGATACAATATCAATTGCAGAATCAGATGTGTCAATACAAACACAGAGTTCACAAATGAAAGATGAAATGGTGATGTACCGATCAGAAGGTGGTGAAGTGTTAGTGCCCTATGTAACGGCGAGAGGCGTTAAATATCGTCTACTGTGCCATGATTCTGATATTTCCAAATATGAATATTTGTCTGTGGTAGAACTAAGAAACATTGAATTCGCAGGAAAATTAGGTAAATGGTCTAAGAAACGAGCTAAAAAAACTAAACCAAGTTAATCTAATGATGGCGGTTGTAAACATCATTTTACTAATTATGATTATCTGCACCATAAATTGCAGAGGATTAAACACCAACGTCATGCAGCGTCACTTGATTGAAGAATTAGCAAATGAGAGGGTTGATATTGCTTTCCTACAGGAGACAAAAATTCAAAAACATGAACTGTATGAATCTCTAAAAAATATTTCAAAAGGGCAGATTTTTTATTCTTTATCACAAGACAATAGTGCGGGATTGGCCATTCGTATCCTGCCCCGCTGTCTCCACTATGTTGACGTTATATCCTCGTCATCAGATATAAATGGTAGATGGATTTGTGTATCAATTGATGTACTAAACACAAGTTTAAATGTGATGTGCCTTTATGCGCCAACCTCTCATTAATTGCGTAGTGAATTTCTAAATGATGTTTCCAAAATAATTCAAGACAGAACGCCTGAAAACCTAATTTTGGACGGTGACTTTAATTGCATATTAGATGAAGCTAAAGACAGAAACGCTGGGTCTAATTTTAATGACACATCTCATAATATTTTGAAACACATCTGTGTATATAAAAGCTAGTTAGACACTTATCGGATTGAGGGCAGGGACTTTACTTGGTTTTCACCCTATGTAGAACGCTCATTGAAAGGTTACGTGTGTAAAACTAACATAAAACCAGTAACTTTCTCTGATCACAATTTTTTTTCCATCACATTAGACAATGCTGACTGCATCAAACAAGGAGATGGATTTTGGAAACTCAACGCAACGTTGTTACGAGATAGTTGCTATCGCAAATATGTAGAAAGTTGTTGGAGGCATTGGGATGAAAAGAGAAGTGTGTATGAATGCAGGATGTAGCAAGAGAAACATCAATGAGGCATATTGATGCCCAACGCTTATTTCATAGAATAAAGAATGCAATATCTGAGGAATGGGTCAAATTGCCGAAAGCATGTGGCAACAGAGATATGTTGCAACCAACATTAGTATTTACGTCAGAGCATATAAAATACAACATGGCATCTAGAGACTGGTATGGAATGTTAATACAAAGTCTCCTATTGCAGTTAGGCATTGGAACAATTTAGGATGCACGCCAAAGAACTGGAAAAATGCGTGGAAAACAATACATCTACCTTGTCTACCAGCAAACGCACGGGACCTGGCATGGCGATTACTCCATCGAAGGCTATGGGTCGGCCATCTGACTTATATGTGCAAAATAACAAGTACAGACCGGTGCTTATTATGTAATATTGAGGAGGAAACAATGGACCATCTGTTTACACAGTGTTGTATAGCTACAGGCTTTTGGGTATAGATCAATATGCTCCTTGCTAAATTTGGAATCAAATATGTGAAATAGTAGTATAGCCGGTAGTAGAAAAATACCACCTCCCTCCACAGGCAACCGTTCCGTGATCCGCGGCTCCCACCACCCTCTCAATTCCTGAGGCATAGGGTCATGGGCCACACAAATATATACAAGATACCCATGCCCTACTGAACCACACCCATAAGCCCACGGTTTAAGATCTTGATATAGACTTTATCAAACATGCATTATAATACTTGCAAATGGCTTATGCGAGGTAAGCCTTTTCGATGCTTAAGGAACTTTGTTGGAGAATATTGTGCAACACACAATGCTCAGTTTCAGAAGGCTGCTGCTGAGCCGAAGCCATGCAGAGATGCGGAGCAGGTATTTATACAGACTGTGGACTATGTAAAGCATGCGGGGGTAGGGGTGTAAACATTCCAACAGAATGAACCACAAGAAGGTCTGTGCCAGGAGAAAGTTCAGTTTAGCTAAGGAAGAACTTAAACGTGTCATACCATGCATTTAGAGACAGGCATCCAAAGGGATATACACCACCCACAGGTACTTATCGCCACACATAATAGGGTTTGAAAGCCCATTTAGAGACAGGCATCCACAGGGATATACACCACCAACAGGTACTGATCGCCACACATAATAGGGTCTGAACGCCCATTTATAGACAGGCATCCACATGGATATACACCACCCACTGGTACTGATTGCCACACATAATAGGGTCTGAGCGCCCCTTTAGAGACAGGCATTCACAGAGATATACACCACCCACAGGTACTGATCGCCACTTATTGTAACACCCTCGAAGATGGTCAGAAATGTTTAAGATCTAATTTATATACCTTGCATCATGGTTACCGTAACACCCTCGAAGATTGTCAGAAATGTTTAAGATCTAAATAGAGACCTTGCATCATGGTTACTGTAACACAGCCTCGAGTGATGGCAAAGCAATTCGGTCTTAGAGGCTATTCTAATGCCCACAAAGCCGACCTGCTCCAGATGACTGCACCCGCCAATGCCGAGGAGTGGCGAAAGCGACTCCCCGCCTTATCGAGGCGTGGCTAAAGCGAGTCTCCCGAGCAAAACAGACAGGGAGGTTTCTGGCGCTCACCTCTGAGGATCCATGGAACCCTCACAAGAACGCACAGCTTCTCCATGAGAGTCGTCAGTTATATGAGGAGACGAATGTCAGCTTACGTGCCAAAGCTGTAGTAACTCTGATGGTAAGCCATCCACAAGAACGCCTACCTCTTCTACACCGAATCAGATGACGATTAATGAGGGGACAGAGATCTGAACCCCTAGCCTGGAGTATGAGGCGAGAAGGTCAGCAGATTCTCAACGAGCGTCTCGGTGAGAGAGAGACAGAGGAGAGAGGATGGCGAACAGTATGCTGGACATTCTTCAGAGGGCTAGAAGGAGACATTATAGATCGGATCATGGAGAAGCTGCGGACTGTTCAGAACGCCTGCTACCTTCGGTATACACACACTTATCGAATCCGCCACATCGAGGATGGTAGGGTAATGCTCTTCCACAAGAATGCTCCAGGAAGTCCCTGGATGAATACACTAGGAGAGACCCAGACAATATCGATCGGCCCAATACCGCGTGTGCCTTCGTCAGATCAATCAACGTTGAGGTAAAGGTTGTCATCGACTGCTAGCCTCTGCTAGGGACAGGTCCCCTCGCGGTCTGGCTCCGATGGAGGAAGGGAATGGTGGCACTCAATACCTACAAAGATAACATATGCCTCCGGAGATGTCTAGCTGTCCAGCAGGGTACAAGAGCTGATAGAAGTACAGCTCCTGCACGAGAGCTTGTTAAACAGTTCTATGGCCTTAACAGGCCTGTTGCTGACGTACCAAAGACGTCCCTAGACCAGCTGGACAAGGTAGAGTCATTTGCGAAGACAGGGACATACTACTGAAATTAATGGCTGAAACAATTATGTTCAAAGATTGCTCAACTATCGGACGAGTCATTAATAGCAAGGAGAAAGAATTGTTAGTTAGTGACCCTGTTATCTGTAGGAGTGTGAGCCATTTGGAAGCATCGGTGTTCAGAGGCCAGAGATAAAAACCGGCAAAAACCGTTAAAGAGCCATACAAGCTATATTTCGATCATTGTTGATAAACTGCATTCATTGTGAATTTTACAGGCTAGTAGAACATGGGAGAGAAAGTAGATTTAAAGATGTATGGTGCAAAACTGGCCTAGTATCAATTGAATACGGATATCTAAAAATACCAGAAGCAGAACTTATATAAGCTAGCACACTCGCTGCTTGCTGTATATTGATAAATGCTATTTTAATTTAATTTAATTGCCTTTATTTTAAAAGTTTAATGCCTGACGAATATCCTAACCTTGGGAATCAGTATATTTAAATATCAAATGAGCACTATGTCAATATTCTGAAGGTGATCTGATTTTTAAGTTAACAGAGTGTGATATCTTACAATTAGCTTCTTGTTGTAAATGTTTACTGTAGGTGTATTTGTTCCAGGGTAATTTTCAAAAACTTACAATGAAGTAAATTTAGAATGTGAACGCAAAGCGCCATCTATGTAGTCATAGTTTGTATACTTTTGCTTTGTGCATTATATTACATAAATGCAACTACGTCCGCCGGGCATTTAAGAATCTGCTAACTGGCGCCAATGTGTGACTTTTTGTTACTTATGGGCGCGTCACCTCGCCACTTGTTGGCGAGCTGCACTCGCCATTTGGCCCTACTACTGTACGGTGTGCTACTTTAAACTACATATGATCTACTTAGCCTGCCGGTCATGAATCGGCTCAATGGTGTCAATGAATAGCAGTAACTTACTGCTAATTATTGATGAGTCGCTTTACCACTTGTTGGGTAACTATGCTCGCCATTTGGGCCTACTACTACACGGTGTGCAAATCTTAATGGTTTTGTTGAACTATATTATGTTATCAGCTCTTTATTAAGTTTTTTTCTATGTAGTTATGCCATGGGTGTGGTATATGGTAATAGAGTATATTTTAGCTTGCACTGTTTTGATACGTTAAGTTTGTATTGTTATTCATATACTATTAATAAAGCTTGCTATTTCAGCCGATATTTTATGGGGTTTGCAAGCCTTTTTTAAAGGAGTTCCTCCGTGAAGTGTATCCGACTGCGTCAGCGTCGGATTTTCAACAAAAAAAAAAGTAGTATTAGTAGTACAAGTGGACAAGCAGTTTAACAGTATTACTATCAGAATCAATATCATGTCTCGCCCAACTCTTGGTCCATCGCTGGTCCATCGCTGTAGTGCACTGGCGCATCTATATGGGGTTCTGGGGGTGGGGGTGTCAGAACCCACCCCTTGACTTGAAAAATAGACCAATATTCACCGCATGAGAGCATCTAGATTTCAGAGTTTTGCGGGGGGGGGGGAGGACCTCCGACACCCCTATTAACACAATTTTAGATCCTTCCCTGTAGACTGTGGGGGTGTATGTACAATGAAGACCCAGAAAGTTAATAGCTTTGGGTCACAAGTAGGCTAAATCCGGCTCTGTGACAGACATTTTAAACAAATCCTATGAAAAACTACACTCCTACTGCATTGGAAAGCTCATCCAATTTTCTAATTATTTAACATTTATTGGTTAGTTTTTTATTTTTGTAAAATTTTCACTGAGTTATTTGCATATATAAAATACACTATCATACCTAGATTTAGCAAATCAAGCAACAATAAAAATGAAATATTTTAAATATATAATTAGCTTTAAATTAGTATAGCCTATCTAACAACTAACACATAAATAGAGAATCTGGAACGAGGTCACTTTTCATATCACTATTATGGACCGAGTTGAAAATTATCAATTTGCACGAGCTTTAGCGAGTACAGAATTGATAATTTTCAACGAGGTTCATAATAGTGATATGAAAAGTGACAGAGATTTTATTTATCATATAAACTGTGATTTTGAAATATTTGCCAATAGTTGCTGATGTGACTTTTATCTGATTTCTCATTGTTGATTTTCGTGAAATCGATACCGCCGCTGTGACGCACCACTACTTGATAACAGATACTGAATGCGCAGCAAGATATAGTGACAAACACAAAATCTGGCGATGTCAGCCGTAAGCTACACATTTCTTCTAAGACTATCGCAGAGCCACGGCCATCAATCGTTACTTCGCTGCCGACTGATAAACTGTCAAACCATGACATTTTGCGATGACGTTTCATGAATGAGAAATCGTAGTAAACAAATTGTAGTAAAACAGTACCGCGTAGTAATCCCTACGGGTCACGCTCACATCAATCGGTGTTTTAACGATGTTTTAATTTGTCGATTTAAATGGGTCTGCGCACCCAGCAGCCAATGAAAATATTCCGTTGAATATGGCACGTGTGCTCATATCGAAAAATATGGAACTGGCTAGAAGGCTTGTTTATATGATAAATTTATATATAGAGAAGTGGCTACTCTTGCTTGTGATGTATGACTTCAATAATATATAAATGAACATAGTGATTCATATTCGCCGCATATGCGCCTCATCACGCTAATAGTACAGTGATACAGTTCGCTCTTCACCTGGTGCGTTTACCGACCAAAATATATTGTACGCCGTGTAATGTGGGAAGGTATTTTCACCCCTAAAATACCTCAACGTAGGAAAGGTGGATTACCTTTGGCGGTTGACGTTTTCATAATTAAAGAATTTTATCATCGCTCTTCAGTTTAGACAGATAATCCATATGCAGCTCATCAAGTGTCAAGCGGATTATTTTCACAACACGAAGTCTCTTCCTGGATCAATTGCCTTTCATTTAAACTAATCAGATTAAAGGAATGCCTGTACAGACATCAATGTAAGAGCAGCGATAGGATAAAGTAGCAGAGAAGCGGTAGAATCGGAACAGACATTTCAAATCCTCAGACAACGAGGAATCGGACACATAGGAAGTGAATCAACTGCCACGATACCTCTAGAGATTTAAACACAGTGAGTACTTTAAGATCTGAATTTCATAGAATTTATATTTCATTGATGCCTATCCCAGTAAGGCGTGGAATATTTTCAAACTAATTAATTTCGGGGCTGATTCTGCCTATGGCAACAACAGATTCTAGTCAAATTATTTTCAAAATATTCAAGAGAATGTTTATTAAATTGCAAACTCATCAAAGACGTACACTTGACGGACTTTTCTAGCTTCATGACGGAGTTATGATACATCAATCTGATTGTGACGTCAGCTTACTCGTGACGTAATTGATTAAGACATTATATGCGATTGCTTAAAATTATAATAAGAATATTATATACGGGCCTAAGTGAGGCCTAAATAAGGGCCGCTGTTCACTTCTTTCACTGTTACTATAACAACAGACAGTATGGCCACTATTAAATGGCAGGAATTTGCATTATGGGAAATTAAAAGATGAAATGAACATAACATCACATGTAAATAATGTAGAGAAATGAGCGATCACTCGCGGTGTTTATATTCGTGGCATCTGCATACCAGGAAATAATAATCTGTTAATTGTATTTGAGCCCATCATCTCTCAATGGCGCAATCCAGTTTTAGCAATGCCACGCCCATCTCTAGCTAAGCTCCACCCACACTTCGCTCGTGTTGGGAACGATTGATCCCTGAACTCTCTGATTATTAATTTCAAGAAAACTATGTAGGTAAACTGTTGAATATTTGAAAACTATGACTGGGTGCCTATGGCAGCAACAGCGCCCAATCAAATTGGTTTTAAGATATTCAACAACATGTTTATTAAATAGGAAAGGCATACAATTCGTACAAGGACGCTTAGTCCGTCATCAATTAAGCGTTCGTGACGAACTTATCTACGTCTTTCATGACGTAATTGTTTATGACGTCATCACACGCGTCACTTAGTAGGTATGATGTCATCTGATGGATGGATGAAGTGGAAATGTCCTTTGTTCATTGGCACTACCAGATGCTAATTCATGACCTCTGCTGCTGCTATCAGTATCAGTTGACTTGTCTCCCTGTTCATTCTCTGCCGTGTCACATTCGCTTTCTATAATATTTGCCTATCGGGCAGTATCTCACCCTCACACTATTTAGATTTACTTTTGAAAATTTAGCACTAGAATGACTGGCTAATTATCCGAGTCAGTCATACTAGTGAACCGAGCCAGTCATTCCAGTGGTAAATTTTCCAGAATAGTATTCTCGTGCACTGAAAATGAACATTTTCTAAAATTTTCTTAAACAAATTTGAGGGCATAATGTTAATAGCAGGTGCTCGCGACTCATCTGCTATGGTAAGTCAAGCCAAATATTGGTGGTTCATGAACACCAGTGGTCTTATAATCATCTGTCTTAAAACAAGGTCGATAGAATCTCGGTGAGTGCGGGTTCCGAATTTTTTCCGGATTTTCAGGATTTTTTTCCAGATCATGGCCAAGGTTGTGGATTCCTAGCATATGGTTACAGGATTTCCCGTGTTATGATTTCACCCAAATCGTGCCAGTAGTTTCCGAGCTATCGACAGACTAAGAATTTGAACCAATCCAATTCTTTTATTCGGATCACGGCCAAAGTCTGGAAGCCCTCTTTCACGGCATGTTCGTTTGTTGCGGTGACCTAAACGTAAAAACTGGACACCGTTTCAGTTTCAGTTTCACGTTTATTACACTCAGGCTACCCAGGCAGCATATGAGGGTATATATTTATAACAATTATTATGGCGAGTAAAGCGACAAAATATACAGTGATTATCACGAGGTTAATAAATAAATATTAATTACATTACTAACAGCGGTAATAGACTTGGTGACTTATTTTTTCTTGCCATATAAAAGGTATTCACAATTTTTTTGGAGAACTGGCCTGTTGCATATTGAAAGAAGTCCTTTTGCTTTTTCTATCGTGGTATTGGTTAGGTAGTAAGAAGGGATTAGTCTTTGTCGTTCAGTGCTAAATTTTGTGCAATGAAAAAGAAAGTGTAATTCGTCACCTATGCAATTGCATGCGTTACAAATGCGTTCATTTCGATCAATCCCCTCCCATCTCTTGGTCTCGATGTCTAGTTGGTGGTTTAATGTTCTGAAGTGGCACAGAATTATAGCGTCGCGATATGGCAATACAACAAAATATTTTTCAAATAACGAATCACTAATTATGTTATTGTAAAACGTTAATCGGCTTAAATTGGAAATTTCAGCTCTACATTTTTCATTGAATTGAGTTTGTAAAGCTATTCATACCTGCCTAGTGATGTGAGTCTTATTTACGTTTTCTGCGTTAAAGGCTGTATCAAATCCTGTTATTGTTAGTATTTCTTTAACTTTTTCTATCCATTTAAACTTGATATTCTTTGTCTCCGTATACTGTAGGCTGGCATAGTAAAGAATAGACGAAAGTTTTCCATATCCAGCGTTTACGATGTCCGCCCAAAATCGAATTATATTTTGCACTGTATTATAATATTTAATGGGTATTTACCTAACTCTGTATAGATCATAACATTCGCGGTACTCTTCTTCATTTGTAACATAATTTTATAAAATCGTATTTGGCAAATTTCTAGCAGTTTCGTGTTTTCAAAGCCCCAGATTTCGGACGCGTATAGTATAACTGGTATAACCATAGACTCAAAAAGTGTGCACTGTAAATCTATCGGGACATCGATCGCTTTAATTTTGTGAATTAGTGCGTACATTGCGTTAATCCCTTGAGCTAAGTTTCGTTTTCTACAAGAAAAAAAGTTACCATTATATTTGAAAAGTACACCCAGAAATAAATATTCATCTACTACTTCTATGCTATGTTCACCTATTTGAAATTTTGGTTGGTTAATTTTCTTACGTTTTTCGAATATTATTATTTTAGTTTTTGAATAATTGATCTACAATTTCCACTTTTCGCAATAGTCCTGGAATACATCTAATGCATTTTGTAGCGACCTGGGTTTTTCTGCCATTACCATAGTGTCATCAGCATAGAGAAGCACAATAAGATATAAATAAAGGTGTAAATTATCAACTAGTTCGTTAATTGTTGTCAGCCATGATGCGTGATGTTTCTAAATCATTCAGATAAATCGAAAAGAGAAACGGGGATGAATTTTCACCTTGTCTAACGCCTATCCTACACACGAATATGTCTGACATATTTGAGTTATGGAAAACAAATGATTTAATAGACTTATAAATATTTAAAATAATTTTAAAGCATTTTCCTGTAACTCCGGTGTTTATAATTTTTTCCCAGAGACCCTTTCTCCGAGCAGTATCGAAAGCTTGTTTAAAATCTATAAACAGCGGTATAACTTTTTCTTTTCGGCTGATAATAGCTGCTGTATGAGATGCAGCGAAAATATATTGTCCAGCGTGTATCTACCCTTTCTAAATCCGTTTTGCGAATCTGAAATGATTTCATATTTTTCAGCATATGCATTCAAACGAGCATTAATAATTGTGGTGAAAAGTTTCCCCATACAGCTTAAAAGTGTTATTGGTCTGTAATTTGCTGCGTCCGATGGGTCTCCTTTTTTCTTATATATTGGCATAATTTTTCCGATTAGCCATTTTTCCGGTACCCATCCGTTGTCAAATATTATATTAAATAATTTTTCATAAATGGGCATCATGGTATTAATTGTGGATTTAATATATTCGTTTAGTATCAAATCGGTACCGCATGCTTTATCATTTCCTAATTTATATACTGCGTGGCGTATTTCCTCATTTGTTATGGGGACGTCCAAATCCGGATTATCTGCTATATTTGTTATAGGATCGTCATCCGCGCTGTTCTCATCACCCGCGCCATTTACCTTTTTAAAATGCTCGTAAAGTGAATGTAAATCGATATTTCCGTTGTCACTAGTGTCTCTCTGTTTGTTATTGATTATTTTCCAATATGCCTTGCTATTTGTTCACTTAAGATTACGGAGCCTAGAATGGAGTTGAGTACGCGCATTTTCTGAATACTTTTTAATGGGAATTTTCTAGTCTTTACTTGCCTGTTTCGATTGTTGGTGATTAGTTGCTGTTTTATTTACGTTGTATTGCTTCTTTTTCCTATGATATATGTTTCTTTTCGCAGCACATTTCTTTACAAACGAGGCTTTGTTATTTACCCGTCGCTTACCGTTATATATCTTTTTATATCCAAAGGTTTGCGCAGCGTTATTAATAAACATTTCCCCTATCATGTCTACAGCTGAGTTTAACGTGTCCAAGTTTTCAGAGTTCTTAGCCTGATTTAATTTTTGTAATATGTTATTTACCGCTGCTTGATCTAGGCTGTTAGTAAATTGCTGTTTTTACTAGGGTGCCACCGTATCCTTATATTATTATGGTGTAAATCTGATATCATCGGATCAAAAGGCCTCACATCAAATGCTTGTAAGATTTTAATGAATTGTCCGCTTCCTACTGCATAATCTAACAAGCTGTTATGTGTGGTTATTGCCTTACCCGTGAGACAATCTACACCGCCCTTCCCGTTTAATATGTAGATGTTCGTATTTTAACAGAGTTGGAGTAGCTTCGCACCATTTGGATTTTTTCGTCCTAAGCATTGGCTATATCGTTCTATTTGGAGACCTAATTCAGTTAATAATTTAAGATCAGATTCGGTTGTATCATCTGCATGGAAATTTTGCAACAAAAATTCGTCGAATCTTTCAATATCACTGTCAGTCCCCGTCTTTGCATTAAAATCACCTAAAAGACATATCGATTCAAAAGTTTGTTTCAATATAATTAGGTCATTTTCTATTTTTTCGAACGCTTCGTTTGAGTGACATCTAGATGATTAGGGTGGTATATAAACTGCTCCTAATAGTATTGGTTTGCCGCGCTTTATTGTATCTTTTTCTATTTCAATCCATAGAACGAATTCATTATCGGTGTGTACTTCATTTATATATTTTTTCAAGTTGTTCTTAATAAGGCTACTAATTCCACCCGACACTGTGATTCCTTTCCTGTTATGGTTAATAAGTGCATAATCTGGGATTGAAACGTCATCATAGTCATTTAGCTTAGTTTCACATAGATAGATTATATCATAGTTATTTACAAATATTACAGTTCTGGGGTGTTTACTTTAGACTTCAGGCCATGTATGTTTAAGGCACCGATATGCAACAAGCCAGTTCGTGACCTAATGTCGTTTGTGCCACCGCCACCCCCTCCATCGCCGCCACCGCCACCGTCCTCGTCGTCGTTATTGTTATAGTTATTGTTGTTGTCATCGTCGTCGTCGTCGTCGTCGTCGTCGTTATCGTTATCGTTGCCGTCGTCGTTGTAGTTGTCGTCGTCGTAGTCGTCGTCATTGTCGTCATTGTTGTTACCATCGTTGTTGGTGGCGCTGGTGGTCGTTATGTAGTCATCGTTATCGAGATGGGTAGCACTATGTCTAATTATTGCGAATGCAGCAGTATCGCTTGAAAGGGAAACTGAAGCACCAGCATTTGCATCTGTCGTGGTGGACGTACCAGTGGCGCAGTGCGCAGTAAGAATGTGCGCAGCTGCAGTAGTAGTAGTAGTAGTAGTAGTAGTAGTAGTAGTAGTAGTAGTAGTAGTAGTAGCAGCAGCAGCAGCAGCAGCAGCAGCAGCAGCAGCAGCAGCAGTAGCAGCAGTAGTAGTAGCAGCAGCAGCAGTGGCAGTGGCGATGGCAATGGCAGCAGTAGTAGTAGCAGTAGCAGTAGCAGTAGTAGCAGTAGTAGCAGTAGTAGCAGTAGTAGCAGTAGTAGCAGTAGTAGTAGTAGTAGCAGTAGTAGCAGTAGCAGCAGTAGTAGCAGTAGCAGCAGTAGTAGTAGCAGCAGCAGTGGCAGTGGCAATGGCAGCAAACGTAGCAGCGGGGACAGTTGCTGTAGTAGCAGTAGCAGCAGCAGCAGTAGCAGCAGCAGCAGTAGCAGTAGAAGCAGCAGCGGTAGTCACCGACATGTACGTATTTTCTTTGGTTTTGCTATTAGATTTGATAGCCATTATGTGGTATTGTCTATATGTATTAGGTGAGCTATAGTAGTGTTGCCAGTCATTACTCTTATAGTCACTGTCAGTCATTTCACAATGACGATTACGATGGCGGCGACAACAACAATGAAGGTGGTGGTGATGGCAACGATGACGACGTCGGTGATGACCCTTTTTATTATTATTATTATTATTATTATTATTATTATTATTATTATTATCATCATCATCATCATGACCATCACCATCACCATCACCATCATCATCATCATCATCATCATCATCACCGCCGTCACCACCACCAGCAGCGCCATCACCATCATCGCCATCGTCATCGCCAAAATTACAAACATTGTTAATGGCACTAGTAACAGGTATAGGAACTCTAGCAGCAGCATCATTAGTCGCAGCAGCGTCGGCAGCAAAAACAGCAGCACCAGGGTTGGCAGTAGCAGCTGTGGCAGTAGCAATATCAGTAGTAGCATTAGCAGCAGTAGCAGAAGTAATGATAGCAGCAGCAGCAGTAGCAGAAGTAGTGATAGCAGCAGCAGCAGTAGTATCAGAGGTAGTAAAAGTATAAGTAGTGGTAGTAACATCAGCATGTGTGACGGTCTTGTCAGGTAGACAGTAAGAAGACAAGTTAACTTTATCCGTGTCATCCGCACACAGCCAGTTCTTAATATAATTTCCGTTATCAGATTTGTAACTATTTTTGGCATGTCTCTGGATTGGTTGTTTTTATTGTTGTCGTTGTCACCGGCGGTGGTCATTGTAGTGATAGGTATGTGCCTAGTGTGAACTATACTATTCCTATTAGTGTCGTTATAATGCTTCTTATCTCGAGTGTTCTCATTATTTTCACCACTGGCACCGTTGTTGTTGTTGTTGTTGTTGTTGTTGTTGTTGTTATTATTATTATTAATATTATTGTTGTTGTTGTTGTTGTTGTTGTTGTTGTTGTTGTAGTCAGTGTTGTTATTTTGGATAATTCCTTGCGTCGAGATTCTTGTAAAGACACGGGCGGTTCCTAGATGTGTATCCCCGCGGTCTTCCTATCTGAGTTGATACATCTGTCCATTAATGTATAACGGATTGTACACTAATTTGGCGTTCTGGTTATCGCGTCCAGCTCACAGACGATTACATTAAAACTGACTAGGCTGTGTTAAAATCCGCAGATATAAACCATCCTGACTAAGTGAATAACCCACAACAAGAGGTTTAAAACGCGTATCGTAGGACAAAAAATCGGCCTAATAACTACGGATACAGAATGATTGATTTATGCAAATATAATAACCTGTATATACTATACTATGTAGAATAGGCTCTGACTCTCATATCGGCAAACCAACAAGACTTAACATTAACGTGATTGACTATTGGATATCTACATACCATCTTCTGAATGGAGGAAGAAACGTTTACAGTGTATATTTGTTGATTACAAAAAGGCCTTTGACACAGTTAACAGATCATTTATGTGGATGAAGCTTTTATCAAATAACATAAACGGTAAACTATTTACATTATTATTCAATCTATATAAAGGAGCTAAATCCTGTATTAAAGATACAATAAACAATACTATTTCTTTACCTGTGAAATAGGCGTACGACAGGGGGAGAATTTGTCCCCTCTGTTGTTCGCGATATTTCTTAATAACCTCGAAAGTACAATTTCCATGAGTTACAAAGGACTTCAAAGTATATCAGAACTATCCAAATCAATGAACCCAAGTGAAACTATATTTGAAGCTTTTTATTTTACTCTATGCCGATGACACAATTGTATTAGCCGAGTCTCCACAGGAACTGCAAAATGCACTCGATGTACTACACGACTATTGTCTCACATGGAAGCTCTTTGTTAACCTTTCGAAAACGAAGGCTATGATTTTTTCCAAAGGAAAAATAAGAAATTTACCTAAATTTACACTTGGTAACGAAGACGTGGAGATTGTACAGGATTACGTTTACTTAGGGATAAAATTTGCATATAACGGGCGATTTACAATGGCGATAAAGTACTTGTACGATAAGGCAAATAGGGCAATGTTTACCCTAATAAAAAGGCACGAGCTCTCCATCTACCTGTCGATGTTCAACTGGAGCTCCTCGAGTCCTTAATTATGCCTATAATATTGTATGGTTGTGAAGTTTGGGGATGTGCAAACATCAGCATGGTAGAAAAGTTGCACTTACGTTTCTGTAAGATTATTCTTGGACTAAAGAGTCCCACACATACTTCAATGGTATACGGAGAGCTGGGCCAACCGTCTGTCAGTATCAAAATTAATGTGAGGATAGTCACCTACTGGGCAAGGATAATTAATGGAAAGGAATCAAAAATCGAACATAGACTTTACAACGTAATGAGCATAATGTATTCAAACGGCGATTTTCAATGGCCATGGATATCCCATATTCAAATTTTATTAGACACTACGGGTCTTTCTAACGTTTGGGTTGAGCAAAACCCAGGCGACCCGGATGAATTGAAACTCTTCATAAAGCAACAACTAACTGATCAGTTTGTACAAAAGTGGAGGGGCGAACTTTTCAATAGTAAAGGGTGTATAACTTATGGAATATTTAAAGATGAATTCAAATTCGAAAATTATTTGATTTCACTCCCACAAATTTTTTCAAAAGTGCTTTGCAAGTTTAGAACTTTCATAAATTACCAGTTGAGATTGGCAAATATGATCAATTAAGACCCAGGCATGAACGCATATGTACTCTCTGTAATGATAATGTAATGGGGGATGAATTTCATTACTTGTTCGAGTGTCCTGCCATAACTGGAGAGCGTAAATAACTCATAAAAAAAGTATTTTCGCCTGCACGCAAATACATTAAAAGCAGGAAGAGAATGATATCATTGTGTAAATTTATAGAAATAATTTTCAGATGTTTTAAATGATAATAATATTGATAAATCAACTCTCCAGGTAGGCGCTTTCCGGAAAGATTAGGCGATTCAATATATCGGTATGGATTCACTTCCGAATGAGTGAAACCACTCATTGTGATGTGAGTCCAGACGGATGTACAGGATCAACTTTCCCACGCGCGTTGGTTGTCGAGGGCCCAGTTGCACTAATAGTGCATTGGATAAGTGGTGTGTTTGTGTGTGCGTGCGTGTGTGTGTGCGCGTGCGTGCGTGCGTGCGTGCGTGCGTGTGCGTGCGTGCGTGCGTGCGTGTGTGTGCGCGCGTGCGTTTGTGTGTGCGCGTGCGTGCGCGTGCATACGTGTGCATGGGTGAACAGTGAGGGAGTCTGAACATTTTGCATTAATAATAATAATAACAATAATAATAATAATAATAATAATATTAATAATAATAATAATAAGTCCTCGATTATTGCGCTATTCTCTCCGATAAACACTGCGCGCTACAACTATCGCTGTCGTTACAATCAATCAGCAAGAAAATAATAATAATAATAATAATAATAATAATAATAATAATAATAATAATAATAATAATAATAATAATAATAATAATAATAACAATGCCCCTACTTTAAATAAGGACGTTTTAACGAGATCAATACAATGGAAACCAGGTAAGCAAGATGCATTTATCGATAGGATAGTCAACCATCAAACCATCAAACCATCAAACCATACCCAATATAGATATACAATTAACAAACGGCAAACCGAATATGCAAAACATTAACGAAATAAACTTAGCTATCTGAGACATGTTTGAGCAAACTGCTTTAGAGACATTCGGAAAAGGAAGAACTGGCGGTTTGACCCATAAAAATGTAATGCACCAACCCTGGTTTAACGATGGTTGTAAGAAAGCCCGTAAAGATTATCACAATTCGAAATCATTATATAGACAGAGAAGAACGGAAGCAAACCAGGAGCGGATTATAATAGGGGCAGCGGGGGCATTTGCCCCCGGCCCCAGATCTTGACCAGCCCGCAATTCTTTCTATCAAATTTTTTTTTTTAGTCAATAATGTGTTTTATGCAGTTTCTCTTTTTACAAACGAGAATAGCAATAAGACTCAGTGGCGGATCCAGTTGAGTGACCTGAGCGGCCCCGGCTACATCTCACCACCCACCCCAGCCCCCCCCCCCCACCATACACACGCACGCACAGAGATCCCACTCCACGTAACTAAAACTTTTTCTCGTAAGTCATGATGATGTCATGGAAAATTATGATCCTTTGAACCCTGAAGCCATCAAATCTCAATTTCAAGACAATCATACGGGTCTGTAAGCTGTTTAGTATTTTAAAACTAATTTGACTGGAAGCTGTTGCGTCATTTATGCCTTTATGCCTTAGGCAGCAACGATTCTCAGTCATATTTGTGTCAAATTATTCAAGAGAATATTTAATCATAAAGGATTCTTCATAAAATTTGGTCTTTCATGTTTAAAGTCTTACAGCTTTTGTCAGGAATCCCAGTATTTGTCCATCTGTAGGGAAGGGTTGGGGTCAGTTCCGATTGTAATTGGAATTGATGAGTCAATTCCAATTCAATTTCGGAATTTGAATTTGAATTGGAATTGATAGATCTGAGGACTCCTGAAAACTGAATTGGAATTGATAGATTTTAAGACACCGGAATTGGAATTGGATTTGGAAATGATAATTTAAATTGACCGGAATTGATAAATTCCAATTCAATTCCAGTCATATTTGTTATAGATTTACTGAACATTGTTGGCTATAAAATGTACATGCAATATCTGTAAATGATACACTGCTCTTTATACGCCCGTAATGCATTTCATCCTAAATGATCTATATGATACCATTTACCACATTTCATTCAATATGCAGGTTGGTGATATTTATTTTGCCAGCTGTTATTAGATGCTTTATTGAATATTTAAAAATTAATTAATTACTTTTGTCTCCTATAGCTGCAACAGTTTCTAGTAAAATTTATTTTAACAACTTAGTTATATGTTTGGTTTGAAGACTAGAATTTGAGATACTGATAATTCAGTGATGAGCGAGTTAGCGCTTAACCCTTTAACGCCTAAGCCGGCCAAAACACCTTCTGCAATGAGTTTGAGAAATGTCTATTGGCAAGCCAATGGAAGGCTATTGTGGAACATTTACCACTGGACTCGCTAGGTGGATAACTGAGCCAGTAATTCCAGTGATAAATTTTCAAAAATAATCATTCAATCTGAATTGACAAAATAAAGATCTGATAAATGCTATGAACTTTAATACATTAATTAATGTATCAACTCAATTCTCCCTGACCAGTGATCAATTAACCTTTTCATCCTATGTGAGTTGTGTGCGTCCATTATTCAATCAAAGCCTCTGATCGTGAACTTATTTCATTCCGCATTCCCTGGAAACAGATTTTCATCTCTATGAAATCATGCCATTTTTAAAATCATACAAATTTGTTAAAATGATTTCAAATATATAAGCTAGAACCAAGTTATTCAAATTGTGTTAAAATTATTCATCAAAATGTTAGCAATAGTGTTCAGTAAAGTAATAACTATCATCTGCGTGGTATGAAATGGGTGAAGAAAGCAGTACATTACATGATAATTGCCCTGTAATTATACCGTCCTACATAACAAAGGAATCATTGAACAAACCACTCTGCGAAATGTCTCAGCTTTTAAAACACAGACACCTGGACTAGAGGTGTTATTCAAAACTCTATATACATGTGTTCAGTATTCTCACTTAGTACTGTAGGGGGCTTACTATATACATTGTATGCTAATACTTTTAATGCAAACATTTATACAGCAAGGTTCACATGTATCTATAATGATTAGACATGGCATTAACCTTTAGTGATATTCATCAGCAAAAAAACTCGGCATTATGCTATAAGTAAGTCAAATGAACTAAAAATAATATCTGCTGAATGTTGACTTTTTGGACAATAATTTGACGGAAAGATATAAGTACCTATTGGCAACAACAGTTTTTATTCTAATTGTTTTAAATATTAACGGAGAAGTCAGCCAAAAATACCTTCTGCACTGGTCTTGAGGAAGGATCATATGTATGCTAAGACTATTTTCGAAAGGTTACCAGTGGAATGACTGATTCCATAACTGAGCCAGTCATTGCATTGTTAAATTTTTTTAAATAGTCTTCTCTTAATGATAAATCCAGTTTTTCTTGACCAATCTTGGGCCTTAAAGGGTTAAAATATAACAATGTTGATCTCACGTAAATATTGGTATGGAACTGGAATTGGACTTGGAATTGATCAAAGGGAATTGACCTCTTTCACTCTTTAATATTCCCAAATATCGACTTTCAATCAATAAACACTCATATTAAAAAGTTGGGTGCCTCTACTGGGCAGGTAGTCAGATGACAGTCCGCCGGATGCCAGCCCCAACCTCGCGCATGCGCAAACTAGCACTTCCTCTTTTCCAATTCATTGGCAAAAGAGACACATGCAAATTTTCATATTCTAAAGTTTCTGCTGTTTCTTCAATCGTTTGGTTGAATTTTCATCTGGATAACTGTCTTCTCAATCTAAATCGCCGGTGGAAGGAACGGGGCCGAGTTAGCAGGTGATTTCAATTACATATTTGTCTAATTTTGCGTTTTAATCCCGTGTGTACTATGTGTCCAGGATTCGCGATTAGACGTGATAGTCGGCATTAAAACTGATTTATTTACATTTGGCGCTATGGAATTCTAAACTCACTTTGTGTTTGTGTCCAACGGTATCTATCTATGATTAAAAAGGACAACACATCTTCAGAGGGTTTGTTTTTCTCTCCACCAAGGTTCCATTTCCCACTAGCATGTTAGGAACAAAGTCTATGCCCAGTGACTTGGAGATCTCATAACAAGATCTTCTCACTGCCCTCTTGGTCCATTTCCCTTCCCCTTGTGGTGGAGAGATTTAAGAGGGCATAGAGAATGGTGGAGTATCCAGTTCATGAGATAGGGTAGTATGTCTATGCTAAAGAAGCAGCTATTCTAGTGTTATTATATTAGGCACCTCAAACTATTTAGAAATATTTCTGAAATCTGCTGCCAATTTTTATCACTGTTTATCTCGTGTTTACAGAGCTTGTATCACTATCCTTTCTAGTTTTATGCTCTGGATTTTGAATACAATTCATCCTTACACCTGGATATTGTTTTCTAGTCGGATCACCTTCTTATTTTTGAAGATATGGCGTCATAATCAGACTTGGACTCATTATTAACAAAAAAAATTTGCCCAACGCTGGTTTATCTATTGTTGTAGTGGTCTTTATGGCCAGTAGTACTCTCCAGTTTATTTTGGTTTGAGTTTTACTAATTCATTAACTAAAATACTCATTGTCTTTGTCAAGTCGCCTTTCAGAAACCTGGTTGTCCCAAATGTGGTCGCTTCATCAAGCCTAGATTTGCCCCTCACCCGTGCTTTAGTTGCAGTTCTTGTGGGCCACTGTTAAACTGTGATGTATGTAAACAGTGGGAGGTGGGTAAGGGGGGGGGGGGCGGGGGCGATCAATTGTCTGGCATTTTGTCGCTTCAGGACAATGAGACGGCGTTAGAGGATGTGAAGCGCTCAAAGAAGGAGCGGGAGAGTGTACGTGTGAGCATGAAGGGTAAGAGGAAGACGTCCAATCTTTCTGGCCTGGAAGAAGCAGATTATTTGCTGGGTTCTCCTTCTACCGGTGTGGACATGGAAACTGGTGAACGTGCACCCTCGAGGGGAAAACGCCCGACTTTTTTCATGGGTCTACTCACACAGGAGTAGCATTCACGGTGCAGAAAGTAGCCCAGGTTAGGGCCGAAGGCCGGCATTACCGCATACATCGGCTTGCCGATGGTGTAGCTGATTATGGCCAGGGCAGTGGTGTATGAGTATTTATACCCCACGCAATGCCACGGCGCCTGCGCCTGGTCAAGCCAGTGCTTTTAGCATGCTTGTTCTGTCGGGCCTGCATGCTTCCACTGGCCTGCCAGGATTATCGGTACTGCCAGCCACGCAATTACCCGTGAATGGTATAAAGGATGACGAAGGCCCACGCCCAGTGGAATATTCACAGGTAGCCACAGAGGAAGACTGGTCTGACGCTTGTCATTGGCTAATCAAAGTCAGGCCAGATCTTGCTGTGGAACAGCTGACTAGCCAGCGGGACCAGTGCCCATGGCCAACAGGTAAGCTGACTTCTATCGCAATTCCATCTCCGCTGCTAGTGGAGCATATTGTGGATATGTTCTCAGTGGCAGAGACGTCTATTAAGTTGAATGGACGTCTCGCGAAGGCCCCTCCCGAGGTGGCAAAGTGATGCCGCATTGTACCTTGTGAATGCCAGGTACGGTGTAGTGCCTAAGCCAAGTGCGGATGACTGCGCTGCGCTAGGCGAAGACATGTGGCCAGGCTCCTGGTCGGACACCATGTTGCACGATGCAGAGGAGAGTGCGAGGGCGTCCATTGCGACGCTCTTGCACGTCTCCCAGCTGTTACAGTGGGTAGTAACAGCATCCGCATCACGCCAGCCAAGTCCGGTAGCAGTCCAGAGAGCCATCCAGGATGGTATTAACCTGGCTCTGGACTGTTTAACCTGGTCAGTTACCAGGAGTGTCCGGGAACGGCACACGCTTGCACTTGACAATCTGTGCCCATCCCAGGACCTGTGCAACAGGCTTCTGCGTACGCCTATGACAGGTCCATGTGTCTTTTGGGTTGAGGGATGTAAACACCTCCAAGAGACGGTCACCCTGGTGTATAACCAGAGGGGTCTGCACGAGCAATTTGAAGTGCTCCACACGATGGAGCGCGTTCATGCAGCACCCCCTGTGTACCATCGTCAGCAGGTATGGGTGGTGGTGGCCAAGTCAGAGGCAAGCCACCAGCATAGCGAGGGCCACGGCCGCACGTGCTCCGTCCAGCTGCGATGGGGCGCAGGCTCCTCCAGTGCAGCCATACAGGCAGCCACCCGCGCACAGAGGTGCGAGTGGTGCAGGCGATGGTGCGCGAGGATCTGGTCGTGGTAACCATGTCTGATGGGCTGGTTGTCACAGTAAGGACCATTCTAGTGCTTCTGCATCCAGAGTTAGTGCCACTCTTGCATTGCTCAAGACCACTAATCTCTCTAGGTGAACCAGTGGGGGTGGGGGGGGAGGGGTGGCCCGTCGGCCCACCACAGGCAAGAGTGGAAGCGGTTGATGCAGGACCATGGCTTTCAATTGGTTATCTTCCCGACTGGATAGTAGGTCCGCCATCGCAGCTGTCTCTGGTTCCGATCTGGACTCAAAATCCAAGAGATCCAGATCAATGGTTGTGTATAGAGGAGGGAATGAATTCCCTCATACGAAAAGGAGCAATTCAACCAACACAAAATTGTCTGGGCTTCTATTCAACCGTGTTCCTAGTGACAAAAAGCCCTGGAGGATTGAGGCCAATTCTCAACCTCAAGCCACTGAACAAGTTCATAGACACGCCGAGTTTCAAAATGGAAACAGTGAAATCCGTGTTTTCGCTGGTACCTGAGGTTTGTATTCCAGGGTCGTCAGTGGGAATTCAGGGTTATACCCTTCGGAATTTCAACAGGTCCTCGGGTCTTCATTAGGGTGGTCCTTGTGATAACAGCATACCTCCGCATGAGAAGCATAGCAGTCCATACATACATAGATCAGGAAAATCTATCAGCAAATCCGGAGATAGTTTTAAAAACTCTCACAGACTTAGGCTGGATAATCAACTTTCAGAGCTACCTCCATCCTAGAAGTTTGTTTACCTGGAAATGTTCTTTGAGCTAGAGATATGATTATCCTACTCAGGAGAGGATACAAGTACTCGTCTAATTAATACAGTCAGTGTGCAACAGTCGTCATGTCCAGGCACGGGTTTACTTGAGTATGCTGGGGTTGATAGTTTCATGGGAACCAGTCATTCCACAGGCAGCTTTACGCAGGCGGCCTATCCAGTTGTTTCTCATGAGACGGTGGACCCAGAATACAGGATTACTGGATTCAAATGTGCCGGTTTTGGAGCCTCTTATTCACCACCTACAATGGTCGATGGAAAGAGAGAATTTCCTAGCGGGGATGATGCTCACCCATCCCCACCTCAGATAACGATGTATACAAATGCATCACTGAAGTCATGGGGAGCTTGCATGGAAGAAGAAGGCACAATATCAAGCCTTTGGAATCCAGATCAGTCACAAGAACATATCAATCTACTGGAATTACGAGCAGTGATACTGGGCATGGGACATTTCTTGATCAAAGTTCAGGGCAAGATTGTTCTGGTTCGATCAGACAATTCAACAGTAGTCACTTACATAAACCGCCAGGGCGGAATGAAGTCGCCCAGTCTCTGTATGATGACATGGAAATTGCTTTGCTGGTGCCTGGATCACAGGATCACCTTGAAAGCAGTTCATATTCCGGGAAGGGTAAATCTGTTAGCAGGCTCATTGAGCCGAAGGATGAGTGTTTTACCTACGGAATGGCAACTAAATCTATGTGTGGCAGATCGTCTGTTCAACCATTGGGGGAAACCTAACATAGATGTATTCACAATGAAGAAGAATATGAAGATAACGACGTACATCTCTCCTATTCCAGATCCGAGCGCTATTGCAACAGATGTGTTAGTTATCAGATGGGTGGGAATGTATATATACGCATTCCCTCCAGCAATCCTGATTCCAAAATTTCTTCAGAAAATAAGACAGGAGGAGTGCCAAATTCTTCTGATCGCCCCAAATTGGACAAACCAATCATGGTATACGGATCTGCTGGACCTTCTGTTCTGCAATCCGGTTCCTCTGCCTCTGATGGACAATATTATCTTCCAGGGCAAGGCCCTTCACAACAATCCGTCGATGTTCAGATTGACTGTATGTATTTTGTCAAGGAATCAAGAATTAAGGAGGGCTTTTCTGAGCAAGCAGCCTTGTTTATGGAAAAGTCAGAAGGGGGTCAACCGCCAGAGCATATGGTTATAAAATCAACAGATTTGCAGAATTGTGCTAAAAAGATGTATTAATCCAATGGATTCATCTATTCAGGTAGTAGCCGATTTCCACTGGCACCTGTATGATGCCTATAGCCTCAAGCCTAACTCTATTGGTGGCTAAAGTCAGCTTTAATGACAGTTATCCCTTGTTTGGCTAATAGGGGAAGTGATAAAGTAAGTACATGAAATACTTTAATTAGAGGCATGGGCAATCTAAGACCAAGGAATCCCCCTGTGATTCCGTCTTGGAGCTTATCGCTAGTGCTACATGTATTAGCTGATAAGCCATTTGAACCACTAAGTTCCATTTCTATGAAACTGTTGACACTTAAAACTGTATTTTTAATTACAGCAATCTCGGCTAAGCGGAGAAGTGAAATGTATGCCTTATCAGCCGAGGCAGATCAGTATGTGGTTACAGGGGAAGGCGTTAAGCTTCTACCGAGGATAGATTTTATGTCTAAAAACCAGTCTTTGAAATATCCAGGTCAACCCATATTTTTTTTACCAGCTTTGACTAGATATGATCCTAATTCAAAAGCGTGGTGTCCAGTCCACGCATTAAACAGGTGCAAACAACGTACCCAGGAATGGCAGACGGACCCAACAGTGTTATGGTTGTCATATATTGAACCTCATGGTAGGCTTCCAAGGACACCATTTCCAGGCGGATTGTAGAATGTATTCAATTTTGTCATAAATCCGCCACAGGTAAACAAGTTGACTTTACCAAGGCTCACAGTCTTTGTGGTGTAGTAGCTTCCAGCGCCCTGTTTAATGAGATCCTTGTGGACGACATTATGTCGGTAGCCCTGTGGCACTGTGAGTCGAGTTTCACCGACCATTAACTCCGTGACAGCTCGAATCCTCTCGCCTTATCGATTTTGAAAAAATAATTTAGGTGTTCAATTTTGATGTTTTCTCATTTTTTTATATGCGTCACAATTTATCAATGGAAATAACCACTTGTCAGAACTGCATCAGTCTTCACTAACGGGGAGATGATGACAGCAACAAGCAATTCACAAGGTCAGTCTTGTCTATGTGTTGTTCATTGTTGATTGTATTTGTCATGTAAACTCTTCATTCTAATATAGTGATGGTATGTGTTTTATGTGGTTCATTCTTGAGAGTATACGAAAATGGAGCCTTTTCGTCTTATGTCCTATAGTACATGGCACTTGTATGTAATCGGGTGGATGGGTACAGAACATCCCAGCTCAGCTGTGTACAGGACGACCACTCCGGGTACATTCCATGCACGCCCCCTGAGTAGGATAGTACATGTGTATAAAGCCATATGAGATAGGTTTCTATGAGAGAGGTTTCTGTAAACGTCTAAGTCTGTGAGATAACGTAGTGTTCATGCACGCACGTCAGAGCTACCCTGACAACACATGTCAGCGCTGGGAGAGAATACATACTAAAGTGTACCGGGTTGGTGCACGTAATTCCTTTAAATTCACAGACTCTCGTCGTTCTTGGTACCTATCAGGACCGGAATGAGACGTGCATTCTAAAACAATTTACCTTTTCAAAATCGGACCAGAAATGGCCGAATTATCCTAATTTAGCTCATTGAAATTATTTTCAAAATATCACTGGGACGTCGTAAACACGTGTATGTACTAAATGAATGGGGAAGATGTCTATCACGTTGTAGCATCCTCACCATTCCTACATGCACGCTGATTGGCTACAGATCGCCCGCTGATTGGCTGGGCGTCTTGCCTATGACGTCACGAGTAGTATAAAAGGAGCGCAAATCCAAGAATCGAGACAACATTTCAGCGAGAGAGAACAAGTGGGAGGTTGGGTGGCCAGAGCAGTGCAAGACATGGGCAACTGCTTACTGACCGTGGTTCCCATATAACCGCAGCAGCGCCTCTTGGATTTCATTTCTTAGTCTCTGGTCCGCAATTGCAGCATCCGCATCTAAGATTTTGTAAGCCCTCGGACAACCATCTGGGGGCAACTAATTGAATAGAAGAGACCCTCATTTCCAACACTTCAGAGGAGCCTTGCTGCGGATGAGCCTTGTGGCCTCAATGTAATTTCTCCAGTATGTAGAACGAGTGCTGAATCTGTGTGGACAACTCGTCAGATCTGCCGAACCATGCCGAAAAGTGGTGATCAAACTTCTGTGCGCCATGTCGTGTGTTAATTACCTTTTAGGCCGCAGTTTGGTGGGACTCTGCCTGGTATGCCGCAAGAGCTATGCGGTGTACAATGTATGGTGTACCCAGAAATGTACAAGCATTTTATAATTATAACTTTCAACTGTAGCCCTCTATGTTATGGGCAACCTTCAAACTTCCGATACAGTACGGAACTTTCTAACATTCTGCTTAAATTATTTGTATAGGTTATTATGACTATCTAGTGGACATCCGACTACAGTTGTTCTTCTTCACCATCTTTGAGAGTGAACCGCATCAACAGTTCACCTGCGGAGATTTCCCAGCAACTCCAGAATCGTGCCATCTCGCGTTTCTCACCTGTAATGCAGCATCTACAGTGATTTATGAACTTTTCCCGTACCGATGACTAATAGTTACTCATTTAGCTATATTTTTGCGTTATTGTATATATTCTGAGACCGCATTTTATAATTTATATCTTTAATGTAAATATTATCCTTATTATTGTACTTTTGACTAACGAGTACCGCAAGTCCTATGATCTTATTTATTATCAATACTGTGATAGTTAGTATATATATATGGCAGCAGCCATCCTAGTTACTTGTTTTGTTTATTTTATATAAAATACTAGGACCGCAGTACGCTAGACTATATGATACAGCAACAATAAACTTGCATCACTTTTCTCTCAGCATCAATTTTACACTGAGGTCACTGTTCATGTTCTCCTTGCACGAACCTGACATGTGATCGATTAAACCTGGCTATTCTAGCGCGATAGGATAGGTTTAAAAGTAGTTAGGGACCACCGCTCCTTAGGAGACATTTGTGTAAGCCTCTTTTCCGGATGTAGCGGATATGTAACACCGCAAACTGGCTAGATTGTGTACAATTGGCAAGTTACCTTAGGGCCTCTCATTATATTGAGTGATTTTCTCTTTCTTTGCTCCTCAAGCCGCAAGGCATATTAATTGTCTGGAACTCCCATCACCACGCTGGCATGATCCGACTTGGGAAGGTTTCCAAGTAGTGAAGACCAATGTGTCGATTTCGCATACACCTCCTCTGTATCTTCGGATACTAAATAGCATAGATAACCCCGCCAAAGTAGGAAGCACTGCGAAAAGATATTTATTTTAACCGGCCAGCAGTACATCTCTGGGCATCCTGAAACTTAACACTAAGGACAGGCAAAGGGTAGTTCCCGGAGCCGGATATTAGATGGTCCACCCCCGACACACGGGGTGACGGATAGGATGCCGTGCATTGACTTGGTGCGGTCTTGGAACCCACCACGTTCTCACTGGAAGTTCACTGGAGATGGATATCTGCCTCTCACTCCCCGCCATAAACTTTTATGTGCTTTTCAAATTGCTTGTGTAATATTGACTAGTGATGTTGTATATGGTTGCGGTGTGATATGTATCCGGATCATTATGTGATTCTGAAGCGGTCACTCCGTAACATGTCCGCTCACTGCCTTTCTGAGGTAGATGCTCCGGAGGGTGACCTTAGGGAAACTGAGCATCTTCGCCAGTCAGGCTCATGTGTCAAAGGTAGGTAGAAATTCCTGCCACTTGCGGCCAAAACTTGACTATAAATCTAACAACTAACTGGTAGTTTAGGATTTAGCAGGACCACATAAATAAAAGCGGCAACTACCAATACAGTATCTTGGACTTACATAAGAGGACGGTGTTGAATTCTACAGAAATCATCCACCCAATCTTCACGTATTACAGCATGCATCACATTAATTATAATTTCACTAGGTTGACTCATACTACACTTAGTATAGGTTTGAACAAGAGAGTGGCCCTTTTTGCCAGCTCTCTTCCTCCGCTTCGGTGTTGAAGGCGTTTTCCTGTGACAGAGGCTCGCGCGAAGCACTTTCCTCTCGCAACAATAATACTTTTGTTAGGGGTATAATGGTTTATATTAAACTACATACGTGCCCTCGTTAGGACGCTCCCTTGCAGGGATATCTCACGGATATAGAAGGATCGGTGAGGTACCTCTGACGAATCCACGTTAACAAGACACCGATTTGGTTCTATGTACTGTATATTTTCTCTCTCGTGCTAACAAATGATTACCATAGTTTGTATAGTATATATTTTTAATTATCATGTTTAAGCTCCTAACTTGAGTCATGGGCCGTCATACTGGTGACACAAATAGTTGGGGCGAGACGGTGAGGTTCAATCTTGGCGGCAATGGTCGCACGGCCCAACTGGAACGTTATCGTTCCACCGGCTCTAGAAGTCGGTCTTTGTACTTTTCGGGGATTTGCGATATGGGATCCTTACCCCCCGAGAACCGCAGCTAACCAGCCCTCCCGTGCATCCTGTACATGGGGTGCAATGGAGCAGAGCAGCAGGACGGACCAACGCGTACCCCCGCGAGCTACAGCATTCCCTGGTTGCTTTTTCACACAATTTCAGAAGTTTAATTGCCTTAAACGCAGAAAAGCTGCAACAGCGATGTAAAAATTTTCTCAGTATAATCAGCGGATTTACTGTTTTGCTTGCGAGCACGTGCATACACAATTAGTTAGGCCTATATTATATGTGTATTTCAGAGTGAAATATATTCACAAAGGTAAACCAGTCCACCAGAACGCTCACAATACCCCCCCCCCTGACATTCCTACCGTGAATAGAATAATATGCTTACCTCCTAATTGACAATGAAAGTAACATAATCTTGGAGCATATCTGAGACTGGGTCTTGATTCCGTATATCATATAGGCCTAACTTATTGTGTATGCATTTGTTAGCTAACAAAAAAGAAATCCCGCAGATTATTCAGAGAAAAATATGACAACGCTGTTACTGGCTGAGTAAGAAATGACTGTCAATAAAGTTGCTCGAAATATCTTCAGCAGGTCTTGCAACATTGACTGCCCTGCTGATTATTTTGAGAACAATTTGCTTGAAAGTTGTTTCATAAATGATTTTCAGTCAAATTGTTATCAAAACTTTAGTGACAATTGTATTATCAGATGATTATTTTGACAACAATCTGACGGAAATCTGGTGCTGCTTTAGGCAGCAACGGCATTCAGTAATCTTGTTACAGATATATTTGTTTTATGTGCACCATATGAAATATAGAACTATTATTGTACTATGCTATGCTTACTATGAGCTCACCTTGGAAGCCAGCAAATGAATAACCAGCATTAGCATTACGAGAATGGTTGTATACGAACATTTGCTCACCGGCGAAGACAATAAAGTTTGAAATAATGGCGCCCACAAATAGCTATCAAAAATGGCTGTTACAGGCCAAGTTAGTTAAAATGTCCATAAAGTAACAAATAGTCCTAAATGTACCTAGGATATATGTCTTTTATGAATAGATGAGAACTTTAACTGATGTAATTTTGAAACTCTAAAAAAAGAATGATAGGTTAAAGCATGTTCACAATCTTATTATCTGTCTTACCATAGATACTCCTTCTTCCATCCCTCCCTCCCTCCCTCTCTCCATCTCTCCCTCCCTCCCTCCCTCCCTCCCTCCCTCCCATTGAGAACATTCCATCAAACAAAGCTGGTTTGTTCTAACATCTTAAGAGAGCTGTTTATCAGCCCGTGTATGTGTGGTCACATGCTGCAATCAGATCTCCCCAGTTACCTAATCCTGGACTCTGGGGTTGGCTTTCTAGTATTTCTGGATGAACCCAGTTTTTACTAGACTATTCGAGGAATTGATCTCGTGCTATGAACGTGTCCACTGTGGTTGCAAGAAGGGACATAATTGGCAATATAAATGTCGGTCGTCAAGTCTGCATTGTACGGAGCTGTATCAATTGTGAGTGGGTGTGCGTGCGTCCGTGCGTGCGTGCCTGCCTGCCTGCCTGCCTGCCTGCCTGCCTGCCTGCCTGCCTGCGTGCGTGCGTGCGTGCATGCGTGCGTGTGTGTGTGTGGTGGCGGCGTATGGGAGCGGGCGGGGCATGTGATGAATTATGTTCATAAAGTAACAAATAGTCCTAAATGTACCTAGGATATATATCTTTTATGAATAGATGAGAACTTTAACTGATGCAATTTTGAAACTCTAAAAAAAAGAATGATAGGTTAAAGCATGTTCACAATCTTATTATCTGTCTTACCATAGATACTCCTTCCTCCCTTCCTCCCTTCCTCCCTCCCTCCCTCCCTCCCCCCCCTCTCCCTCCCTCCCCCCTCCCTACTGAGCTGTATTAATTGTGTGTGGGTGTAGGCTGGGCATGTGATGAATTATGTTGACAGCGTGATGCATCATGGTTACGTGATATATCTATAACCAACGTGTGATCTTTAATGTGTGTAGGATCTTTTATTATTTAGATACACCAAGATACGATATAACATGAAAAGAAAATGAATTAAAATTGTGCAATGTATCAAGACAAGTTATTGAATATTTAAAAGCTACACTGACTAGAGCCTGATGGGGTCATGGATAACTGGCAATGGTCAGACAGCTAAGATGCTGTATCATCCATGGAGCATTTAGAGGGTTAATCAAACCTTAATTTGAAAGCTATTCTGATTGGCAGATTTCCTCCTTTACCACCACTCATGGTCAATACCAGAAAATAGCTCTAAATTTGTGATGGCACTACTTGTTATGGAAAAAAGAGAACTCGTCGTCGTTTCATAAGCTAATGCGAATTGTTTAAGAAAGGCAGTGATAGAGGTGCCAATGTCCCACTAGACTTGTAACGTACGGGGCTGCGACTTTTTCAGGCAATGTTTTGCTATTGTTATCTCTCTGGACCAAGGCGCCAGATCACCAATAGTCATGTCCGATTTAATGCTGCTGAGTATTTTATTATGTTGAGTATGGTGAAACGAAATTGGCTGGAAGCTGTTGCTGCCTATCAAATTTTGTTTCAAAATATTCAACAACTTACCTCTATAGGTAACTTAGATTAATTCTTGGAATTCGTGAATGCCTGGGGTAAGTTAATTATGTATTGCTAACTTTTTTTTTTTTTTTTTTTGAAGAGCTAACCTAGATGGCTTATTAATAACATGAGGGTGGCCATTAGTCTCAGAGGTGTATCATAGAAACTCATTTTATTGGCTAAATGTTTACTTATTACCATGCCAGCGGATAGGTTCTTCCTTCTACAGGTGTACTATTGTCCGCAATCTGTCTTACCTTTATGTTCTCAATTACCCCCATGTTAAAAGAGTACCTCCTTCTTTATCAGCGTGACCCTTAACAATGTTGCTAAATGCTGGTTGGACTTGGCAGTTATAGGCCGAGAGTTCACTCGCCATGATAAAAAGTATGTGATCTGCCGCTCAAGTAGTTGATGCCATAATCGAGTGTGGCACTTATTAGTTGACGTAACAATCAATGTGACATAAATCCATCATGAAAATCAAAAATATTATTTGAAACAAATTTGACTGTGAGATAACGCTGACCCCATGGTGTTGCCTATGTATCCATTCAAAATACTTTGCTTGACTGCAAATACTGACTGCTGACTATATTATTTAATATTTTCGCGTTTGTATCTAAATATGGCAGATATATAGCGATCAGCTCAGCATAGAATGATGGCTGTCACTCAGAATTGAATGATATTATTTTTATATTTTTCAGTTCGTATCTACATATGACAGATATATAATAACCAACTCAGCATAGAACGATGGCTGTTTCTCAAAATTGTCTACGACAGAATGGGAGTGGGAATGATACAAAAAATAATGTCAGTTATGAAGAGAATTATTCTTATGACATGGTCCAAACGTATATAATATTCATCGTGAACGCGATTGAGATTTACATCACGCCAATAATCATCATAGTCGGGTGTATTGCGAATACTATAGGAACCATTGTGTTTTTATCATCTTCTATGCGCAAAACTTCTTGTTCATTGTACCTGGCGTGCCGTGCGATCGTCGACACGGGATTCCTGACTAGTCTAATGATCACGTGGTTAGACAGTGTTGGTGTGCGATGGCTGCACGCGCCAGTAGTGTGTCATTGTGTCATTTATCTGTCGTATGTCTGTGGATTTTTATCAATGTGGTTTATGGTGCAGCTCACAGCTGAGAATTACGTACGAGTAACAAAGACATTCTACGTGAGTACATTCTGCTCTCTACAAAGATGTAAAATTCATATCATAGTTCTATTTTGCACAGCTTTTTCAGGATATATCTTCGCATTATTCTCGAATGGTATAGAGGAGTACGACACTGGTAACTATTGTCAAGTGACCGCATCTGACACAGCTATGCTTGTTTTTACTTGTTTAGACAGCATTGTCACACTCCTCCTTCCCATGATACTAATCGGGTTTATGTTTACCGCAACATGCATTGCATTTACGCAACACAAATCCGAATGCGCCACAGGAGATGGTTCACTTCACATCACTCAAGGTATGCTTCTTCAGCGACAAGTTGTTATGATGATGTTTGCGATTTCAGTGACATTTCTTATTTTAAACGTTCCCAGTCACACAGTCCGGCTGTATGTGCTGATGCGATATCTTCTGACAGGCACATACGCCATCTCAAGTACTGACTACGCTGTGCAACACATCCTACAGCTAATATATTATTGCAATTTCGCTTTCAATGGGATTATGTGCTTTGTTTTCGGAAAGAATGTCCGCTCAAGCACTTATCAAATATGCATCCCTAAGAGGCTCGTTCGTAGGTGGAAAGCAAACTGTGCACCTGTAGAACAAGTTGAATTGCCATTAAACATGAAGTCATATGCAGGACAAAATCGCGTGTCAGAAGAGAAGACAAACTTGTTGGACATCACTGTTAAAGAAACGACCCATGATACGCACGAGTAGATCATTTTCAGAGGACAAATTAAAGAAGAGCCATCAGCGATTACAAACCCTCCTTCTTGTTGGCACATCATTACAATTTTCGGACTTTCAAGGCCACGCCCAAAGTTGTGGAATTCGATTTAGTGTATGCCAAATCGGACCAGTAGGTTCCGAGATAGCCATAGATCCAGAATGTGTTCAGATCTGGACAGAGGGCTTCTCAGGATCATGGCCACTGGCTGGGAATCATAGTTTGCCATAAATTCTATTGTTGTATTCGATCAGTCATCTTTAGATATGGCTCTACCGACACATCAGACATAGACTTCGTTTGGGAGTGCAGGAATCCGAATTTGATGGGTGATTCGTGGGTCCTCCACCTTCAAATTTCGGAAAGTGGATGCTCACAGTTGACCTCTCCTGCCCTTCCGGAGGTAAATGTGGATCACTAATTTGGCTATTAAATTGTTGTATATTTACCCATTTTATTGTTTATTCCAATGAAATGGTCTTGATAAATTTCTTATGGGAATAAGAGAAGAGTAGTTTTAACACGCACCCACCCCACCCCACCCCACCCCACCCCACCCCACCCCACCCCACCCCAACCCACACGTCATTCGGCCAGGTACTGCGGATAGAGTACTTTCATCGTATCATCCCGTACATATAGGCTATGGATTTCCTGACCGTGACAAAGCTATGGTTCAATTGTATGTATAGTGCGTGCGTGCGTGCGTGCGTGCGTGCGTGCGTGCGTGCGTGCGTGCGTGCGTGCGTGTGGGTGGGTAGGTGTGGGCGTGTGTGCATATGTGTGCGCTTGCGTGCATGTGGTGCGCGCATGCATGTATGCGCGCGTGGGCGTGTGTGTGCGTGTGTGCGGGCGTGCGGGCGTGTGTGCATACGTGTGTATGCGTGCGTGCGTATGTGTGCGTGCGAGCGTGCACATGTGCAAATGTGCATGTATGTGTACCTGCGTGTATGCGTGAAATCTTCAATACCCGAGCGAAAAGTTCACCACAAGTCTGAGATGATTCAGTGTCTGTCGCAAAGAGATTTACAGACGGCGCATCTGGCATCCATGCTGCCTTTCGTGTGGAAGAGTACTCTAGAAAATCAGCTAGCTCATCTGATTCTCCTGGATGCCAAAGCAGCGTTTGACGTAGTTGACCATAGCTATCGTCAGCAAAGGCTAGATCAAGTAGGAGTAAAATGACAAGCACTGGAAATTAATACGGAGTATCCATTTAGTAGCCATGTCAAAGATCAAGTGGAACGGCATACAGGCAATACCCATTATGGGTGAACGAATGTGTCCCAAATAAAGCTAATTAGATCATACCCCATGGTGAGAATGATTTGATTCAGCCATTATCTATGATGTCCAGCAATGTAGTATGCAGATATTCTATGCAATCCAATCTTAGGGCGTATTCTCACTTAAGAGTCAAGCAGACACCCTGGCAGATGAAATCACTGCCACGGATGACCGTCAGAAAATTCTTCGGGCAGCCCGAGCCCTGAGAGTTACTGACTACACACAACCACTCACTGTACACACCTCTGAATGACACTTTATAGGAACTGACCAGTGAAACACCGAGGCGATTCGAGAATGGCTCGAGGAACAGTTCGCTGACCACGATGATGAGCCCTTGTACTCGTTCTTATGGTACCCCAGGCCATTACTAAGGCCAATCAAAACAGCAGAAGTTGAGAAGGTGCTTAAAGCCCTGAAAAATGGAAGTGCATCTGGACCTGATGGCATGAGCAATGAACTATTCAAATAAAAGTGACATTATCTCAAAATCGATCACAAACCTAATCAATTCAGCTTTTATGCACCACCTACCCATCGACGATGTAGACCAAAACACCCGTATTGCACTACCGAAGCCGAAGAAGCAGAGTAGAGTTTGAGACAACAATCGGATCCCCACAGGGAGATGGTCTGTCCCCGGTGCTTTTCACCTGTTACCTTCCTGCTGCATTTAAATCCGTGCGGGAGAGTTCCACAAGACCAAACACCCAGTGCAAATACTGGGTATGCTGCTATAGATGGAATACGCCGACGATGTGGACTTCGTAGACGAGGAAAAGAAACCCACGACGAACTTCTCCTAATAGCTGCAAGCAAACTAAAAACTGAGAATCTCTTTATGAATGAATCCAAAACAGAGTTCAACCACATATACCTATTTACAAAGCATGAAACTAAAGAAAATGACGATCCACTTCGTGGCGGCGAACCATGGAGGAAAAGTAAAATCCTTGGCCCACAGCTCTGCAGTACTGCTGATATTGCTGCAGGCTGCGTCATGGGGAACATAGCTTTCCAGTCCTTCTGGAAGCTATGGATTCGTGGATCATAGATGCCCATGATAAAAAGGCTACGTTTATACAATGCAACCTGGGTATCATTGATGCTGTATAACCGTAACAGCTGGGCAGCTCTAAATGCAGCTCTAGACAAACGCGATGCCTGCCACCGCAAACACCCACACACCAATCACTGGACACCGATGGCCAGACAGCACAATTTCAAATATATTTCACTATACAAGATGTGTAATACGTCGCCGCTGTCTGTAAAAATCGCCCAGCAAAGATGGTCCATGTTTGGCCATGTGCAAAGGATGCCAGAAGAGACACTAGCACAGAAAGTCTTGGAATTCGCCCTACTCGGAGTCAGAAAATACAAAGCCAGGAGAGGACGGCATTGCATAAATCTACTAAACGTAGTACGAGGTGACCTCAAGAAAGCAGGACTCGATACACGCAAGTCAAGAACGGACCTGAGGAAGCTAAGGATTTCGGCTGAAGACAAGACACCGCAGGCAAAATCGAAGAAAGACTGATTGCAGCTGTATGATGTTTCTACTACTATAGCCGCAGAATACAGTAATCATACATGGTGTTATTCATGATTAAGTCTCTAGTGAGAACACGTCCCTAGTATTAGCAATGTGGCATAGCCATCTGCCTTCGTGCTTGCAATACACCTGAGGCATGAATGGTGACATAGATATGGCTCTCCTGCTTTTTAGATTGGGTGTATATGACATAGAGGTTGTCCCATATAACATACATCTATAGTGTAACTCGGAAATAACATAACAAGTTTCCAAAATAAAATTAAGCGTATTGTTCAATAGTTTGAACATAATTGGATTGGAAAATCGAGCTGCATAATGATGCAATGTCTTCAAACCCAATGGACCTTTCCAGTTTTAGCTATGCCCCGCCCATCTCTATCTATGTTGCACCCGCACCTCGTCCGTGTCGGTCGATCTCAGAACTTCCTGACTATTGCAGGTAAGCTGTTAAATATTTTGAAACTAATTTGACTGGGCGTTGTTGCTGCCTATGGTAGCAACAACGTCCAGTCAGATTAATTTCGAAATATTCAACAGAATATTTTTTAAATGGTAAAGACATACAATTCGCACAACGTGTCGAAATATTAAGAGTTAAAGACGGACTATATCGAGGCGTTCACGACGTCATGATTATGACGTTATCTTACACGTAGTTGATTATGACGTCATCTGATTGATGGATAAACTTAGACAGGTTCATTATGTTCAAAATGTCCAACATATCATTTCTTGCATTCTGTTCAAATACAAAATTGTACAAACTAACATGTTTCTGTTTAGCTGCCTGGTTGCTACAAGCCAAAACAATTTTCAAGGCAAATAAACACTGGATGTGCTGAGGAGTTTGAAGAGAATTTGACAGGAGATTGTTGGTAGCTTGCCAACAATCAATTTTCTGTCATATTGTGTTCCAAATGTTTCTGCACATCAAGAGCTAAAACCTCGTGGCAAACATAATTTGCATTAACCCAACAGTCAAGCAGTTGAGCTAAAACGATGTAAACTATATTATATACTCTATCTCTCTCTCTCTCTCTCTCTCTCTCTCTCTCTCCCTCCCTCCCTCCCTCCCTCCCTCCCTCTCTCTCTCTCTCGTTTATAATTAATTGTTGGAATTTTCAAAATAGTATTTTGTCTATTTCTTATATGTATATGTGTATCACTGAGACATTTTGAAACCACTAAATAATTCTTATACCATTAATGAATCCAATCCAATGTATTAATCACATATATGGCGTCATAATCAATTTCGATCCAATGTATTAATCAGATATATGACGTCATAATCAATTTCGTCACATCCAGGTTGACGTCACAACAAACTGAACAATGAATGCCATCTTAGTCAATCAAGAACGCTAAATAGTCGGTCAGGCTATACGAAGTGTATGTATTTACTGTTAATAAACTTCGTTGGATAATTTGGAGCCAATTTGACTAGGCGCATCTACTACCATGGGCAGAAAATGCATCCTGTCAAATTGGTTTCAAATTATTCAGTCAACATAGCTACACCACAACAAAGGTATATATTTATGTAAATAAATAAATATATTTATGGAGTTAAGGGCCTTACCTATTCGATCGATCCCTCAGGCTATTGTTGGATAGACCTTAGCTAACACAATTATTTAATTGTACATCAATGGGTACCCACATATGTGCATAAGGGCATGCAGGTGTGCGTAAGTCACTTGTAGTTTGGCGTCACATTCAAATAAATTCATAAAATGACGTATCTAGCGCCTTCATGAACAATGAACAAGTCCCGCCAATTGTAGGAATAGTTCCTTATATCTTAAGGTCGTGTTCACGCTGGAGCCAATCCGGAATAACACCATACATCAGTAAGGCGTTATTCCTGATTGATTATCCACTAAGAACACGGCTTAAGCTGCCATACGCAACAACGGCAGTCCGGACAAATTAGTTTCAAAATATTGAACAGCTTAACCGTAAAATTGCCTTGAAGAAAGAATGCGTTTGAGGTAGATTGTTTGTGTATGTGTGCGTACGTCCATGCTCGCGTAATTGTGTGCGTAAGTGTCTGCATGTAAGTCCGTAGATGTGTGCGTTAATGTGTGTCTATATGAGTGTAGGTGCGCAAGTTATAAGCAGGCAATCGTAATACAAAATATAATAGTGCTATTATTATTATTATTATTATTATTATTATTATTAAGCTTGCAGCAATTTTTGTATTTTGTATTTTTCGACATTTGTACAAACATTTAGTGTATATTATATATTATTGTACATAGTGTGTATAAATGTTTGAGGGCCTCGTTAACATCAGGCAACTGACGATTGATTTACCCTCGCAAAATAAAGAATATTATTATTTTTTATTTTTTTTATTGTTATTGTTTGTAAAACACGTTATCTTTTAGATAAGGCACACTGCAGCTAGCTGATAGGGACATGTTATGATGATAAGATTATCCCAAGAGAGCCTTCTCTCACCCCTACCTCCGCTATCCCACCACGCAACCACCCACCCAACCACTAATCAGCAACGTACCGGATGATCTACCAACCGTACAGTCGGTTTTCCCAAGGAATAAGGTCTGCGCAAAACGGCAGATAACTGATACACCAGGGATAATAGACCTGCTAGATCAAACCTATGCCACTAACTGATTAAAACGCCCATGTACCAATGTTGATATAAATCGCTTTAACGGTATTTGACGTAGGTTGGCTGGAAACATGGCTCAGCAATACAGTAAGGTTAGATTTGTTGCTACAAAATGGCTATCATGTACAATGCTATCAATGATAGGCTACATGCAGCATACATTGTCAGTAATGGGTACCGATTGCTAGATATTGCCAATGGATATTTCCAATCCGCCACTCAAGCATATGATGTCACATTTAATTACGTCACATGTAGTCTGACGTCACAATAATAATTGACAGAGAATACCCCGTCGGGAAGATGGAGAAGCCGGTCAGGTGTACGAATTGTATGTCTTTTATGGATTTACTATTTAGTAGACATTCCTCCATAAGCAGCAGCGACGGCGTCCAGTCAAATTAGTTTCAAAATAATCAACAGCATATCTATACACCTACTTAGCTTGAAATTGGCATTCTGTGAATTCCGCGTTCAAAGTATCGATTCCAATACGCGCAAATCGTGGGCGGAGCATAATTAAAAAATGGGCGGGACATCAGAGAAATAGCTTCCTCTATTAGTCCCTCTGATAGTAGTGTTTATTATTGCTCGTGTGTTTAAAATATCCACATTGATTCTTCTGATTTGTACGCAATTTGTTAGAACAGTTTTCTTCAAAATCGACTAAATTTGAAGACGAAATTTGCGCGAATGGTACCGGTACTGGTAACTATTTTCACTAAGGGCTTTGAAAAAAAACATAGGCTACACATTTTTCAGAACCTCTATTTGATCTAGAGGAAGCTGGTTGATAGAAATTATTAAAATACAGCACCGATCATGGACACCTTCAGCCAAATAGAAGGATCCGATCTGGCATTCGAGTATCTGACGTCATAATCAATTACGTCACTAGTTAGCTGATGTCACAATCATAATGAAAGCGAAAAGTCAGTCAATTGCACGAATTGTATGTCTTTGATGGATTTACTATTTAATAAACATTCTGTTGAATATTTTCAAACACATTTGACTGGGTGCCGCCAGTCAATTTAGCTTCAAAATAGTCAACAGCTTACCTGTATACTTAGTTACCGTGACATTGGGATGCTGGTAATGGATGAATCCAGTTTTAGCTACGCAACTGCACCGCCACCCCCACTCAGCCCCACCCCCACGACCGCCACCCCCCCCCCCCTCCACTCGAGATCTTTAGTTAAACTATACCCACACTTCGCCCGTGTTGGAATCAATCGATACCCTGACTATCAATTTCCAGAAAACTATTCATAGATTCATGTATTATGTTGCGTCTGGCTTTTGACAAGACCGGGTGTCAGTTTAATCATTAATATAAGCGACATATATTTATGCAACGCTAGTAACACATTTAGCGGAAATTAGCGGATAACCCTTACTATGGGACACTAATCAATACTCAGTTATTATTCTAATATGATTATTTTCATATAAATGTGATGCAGGGATGATGCTGTTTGAAATCAACCTACACAATGGACCTTTCCATTTTTAACTATTCCCCGCCCATCACTAGCTAAGCTCCACCCACACCTCGCAGTGTTTGGATTGATCGATCCCCGAATTCCCTAGCTATCAATTTCCTGAAAACTATACAGGGAAGCTGTTGAATATTTTGTAACTAATTAGACTGGGTGCTGTTGCTGCCATAGGCAGCAACAGCTCCCAGTCAAATTAGTTTCAAAATATTCAACAGAATATTTATTAAATAATAAAAGCAAACAATTTGTACAACAACACATAGACCGTCATCAAATATGCGTTCGTGACGTACTTATCGACGTCATTCATGACGTCATTCATTATGATGTCATTGTACACACCACGCACTTCATTATGACGTCACATGATGGGTGGGACTCTGGAAAGGTGAATTGCGGTGGGATGTTAGCTATAAACGTATTTGGCAGTATTCTCAGCCGACATCAATGCATGAATATAGTTCTATCTATGCGCCCGCCCCGCCCATCTCTAGCTAAGCCCCACCCATGATTTGTCTGTGTTGGGACCGATCGATCTCTGCACTCCCTGGAATTCAATTTCCAGAAAACTATGCAGGTAAGCTGTTGAATTCTTTAAAACTAATTTGGCTATCTGTTGTTACTAGCGCCTGGTCAAATTAGTTTCAAAATATTCATCTGAATGTTTATTAATGCGACCGGTGGGGTGGGGTGGGGGCGCCGTCCCGAGCTCCTCCTCACACACCCCCGCCCCCCACCACCCCTCTCGGGGACTGGGAGGCTGATCGTCTAGCAAGCTTTCGTCAGTCCATTCCGGAATTTCTCCGGCCTCGGGACGAAGCACCAGTCTCGATGGGTGCCTTCCGAACATCCTTCGGGTCTCAGCAGGTCTCGGAACTTCGCGACGACCCTCCCATAACGCGGGTGAGGGGCTCCGCCACAATATTTTGCTGCCAAGATCAGCCAGCCATCTCCATAGACATTTCCAGCGCGGCTTAATGCCTGTGCACGACGAGTTCTCGATTAGGCAGGTCCCCCACTCGGCATGCTCTCCTTCGTAGTCTACGGGCGAAAGGTTTCTTGTCGGAAGATGGGTAAGTCCTCTTAGTTCAGGCGGATGAGGGTGGTGTCGATGGACGTATTCGTCCATTTACAAAGCGACAGGAGCAGTAGAAGAGGGGTGAGCGACAAAAGTGGTCATCGCTGCAGAAGAGGTGTTATTAGCTGCAACATAAGTTCCTCAGGTGGTGGAGGTGGCAGTGGTTTCAGTGGCAGAGGTTTCTGAGGTGGTGGCGATTGGCGATGGCTTGGCAGGCAACGAGGGAGGGAAATCTCACTGCTCTGCGCAGTCGAAAAGGCATCCCCAAGCCAATGGGTGAGTCTTTCTAGGAAGAGGGATCCGTTCGGGTTAGTCCTGCAGGGCTCCTGTGTAAGCGAGACGGGAGGAAAGGTTAGCAGGTGGCTTCCAATCTTTTTCTGTCACTAATCATTTCATTGGTCAATATACCTAAGGTTAGTAGGTCACGGAAATCCGTTGGCACTGAGACTCTGTCCTTTGAAAGAAATGTCTGCCTAAACCAGAACGGTAAAGTATCCTACGTTAGTGTTCAAGATACACGTGGAAAGGATGAAGATTAGTGGTTGCTGCCTGTGTCATGGAGCGAGCCTCCCTGCAGTGCTCAATTAAGCGATTCAAATTGGAAAAGTGTTGTCTAGGGGTTAAATATCGGGAGGATCTACCGTTAATCAATTCATTTGATCCGAATTGCTTGACTAAACCGAAGTTAAGTCAATTCAATTATGACTCAAATGAATTCAAGATGGTGGATTGACAGAATCAAGATACCCAAGATGGCGGTCTCTTTTTCAAATTGACTCAATACGGTAACATCATCCTTCGAAGATCCAATATGATGACTTCTTATCCTCAGAATGACCTTATACGGCGATCTCAATATCCAAGAAGATATAGGGTTACGAAATGGAAAAACCAATCTGAAGTGTAAAGATGGCCACCAATGACAATTCCAGGATTTACCAGACGTCGACTAACGTTAAGTTAATATGACGTAATTTATGATTGGACCATCTGGGTGAACTTGGAACTCGAATGACGTGTGAATATTATGACGGAATCAGTCCAGATGGCGGACTGTCAATTCCTACTTGGATGACTCGTTGAGCGACTCGTCAAGATTCAATTCTATGGTCCCATCTCAACGGTCGATGAATTGGTTGTTAAATCAAGAATGTGGATTGGATATCCCAGACAAAGTTTCAAATTAGTAATTCCTAAGAATGGACTTAGACTAACTGGATATCATTGCTGGCAGCGAATGCGCCAGAGAGGGTTAGTTAGACAAAGAAAAACAGATACCAATATCATTTGTTAAAAATATGTAATATATGTATAGCGTTTCAATTAAAAATATCATCAATTGCACAGTTGGATAAAACGGAATAAAATGGATGAGATGGACGGACAGTAATAGTATATCACAGATAATTTGAGTCAAGATTGAACGAATTCACGGTGCATGCTATTTCAGCGAAAGTTGAAGCATCAGACCTACTATAATTCGATTTATAAAGCAGTCGTTACCATAGAGTAATTTGGCATAATGATTTCATGCTAAGCAATTAAGTTATTAGACGTTTGGTCATAATCAGTTAATGTTTGGAGTAAAATGTTATCCCAACCATTAACTGCTTGAAACCGAAACGTATAAACAACACTAAACATAAAGAATGTTACCTTCTTGTCTCGATAAGCGATGGGATATGATTCAGTTTAAAAAATTAATCGATTCCGTTAATTCATGTTGAGTCGAATTGTATAAAATCGTGTCACTCAAATCTTTACTGTTTTTACCTGCTGGAAATAACTTATATCATGGGTCTGAGAAATGTCCATGTTCGTAGGAATAGAAGATTATTATGATAATTTACTACTGGAATGATTCATTCATCACTGACTTTCATTATAAGTGGTAGTCAATATACCATTAAGTAATTACTAACCTATACTAATTAAATACTTAAGATGTGTAGTATACAATGTTTTGTATTTGTTGGTGTAATGTCATACCAAAATCTGCCTATCTTTCGTAGAGACGTAAAGACTGTAGTCTGTCATAGTTGAGTTGCTCGACCCTGGAGAGGTGGTCGAAGAAGATGATCCGAAATAGGTCACGCGAATCCGGAATAATAATCGATATATATGTGTGATATAAACACAGGCACAGGAATATAAGGAGCGTGACGTCACTGGCTAAACTTATATGAGCAATGCCCAATGTGGGCGTTAAAGCACAATGACGTTAAAGGAAATGGAGATCCAGAGGTGATTCGTTGAAGACTATCCTCGGATGACTGCTGTTAAGAATCGAGTCCCGAAATGTAATTCGAAGAAGATAACCATATTACATCAGTGTTCTGATAACTGATGCGTAGATGTAAAGAACGTATTCGACACATCTCTATGGTGATTGAGAATGTTCGATGATGGATCTTTATGTTTGCAGCTTTTATGGGTGGAAAGCGATCCCGGAATAGACTGAAGACTACCGTAGAAGCGTACAACGATGGGTTATAAGATTAGAAGACCAATGAGCAGATGAATGACTACTGAAGAAGGTTCAATGGCGGGTTCGGGAGGATAAGTGGTTCCCCATGGCTGATTTGAACCAGGGGCCGACAGGCGTGATGGTAGGTGAGCTAAGTGAGTTGTCCCTAGGGCGTGAAGAGGTGTTTGATAGCTGAATGTTTATTGAAATGTGATCGCAGATCAGGCGAAAGTGATCGACCGATCGATTACCTCAGTTCTCTTGTAGATTACATGCCTCCTCCATAGGAATCAATTACGGCACCTAGGACTATCACTACTAATTCAACTTAATATAAAATGTTGATATTCAACTACTTGGCATTATAACTTAGCTTGTTCCTCTTAAAAGGAAACCCTACAGCTCACATAAAATAATAATAAGAAGAAAACTTTTTTAAAACTTCACATCTGAAGAACCAGACACATCTCGCTGGTTTCACGCCTGCCACTAATCTTGCTATTCACTGACACATGCTTTGGCGGCAATCTTCGAGCTGAGAAGCATGTATAATGCCATATATGGAAGTTGACTGATCAATCATAGTATTGACTGATCACTCAACCATACCGAAATCAGACAAAATAGTCCCAGATCAATTAACCAATTTTGGATCATATTTTGAAAACATGGCATCTATCGTGTCAGATTAACATTCTTAGGCCCATAAGCAATTTATAAGCGGCCTTATTCAAATTTTACTTTTGTTTGTGACGTCATCCACTTAAAGTTGATGCGTCTCTCCTTACACCTGGTTGATCTGAAGTTCCCTGCAGACTTCCGGGAGGGGGTGGGGCGGTTCTTCTGTATGTGCCTAGTTTCAACGTTTAGAGGGGATCCCGCGAAATAACTAACATGTTTTACGGGTTTAAGGCCTCACACGGCTGCAAAAGGATGTGATCCGTTTGAGTTATATGAGAACCTCTTCCCTCACGGGCTGAGGCGAATCTTCTGTTCAGAAGCTGAACCATTCCTGAGTAATGTCAAAAAGATCGTGATGTGGTCCGAGTAGTGGTCTTTCTGAGTTGCAGACGGGCAAACTGATCTGTGTAACTTAGAGAGGTGAGAGATTAGTCGGACCTCCGCCGAGTTCAAGCACCACTGCGTTCGGTCAAGAACAACAACAGACTGAGAAGATGCAGCAAAATTGGAATATTATGATCCAATGATATGGCGGTTATCTGGTTTCTGTTGATTAATTAATGACCTAACGTTTATCCTGACTGCCGGACAATTCAAGAGGGCCAAAAAGAATAAGGCTAGCTAAGGAACGGAGAAGGATTTTAGATGCAAAGTATGCGGGGTTTCTTTTTCTAGGCAGCAAAACCTTCCTTCTTACAGGGAGAGATGCAACGGGAGTCACAAGACCCATAGAAGCTGGCAGAGAGAAAGGAATAAAGTGATAGGGGTTATCTAGGCCTAGACAAAAACGAATCCGTGGGGAGCAGTCTCACGTAGCATGAACTATTATCATGGCATTGAGACTGTTCGCAATGGAGCAGGAAATCAGCAATGAGATAGGCGGATGTTTTCAGGCGAGCTGAGGAGCATGGAAAACCGGGCGGCTTAGCTTTCCTTCTCTTAGCAATGTACCCTATTCTTAAGAAGCCAAACAGTGCATATCATCGAAGACGTGCGCTGATTGCAGGTTTGGCGGGAGCTAGCCATGGCAGATGAACCACAGGTGACTATTATGCTAGCTAGCTGGTGGTCCACGTGGTGTGCGAGACCTACTGAATAAGAAGTCAAGAAACAGCTTCTTAGCTGAAGTTTCACGCTATGCACGGAAGATGGCACCAGCTCCAAAAGAGCGGAAAAAGTGTGAAGTCCTTGTATATATAGATTAATTTGGTAATGCGACGCTGCTACAATGCTAGGGTTTGACTTCATGCTGTGCGATGCACGAGGTCGTCGTCAACAGTTTTACGGCTAAGATGGTTGATCTCCTTTAGAACCTTCCTTGCCATAAGAATGGAACGATCGCTATACAGCGATGGAAATAAGTAAAATGGCGCCTAAGGTGCCAGATCCAGAAATCTGTAGAGAAAAAAAGATCACGGTCGGTCAGTTACATTTAAGACTTTGTCATGCACAATTCAAGTGCTTACAGCATGGTAACGGTAGAAAGTCCATGATCCCAGTCAAATGGAAGCTTCGCTAAGGTGGGGTCTAGGTTCTGCTATTGCAGGTATTGTTGGCTTTCAACCATACTCAGTATGCTTATTCCTGAGGCACAACGTCGCGATGACTCAATCATTGATGGCCTAAGATCACAACAAGCCGGATGGCTGGTACTGCTTGGAGCGGAAGAAGGTTCGGTGGTCTCTTGCGGAGAATCAGTCCTGAGAGGAACAGAGTAGCACAAGTTAAGTTAGTTAATACTTAACAAGCGTGCAGTATATTGGCAAGTCATCGAATAGTTCCAGCATTCCCAAAACAAGTCTTCACCCGGCGATAGAAAGGTCCTTTAAAGCAAAAACGGAAGGGGGTAGAAACCGGACTTTGTCGGAGACGAGTACCAAACGAAGGTTCCTCTGAATCCACAGTAGTAAATGAAGGGCGACAGCGGCAATTCCAGGCAATGGCTCAGCATGGGAGTAGCGGATATTTCTGTTAGTGTGCAGTCGAATCTACTTTTTCTCGAAAGTTAAACAGTGGTGCGGAGTTTCAGTATCAGCAAAGTTATCTCTCTACGCATGGGTGGTAGCAGCGGCAGTTTCAGAGGGAGAGGAATTGATGTTCTTAATTGGGTCACTTTAAGGAGCGGCCTTTCAAAAATGATGTTGTCCTGCTGCCTATGTAGATGTCGAAAAATGTTGAGTGGTTAAATCATCAACAGTTCCGCAGTACAAATTCCCCGCCGGTTACTGGTACAGGGAGCAGAACGTATACTGTCGACCAGGGTCGTTGGCGAGGCAGCCGGTGAACAACCTTTTCGCAGGTGCATTTTCAGTAGGATGAGCAGCGTTTAAACTCTCTGCTTTGCATCTCATTATCTTCTGATGAATGGTTGGCTTTTTTAAAGCGATCAACAGCCAATCGGGGGTCATTCTCGCAACTACGCCTGCATCCACAATGTCTAGCAGGGCCCAGCAAGTCCAATGACGTGGTTGCATTCTAAGTTGTTTTCTCTCTAGTCATCCGATGATCTCAGGTTTTATGTGTTGCACGCTTCCTGTCTCGATCCGGCATCATTACCATGAGAAAGCACGATCTTCAAGCCTTCCAATGGTACCAATCATTCCCGGAAACTTGTGTGGTGATGGCGATTTAGCAGGAGAAAATAGTGCCAAGAACATGCATTTAAACCTAAAATGCCTACCCAAGCATTGGTATTGCGAGAACGTAGCCGTGTCCCATTTCATGAATGAACCCCTGTTTATTACGGAGGTACTCCCAGTGGCCCGGCGCATGCGCAGAGGGGCAAATTGTGTCTTAGACATTTTTGCCTTCGTGCGTGCTTATGGTATAGCCATCCATAGGGGCAGCGCGGTCGTACCGCATCACAGATGGCATTTCCTTTGTAATGTTAACGATACAAATTTAATCATATACAACAGATGCTACTGTTAACAGTTTATTGCCTCTATGTGGCTGCCAATGTAGTGTCAATGTAGTGGGCCTTGTGTCTCTTTGCGTAAAGTAGGTTATCTATCACAATATAATTCTACGGCAAAATAAATAACTGAATTAGAATTTGAATACTCTATACTTTTTTTTTCATACAAAATGTCCATTTGCAGACCAAGAGATGACTATTTCTTAAATCTTACCACTGGAGTGACTGGCTCGGTTGTAGATCTTGTCATTCCAGTATTAAATTTTTAAAAATAGTCTTCTCTTGGTCTGCAAATGGACATTTCTCAAGACCACTGCAGACGCCGTTTTGGCTAATATAAAGGACTAACTACGGGAGAGGTTGCTATCTATGATGTAAACGTGGAATTGCTGATGACAGAAACACGGGTGGGTGGGAAGCGGGATCATTTCTGATTTCATACATGACAGGTTGATCAACACGAAATTTCACGAGGATACACAGATTTTGGAACACATGGAACCAGTAAATGCCAATGTTGGCAGACACTCTTGATAAACAGTGTGAGCAGAATCTCGCCCGTGCACCATTGTGTCAGACAATGCCTGGCGGGAATACCACTCCACTCCAACCCACCCCCTCCCATCAAATTAAGCAGATCTAAGCAATCTTCTAGACAAAGGATGGTATCAAGATCAACCACCGGTCAAAATTTGTAATTTCTCACTAGACATGTTATGAATAATATATAAGTCATGCATTCCTCTGACAATTGCAAAGGAACAGAGTCATTTAATCCATATTGTGGTAACTTTCACAATATAGATCAGGACATATTTTATGTGTTACTAAATGGAAATGCCATTAGCTACGCTATGGAACCTTTCCTATTTTACTTGGATTTCAAGATACTATAGGCTACATGCATTCCTTACCCACGTTTATCTGCATATAAAGATTAATTTTATGATTCTATCTATACTAGAAGCAAAGTCTATATGTGAACGATGATCACTGCCAGTAGAATACTCATTAGTCCCCTGTATAAGGTTACATTAATGCTGCAACTACATTACTTTTCACTCATTTTTTATTCATTGTCATTTAATAATAATCAATAAAAATGAGTGAAAAATAATATTATATCCGTTTTGACCTCCTGGTGCAGATATTAATACCGCAATTCAATAATGGATCACTTCCGGGCTTAGAACATTAAATGACAATAAAAAGCAAACAGCTCAGGCTCAAGTTTCCATAGTTCCGCATATGACGTCAGAGGTGGCCTCAATTACTCGTTAATAAGGTTTATATACCGGATTTGAAGCAGACGCGCTTTCTATCCTGCAGCTGTACTATCTAACCCCCAGCCACACTTCGCTGTGTTGGGATTGATCGATCCCTGATCTCCCTGACTATCAATTTCCAGAAAACCATACATGTAAGCTGTTGAATATTTTGAAACTAATTTTACTGGGTGCTGTCGCTGCATGTTTCTTAAATAGTAAAAACACAATTTGTACTACAACGCTTAGTCTGTCATCAATTATGCAGTGTTATATACGTCTTTAATGACGTAATTGATTATGGGTCATCGCACATGTCACGTAGTTGATTAAGACGTCATATGATTGTTGGATAAAATGGAAAGGTCCCTTTTATTATTATCTATAATTACCCGCGTCCAGTAAGGGGATTTCGATGCGTCCAGTAAGGGGATTACCTATCCATACGGAGATTACGCATCCAGTAAGGGGGGATTACGCATCCAGTAAGGGGATTACGCATCCAGTAAGGGGATTATGTGTCCAATAAGGGAATTACGGGATGTTTATTATACTCTTGTCTTTTCATGATCTAAATAAAAGCCTGGTTTGTCTCACATTCCAACACAAGAAAGTGTGTGACAGTGAACTAAGATTCTTCAATAGTGGTCGTGATCCAAAAAGAAATCCGGAAAACCTCAGAGTTTTAGGCTATAATGTAACAACAAGAGGCCCAAACTGCCAAATACAGACCCTGCATGCTCTATAGGTTGCTTAAATAGAATTTATTGCTCGAATTAGCTAATAATACAAACTAGGTCATCCAAGATGGCCGACATGCAAATCGACCAATTATGTTCTCTTGTTAATAATAATAATAATAACAATAATAATAATAATAATAAAAATAATAATTATAATAATAATAATAATAATAATAATAATAATAATAATAATAATAATAATAATAATAATAATAATAATAATAATAATAATAATAATAATAATAATAATAATGCCAATGGGTTTGATGATTGTAACTGCGCCACACTTGAAACACATATCGACCTTAAGTGTACTTTCCTAAATATCTGCGGTCTCAGGCGTAAAATTCAATACCCTGAAACGAATGATTTTGTGAACAAATACCATATAGTAGGCATTGCCGAAACCATGCTCAGTGAGTATGAAACTATAAATATTCTAATTTTAAATCAATTGTAAAAAATCGGGCAAATGCTAGCAAACGATCTGGCGGCATTGCAATACTGATAAGAAACGATATTATGAAATATGCAAATGAAATTGAATCAAACTGTAAATATGTACTCTGATTCGACGTTGCCACAAAGCTGACCGGCCTAGATAGTAAACTTATCATTGGGATTATATACATCCCGCTGGTAGACATCAAATACACATCACATGAAGCCCTAGATGAGATAGAGCAAGAAATCATAGGTATTGCTAATAATGGTAACCACATTCTACTTCCGGGTGATATAAATGCTAAGAATTAGATGACAGACTGTCACACTATATTTGATATATGTAAAACCGATAGTAATCTGTTTGATCATCCCAATCAGTACAGTCCACTTGTGAATAATCAACGGGCCTCCCTGGATAGAAATAAGTGCAATACATATGGAAAACGACTAATTGATGTTTGGAAATATAATAATTTACTAATATACAAAGGTAGAGTTGGGCGCGATAAGGGCATTGGAAAACAAACATGCAAGAACAGTTCAGTTGTGGATTACGTCATTTCATCATATGCACGCCTTGATTATGTTACAGACTTTGAGATCTTAGAATACTCTCCGCTGTTATCAGACGTACATTGTGCTGTATCAGTAGCATACCGGTTTAAGCGATCAAATGAAACTGTATATCCCGAGTCAACGCATACAAATGAACCAGTAATAAGAAATAATAAACCAAAACAACCTGCAAAATGGAAAGCCGACAAAACCCTCGAATTTGCACATAGCGTCAGAGACAACCCGCTTATAGAAGACGCTAAAACGTGTGCGCGTAATACAGCGATAGATCAGACAAAAATTGACCAATTTGTACTAAGTATAAATACACTATTCATGGATGCGGCCATTACAACATTTGGTGCAAGAGAACCAACCCGTACAGTACACAATACCGTAAAGAAAAACAAAATAAACCGGCCATGGTTCAATGCAAACTGCAAGATAGCCGGAAAAGAATATAGCAAAGCGAGACATAGACACCACATAGATAAATGCAATGACACGAAACACGGCATGATCGTAGCATGTAAAAATTACAAAAGAGCATGAACCTCGCTATATGTCAACATAAGAATACATTTCATAATAAAATCAGAGAACTGAGTAGCAAGGATTCTAAATCATATTGGAAGCTGATAAAGGAGAATGACGTTAAAACCGGGAAATGTAGAGTAAGTATGGAAAATATGTTTGCCTATTATAAAGAGATTAGCGAAAAGGAAACTATCACCCGAAATTGTGAAATAGGAAGAAAACATTTTATTAAATGGACCAATCTTAAAGAAAGAAAGCTCTGATAAAATACTGAAACCTAAAAAAATCGCAAATCAGCTGGTTACGACGATGTCCTAAACGAATATATTAAGTCAACGAAAGAAGTCATGATACCGATATACCTTCTCCTGTTTAAAAAAAATACTTGACTCGGGGTATATTCCGGAGGCTTGGACTGAAGGTATTATTATACCGATTTATAAAGGGAAGGGTGACATAAAGGCGCCACAAAACTATAGACCCATAACCGTAGTTAGCTGTCTGGGTAAACTTTTCACAGCAATCCTTAGTAATAGAATAAGTAAATACATAGATACAGAACATATTTTAAATGAAAATCAGGCTGGATTTAGACAGGGATATTCGACATCCGATCACATCTTTACATTGCATCCCCTCATTGAAATAACAAAAAAAATAAGTAAAAGAACCTTTTGCGCCTATATTGACCTAGAAAAGGCTTTTGACACGATCTGGAGAGAAGCACCGATGGTTAATCTGCTTAAGCAAAACATAAATAGTAAAATATTCAATGTAATTGAAAACCTATATGAAAATATAACGTCACGAATACGACTCAACGAAAGCATATCAGGTCCGTTAATCTGCAAATGGGGTGTACGCCAAGGAGAATACGTATCACCGGTATTGTTCAGTCTCTATCTAAATGACTTAGCTGAATATTTACAAAATGCAGAATGTACAGGTGTTATAATCCGAGACAATTATATAACATACTTACATCTGTTAGACTTACTCTATGCCGATGATACGGTCTTAATTGCATATCAAGCTAAAGACCTCCAGAAAGCATTTACTGAATATAACAACTACTGTGACCATTGGAATTTAAAAACAAATACTGCTAAAACAAGTTATTTTCAGCAGCACTGCACGAAGTGTTAAAATGTTGAACTTCAAATTAGGAAATTATTCATTAGCGATCGTCGATAGCCATAAATATCTAGGGATCATTTTTGCGAAAAATAATAGATTTGGAGAAACTATTGAACATCTAACAGAACAATGTAGGAAAGCAATGTATAGTCTTTATAGGCGCATTAGCCGTATTGACATTCCCATAGACAGTCAACTTAAACTGTTTGACGCAACAATAATGACTATTGTAATGTATGGATATGAAGTGTAGGGGTATGAAAATTTTAAATCGATAGAAACATTACACTGAAATCTGTCCTTAATGTAAGACGACCAACTCCATCTATTATGGTCTATGGTGAACTTGGACGCTACCCGACAAAAATGCATATCCAGTGCAGGATGATAGACTTCTGGGCCTCACTTGTATCGGGTAAAGAAAGTAAATTATCTTGCCAAATAAATAAATATATGTATAAACAATATGATAATGAGGGTGTACAACATAAATGGATAAAATATATGGAGGCACTTCTAAATAACACGGGCTATGGTTTTCTATGGACTACACAACAGATTACAAACCAGAAAAGTATAATAGCCAACATTAAGTGAGCATTAATTGACCACTATAAGCAAACATGGGCTGGCGAGATAAATAATTCATCTAAGGGTGGGAGATACAGAGCGTTCAAAACAGAATTATGTCGAGAACCTTATCTTTTAAAGCTAGGGCAACGTTACTGGAAAATTCTCACCAAATTCAGAACTTCTAACCATCGATTTGCTATTGAAACTGGTAGATGGGCTATGCACCAAAAATAGACCGTAAATGTAATTTATGCGGTAAAAATGACATCGACGATGAGTATCATTATCTCTTTACATGCTACTTTTCAATAACGAGCGAAGGGCATTATTGCCAAAGTATTATACTAACAGGCCAAATTATTACAAATTCAAAAAACTTTTATCGACATACAAAAAGGCGCTACTTAATCCTCTCTGCTGATTTATTATGATAATTATGAAACAATACTCAAAATACGTAGGGATGCATATGATGAAAGGAATATTACTACGACTGATGCTGCTGTCACTGCTGTTGGTGCCACATCCACTGCGCACAACAACCATACTGCGACCATGATTACCCTTACTACTGCTGCTTCTACTATTGTACTACTACTGCTACTACTACTGTTGCTACTGCTACAACTGCTGCTACTGCTAATGCTACTACAGCTGTTGCTACTTCTACTACTGCTACTGATACTGCTGCCGCTGCCACTGCCAATGCCACTACCACTAGCACTACCACAACCACCATCACCCACCCACCACCACCACTACTACTATTACTGCAATTGTTATTATTGGTATTACTATTAGAAGTGGTTTATTATTATGAGTATTACTATTAGAAGTGGTCTAATATTATTTTTAACGACTTTAACTTTGGAATGCCCATTGCCAAGCCGGGGAAACGCTTTTGCTTGAAAATGTACCACTGGAATAACTGGCTTGAGCATCGAGCAAGGCATTCCGGTGGGACATTAGTAGATATGTGTGTGGCTGTATGTTATTGTTCTAAACAAAGGAATTATTGATTCTTTTGCTTTAGAACAAAAGAATCAATAATTCTATTGTTCTGGAACAATGATGTACAGCCGCCCAGGTATCTTTTGCTATTGTTCTTTCTGTCATCTGTACGTTATTGTCTAAAGAGAACAATGACGTACAGCCGACAGAAAGAACAATGATGTACAGTGCTAGAATTAAATTATGTGCCTATATATGTCATTTTAGTCATTTGGCATGAAGAGAGTCATAAAATTGATAGAATGTTAATGACAATGGCGTACAGCGTTAGAATTTTGATAAATGGTGTGGTTGTTGGGGCGTGGCTTGTAGGTGTTGTACGTCTGTGGGTTGATGTGCTAAAAATTTAAATTTTAACCCCTAAAAGTTTGGTATTTTACGTTTTAAACTAGCTGCGTGTCCCCACCACCTCCCCGGCATTATCGTGGTATAGCGGGTAAAATATAAGAGGTAGAGGTGGTCACATAATCAAGGTGGATGAGGGGAGGAGGAGGCTGAGGTATGCTAGCGTGGCCGTACTCTGCCTAGCGCATATCTTTTCTCTGCGTGTGAGCGTATTTAAATAGAATGCGCCTTTATTTGCCTGTTAATTGTTAGTTCTCTGAAGTTTAATATTCGGTTTTTTAACTTTATTAATATTTACGTACTGAGTGTAGATTTTAAAAGAATAATATTTTAAATATTTTATTAACGAGAAGTAAATAAGTGCGCGTTAAAGACATTTTGCGTTATTTCCTTACAAAATCGCTGCTAATTTAAGAGACAGAGTTAACGAATGATTTCACGTCAACTGATGAACATGCTGATAACGTTACATTTTTTTATATGATGTTTTATCATCCCAATGTTACAATTCCTCAATGGCGTGCATCTGAAGAGCATAATGACATTGCATTATGTAACGTAAATTTTAGCGATAACAACTCTGTACTTGTTCCTGATTACCGTGAAGTCATTCCCGAACTTACTATTACGAATACCGACGCGCCGGTATTCAATTATCTGGATCATTTTTATGATTACGGAGTAGATGTATTCCCGTGTATGCCGTCTGTGGGATCCGTTTATAGAGCAGAACATGAACATAACTTAAATTATACAGATTGTAGATATGGGATTGTCTTTGTGGGAAGTCAGGACCCCACTATACGGACATCTTGTATGTACGAGTAAGTCCCGAGTGAAATTCATGTGTGAATACCAGGTGAGCTAATAGACTATGTCACCATGTATATTAAGATGCACTGATCAGCGGCTATGTTTAGATACGTTACTAGCACTGATCATCATCTATATATCTTCCCTTCTCCTTGCTGGATGCTATTGCCATTCACAGCGGTAAAAGCAACGCGCAACAAGTTACGCCATCGAGGGTTAACTTAGGGTTAACATTCTCTTCCCGTCTACAACGATTCAATATTCGTACAACTTGCATACTGCCATGGTCAAACTCATTGATGTGTGTTGCTACAGTCATTTATGTTACAGCAAAGAGATTATTGCTCATAAACGACGTAGCACCAAGACAGCAACAACTTTCACTCATATCATTATCAAGTTTTTACTACCACAACTAATTATTGAGGGTTAATCGATTCACTGGTTTCGTCCTTCAATTTGAATGGGTTACTCTCGCTAGTGCATTCATCTGGCTGTTTAAGTATTGAGATAAACGTTGCTGTGTACGATTATTATCGTTCCACACACAAACATCAGTTCTCTTTAATAAATAGGGTCTATGTAATATTAGGAAAATTATATATTATCCGCAATGGACGACTGGCAGTAGGTACGTCAGCTAGTGCGCGGTACAGCTTCGAAACTGAATCGAGTAGGAATCATGATGGTTAGCACCAGGTTGGAATCAATCAAGGGATTAGATATGACAAACGGACTTAGTTAGTTACATAGCGGTCTGTGTTCTCACGGAAGCATGGAACAAGATAAGCTGAAAATAATCCGGTTTGAGGAATGGTAACTCGTGTACCAATTAACTCCAGCATTCCCCAGGTTGTCGGCTAATAGGTAATGAACATGACATGGACATTGTAGCGTCCTGTAGGCATTAGGTACGTAATCGAAAGATATTATCAAAAACATGTTAATTGTAGAGGCGTGCTAATCCACCAGTAAGCCCTGCTATCAAACGAGCGTTCGTCATTCTTGGCAGGGCATCCGTCAGAAATGGCATGGTAATCCAGCCCAACCCCTTGTTATCGAACAAGAATTCGTCATTCTGGGCAGGGCATCTGTCAGAAATGGCATGGTAATCAAGCCCAAACCGCAGGTGCTAGGTAAAAGGGCACCCTCCCCAGGAGGGTGGGTCGGAGTTTTGATTAGTCAAAGTGATGTCATAATCCGATGAGAATCAGAGCAGCCTCCGGCAGTGCGAAACCAAGATGGAGGTAGAATAGAAACTGAGATAGTATATAAGGGGGACTTTAACATTTAATCGGGAGTTCGGTCCGCCTCGCACCTTGTAAAACGCTCTTGCTGAATGGCTTTAAGTAAGCAAGAGCTGGTTGAAAGTTAGAGAAACTTAGGAAACATTGAATTGTAATATTTAATGATTGTAAATAGATCGCTAGGTAACAGTAAAAGTTACCAACTTTGTAGGGTTATTGCACAGTTAGTTAGCAATTAAAACGATCACCTTGTGATATTATACATGGCAAAAGTTTGTCACATATTTGTTGTTACTCTGGAGAACACGGAAGACCACCGTGTCGAACCAATCATTCTGAAGCGCGCAGTTAGATCAGGCCCAGGCACTAATATAAATATCGTCAGGTCTCTGTGTACCTACGAGGCGAGCTAGTGTCGCGCTCCATCTTCATCGGTGGGACCGGTTGTCGCAGCAACCATTCGTACAAGGTTTCATCGAAGGGGGTAGAGCATACGTCATCAACAAGGGTAGACAACCCGAAATCTTCATTGGCTTCTCCAGCCAGGATCCAGAGTGTCAACAGTGAGTAGATAAAGTTTATGGCCCAACCAGAAACACTGCTCTCCAATTCAGCCATTGTATTGAAAGACGTCGCTGACCGCGTACAGGTTATCCGACAGCACCCGGATCACCCAGCATCACGAGTATCGCGAGGGTTCCGCTGTAAAGATCACCACCGAGGTAGTCTGCCCCGAGCAGCCCCGTCTCCGAAGAATTGTTATTGACCTTCATTATAAGTAAACCTAGAATGGCAACGGGACCCAAGAGAAACGCGGAACCGTCCCTGCCCACCCACCCACCCCCACCCCCATGGAGATACCGGGACCACCCCAGCTGAGACCGGAGACCATCGCCGCTATGCAGACGATGGGCGTAGCCATGGCGGGGGCCATTGTCGAAAGCAGCAATCGTCGGGAGCCCGAGCGTGTGTACCGCAGAGAAATCAGGGACACGATATACTGCATTCAGCCCAGTGTGGTACCAGAGGAGGTGAGGACCTTCCTCGACGAGACCCGACGAGCGTGGGTCGCGAATGAGAGGAGACTAGAAGGCATACCTGCCTACGTTATCACCCGAGCGGCAAGAGGCCAGCTATCGAGAGCCATCGACGGGTTTTTAGTGGGGAAGGTAAGAGAGGATGTCACCTTCGACGACTTTCATGAATATATAACTTTGAATTTCGTGTCGGCAAATGAAGGGGAGCGAATCACGTATGATTTGCAGGGGGTCAGGCAGAGGCAAAACGAGACGGTCATCACCTTCACCAGGAGATTTCGAGAACTAAGCACACGAGCTTATCCTGTCGAGAACGCCGATAACCGTAGGACTATCTTGGGCATTTATCTCAAAGGCTTATCCGACGACCGGCTGAGCAAAAGAATAGTACGAAAGAAGGCCACTACATTGGCCAGAGCTATTGAAATTGCTGAAGAAGAGGCTACGTGTGACGACCTACTTAGGGCGATGAAGATCGAGGATCGCCAAGAAGAAAGTATGGAGGTAAACATGGTCGGTCCCGAGGAGGAAAAAGAGATCTGGAGTGTGGTGCAAACGTTGAAACACCAGATAGCTCAACAAAGTAAAATGATTGAGCAACTCTGTGGCTTGGTCGGTGACATGCAGCTACAGCAGCAGAAGCTGGTGGCTAGGGCCGCCCAGCCCACGAAGAAGACAGCCACGCAGGCAAAGCAATGCGCCCCACCCTCGCCCCGACCAGACAGAATGGGACGAGATCGGCAGCACATTACCTGCTTTAACTGTGGCCGGACCGGCCATTACAAAAGCGACTGCCATCAAGCAGTACAGCCGAGGGAGAACGTGAGCAGATAGGCTGCCCAGCAACCCCGATGACCGCGACGTGCGCCGTCGATGACCTGTTTCCAGTGCGGGAGAGAAGGACACATGGCCCAGGATTGTGATAAATTTCACAGCAGTTTTGGAGCGTATATAAACCGGAAAACGACTCCCACCGCAATGGTGAAGTGTTTTGGATGTGGTAAGGATGGACATTTCATTCGGGATTGCCCAAGGAATGGAATCCAGTAAGAGAGGGTCCACCAACTGTTCCCGCATGGGCCCGATCAGGCAGTCCGCCAGCCCGACACGCGATCAAGCGTCCTCGCACCGACGATGATCTCGACATCGACGTCGTCGACCGACGACAGCAGGAGAGAACTGTCACGCCGCGGGACTGTTCACGGAATGTCAGAAAGGACATGAACAATCATTTACGAAATAGTGACAAATACGAAGATTGCGACGGTTTTGTGTTGACCGGTGAGGGGACGGATGAAATGGGCCGTTATTCATACGGTGTCGGACACAATTCATCCTCCCGCCGGAACAGCTATGCAGAAGTGGTTAGTGGACGGAGGAGTCCATCAAACGACGACGGAGGAAACCGTTGGTGAATTCACCGACCGAGCGGTTTCTAATCCGTCTGAAAATGGATAAAAACGGTCCAACGGATCAGGGTGAGTACTTGCATGCCTTAGTGGATACTGGTGCTAGTACATCCTTGATTCGCAAGGATATATGGCGTAGCATGTTGAATGCTAGGCCATTGCAAAGAGCGAAGACGCTCTTGGCAGTAAATGGTTCCCCAATAGAGCTTTTGGGGGAAACTCAAGTAAAATTCAAGGACGCCCATCCTATTCCGAGTACGGTAGTAGCGAGAATGCGGCATGAATGTTTGCTTGGTGCAGATGCTTTGCACTTGGGAAATGCAAAGATTGACTATCAGACCAAAGTAGTAGCATGGTTTGGCCAGGTATATCCCTTTAGGTATCCCTATAGGGAACAGACAAATTATGTTTATGAGAGTTGTAAAGAAACAACCGGATATAAAGCTATCGACAAAGTGCTTGAGGACTTTGCAGATAACTTTGATACGGCTCGTCCAAACACTTTAGGATTGGTCCCCAAGTGAAGTGTACGGTACCAACAGGAGATGCGTTTCCTATAAGGCAGAAAGCCTACCGTCTACCGCTTTCCAAGCAGTATGTAGTCAAGAATCAAGTGGCTGAAATGCTGGCAGCGGGCGTCATAAGACCGTCGTCGTCACCCTGGGCATCGCCCATTACGTTAGTCCCTAAGAAGGATGGGGACACAAGATTTTGTGTTGACTACAGGAAGTTGAATTCTGTATGTCGTAAAGACAGTTATCCATTACCGAATATAACAGATATTTTTTACTCGATGCGCGGCGCAACCATATTTTCGACTATGGACTTGAAGTCTGGCTATTGGCAGATACCAATGGACAGCCAAGACATAGAGAAAACACCGTTCGTTTGCAGTGAAGGTTTGTTCGAATGGATTCGGATGCCTTTTGGTTTTTGCAACTCAGGTGCCGTATTCAGAGGGCAATGAACGATATTTTCCGAGAATTCGTGGGAAAATATTTGCATGTTTTTGTCGATGATGTAGTCGTATATTCAAGAAATCCGGCTGAGCATGCACAGCATTTGCGTAAGGTTATGCGAAGGATTCAGGAATACAATTTGCAGGTTAAGAAAAAGAAATGTGAGTTTGCCCGTAAGTCTGTGGGCTTGTTGGGCTATCGTGTTTCTGCACAAGGAGTGGCTCCTCAGGTTCAGAAGGTCAAGGTCATAAGAGAAATGTCACCGCCACGCGATGTGGGTGAGGTGAGAAGTTTCCTTGGAGCTACAGGTTATTACAGCTCTTGTGTGCAAGGCTATGCCGAAATTGCGTTTTGAATGGGGTAAGGAGGAACAGCAAGCGTTTAAGAAATTACAAAACTTGCTGTGTAGTGAGACGGTTCTCACCTATCCGAATTTAAATGCTCCGTACAAGCTTTATACTGATGCGTCTAGCTATGCGATAGGTGCGATACTGGTACAGGTAGATGGTAAGGGTATAGAAAGGGTGATACAGTATGTAAGCTCTACCCTGAAGGACAGTCAGCTAAACTGGCCTGTAATAGAGAAGGAAGCTTATGCTGTGATATATGCACTAAAGAAGCTTAGGCCTTATCTATTTGGCGCGCAGTTCACTGTGTATACTGACCACAAACCCCTAAAGAGTTTGTTTGTGGGAGAGGTTAAAAACACGAAAGTGCATCGCTGGGCGGTGCTGATTGCCGAGTACGGATGTAAGATTGAATACATCCAAAGCTCGAAGAATATTCGAGCGGACATGTTGTCCAGGTTACGTCGTCCAGTGGAGATCGCCACCCTAGACACAGGCGATATTGTCATACCGGATGTAGACGTGGGTGCGTTACCGCATGTCCCTCTGGAGGTATTTGACATTCCCTACGACGAATTGTGTGCCGAGCAGACCAAGGAATACCCGGAGTTGTTCAAGAACACCCCGGAGGAGTATATGGTCAAGAACAGCATATTATATTCTTTAATTATGCCTTCAGCGTTGGACGCTGAGTACCCCAGAATCATGTTACCTACCCTGTTCCATGAGAAAGTGCTCCGGATGGCTCACGAACGAGCCGGTCAACAAGGTCTGCAGAAGACCATCGGTATGGTAAGAGATTCGTTTGTATGGACGTCTTTAAGGAAAGACATGGTACGTATGCTAGAGACATGTACGACGTGCCAGGTCAACCGACCCGTCACTACCCGACTAAGGTACAGTGAGATGCCCATGGCTAATTATCCGAGTCAGATAATCGGCATGGATTTGATAGGTCCACTGTTAGAGTCGAGTAAAGGTAATATGTATATCATGACGATAGTCGATCACTGTTCTGCGTGGGCAGAAGCATATCCGATTCCGGCTAAGACGTCGCAAAACGTTGAGGACAAATTCTTCAACGAGTACGTCGCACGTCATGGTGTCCCTGAGATCGTGATAACCGATCAGGGAAAAGAGTTTTGCTCTAAGTCGCTAGAAGAGCGATTTAGAGAGCATGGGATCGACCATAGGAGATCGAGTCCCTAACACTCACAAACTAATTGGCGTACCGACAGGTTTAATCGCACCCTTAAGGACTTAATCCAGAAAGGGGTGAACAATGCTTCTCGCACATGGGAGGACGAATTGGGTGCGGCTTTAACCGCTTACCGCAGTACTCATCATTCCACAACAGGGTATACGCCATTTTATCTGACATACGGTTGACGGGCAAGACTTCCGTTTGCTATTCAGATAGACGCATCGCAGGATTTGGGTGAGAGACTGACCTGTCTCAACAATGCCCTACTGCGTGCTCGCACGGCAACGGCTAAGTCTCGTGAAGTCCACCGGGAACAGATGGACAAGCGTGCAAACGCTGGTATATTTAAGGTGGGTGATTCGGTGGTCATGAAGGCGGAGGAACGGATGAAGTTGACCTCGCGCAGTGACCCTGAATATGAGATCTTTAAGATCAATGGGCCTGTGGCTCATGTCCGCCATCAAAGGTCTGGGAAGGTGCGTGTACTGAATATATCTAAGCTACGCGTAGTCGACTCAGAAATGTGCTGGGACAGGGTACGGCCACGCCCTGTTCGTAATCCTGCAAAGGGTACGAAAGACAGCCATCATCCAAGGGTGGTGATGCTCCAAAGGTCCGAAGAAGGTCCAGAATCCGACCCTAAGGCAACCCTTGGTAAGAGAGCTCGTAGGAAGCGACCAGCTTCTTATGATGAGCCGAGGGTGAGCAAGAGGGGTAGGATGGTTGATAATAACATCAGTCAACCTGGTACGAGTGAGACTCGAAACCATGAGTCACCAATGGAAACTCACGTGACTCCTCCGCCGGTAGTGATGGACAGTTCGGAGGAGGTACCCGAGAGTGTGCCGGAACCAATGGAAACGCTGCCAGCACTGCGCTACTTTATGCGCAAGCGCAGTCACGTTCCTGATGTCGACTCTGACAGCAAGAGACTCAGGATTGGCGCATTCGGCCGCGCCCTGTACGATGACTTCATCGATTGTATAGAGGCAGTTATAAGGCGACGTAGCCGCCACTCATTATCCTTCTGTCTATGAGTTGTACCAGTGAACATCGCAGGGTGTGGAATCATGTATATTTTACGATTAGGTGTGGTGGTAGCTCTAGTGAGTTTAGTAAATGGACTGTGTAAAAAGTCTAGTGTACATAGATTACCGAACGGTGTAATGATAACTAACCCCCGCGGATATATCTGTTATCAGGGCTGAATGGACCGTAGTGGTGTCTATCGACCACCCTTATTTGCCTGCCAAATTTCCTGAACGGTTAGTGCAATTTCGTGTTCTTATTGCGGACATCGGTCAAAAGACTTCCTTGAGCATTCAAGACATTTTCGGTTTGCAACATCGTGTTAACAATATTAAGAAGATCGCTGTTAGGACACAACAAACTATGGTGAGTAGGGACAGTATACGATGCAAACGTGGCTTATTTGACTTTGTCGGGGACATAGCCTCGTCCCTATTCGGTCCCGCTAGCTCTGGTGATATAGATGCAATTAAAGAGGTAGTCAAAGTTGCTTTGAGGGACATGAATCGTTTGGTACATTTCTCCAACAAACTAGTGTCCCACATGAAACTGGCATTCGTAGGGATCAATACCAACGTTGACCGTATCAACGAAATTACCACTGGCCTAGAGGACTTAACTAGAAATGTGAGCGATATGTTTAAGGTGCACGCCGCCCGACAAGCCGACTTATACGCATTAGTGCGACTTGGACACATTATTGACTCTGCCGAAAGTGCAGTGTATAGCTACCAGAAGGCAGCAGCACAGTTTCATAGACAAACGACATCCCTAGAGTTAGGTAGACTAACGGAAGAATTATTCAGTCCTGCTGACCTCAATTCCGTAGCCAAGCAAGTTAGTGTGGGAAATCGACTGATACGTCTGTATCAGTGGTACTACCACAACGTGGTCGTGTATCCGTTATGGAAAGACGACTCACGACTCCATTACGTAGCGACATTGCTGCTAATTGACGGGGGCGAATATATTGAATACGGGTTGCATGCGTGGCCAGAACCGCTAATTGCGAGGGGATACTACATGCAAGTACTGATCGCGCGGACCAGCATCGATCTTGACACCAAGACTTGGTGGTACTTCACGCCATCCGAATGTCGCGGGGAGGAGCCCCGAGTGTGTCATGGTCCACTACGGGTCGACAAGACCCACGTTCCATGCATTGTAAGCCTGTTAACCAATACGACCGACAGTGCTTGTAATATTCAGCTCTCCGAATCAAATGAAACATCTAGCAAACTGTTTGCCGATAAGAAAATAGGCGTAGTGTTGCAAACGTTCGGTGAAACAATGGATATACACTGCGACGGATGACTGACTGACCGGTGTGTGGTGAGTAATGGAGTGTATGCATTAATGTCTGGCGAATGTGGTTATAGCGGGAAGGGCTGGCAATTCGAGCCGGTTAGGTCTTACAGTCGGACATACACACGGGTTAGCCTGGCCATTGAAATGCCCCATTTGAATGTGACCGGAGTTCTGAACCAGTCCATGGTAGTGAATCATTTGAAAATGCAACCCTGGAACCATTTACAAAAGTCCAAGTACGTGCCTCTAGCACCGCTATCCGCGATCGACCCAGTGATGGTCGATGGCATTGGAGTACGCTCTTTCGTATCGTATTCAGCGGGCTCCTCCGTTGTGGTGATTGTGATAGTGCTTATATTATATAAATGTGGCATCTTACAACGCATGTGGATTTGGATTAATTGCAAGCCACCTGCGGCCCAAAGTAGTGCGCCACGTCATATTCCTGCTCCAGGACCATAGGGAACTGCAGCCCTGCTGGTGATGGTGGAGATGTTGGCCGGGTCATCGCCGAACGCTGTTGCCAGGACTGAGATCGACCCGACGGCTGACCATGGGATAGACGTGGAGCTATACAATGACATTGGTACCCCTAACATGGATCTTAGTGACTGATTGGAATCATCCCAATGACATTTTGGAGTTAATTTCATATGCTGTGTATGCGTCACTCAATGGTAGAAGGTTGACTTTATACTATTCTAGTAATAATTGCACATGATTTGTAATGGTATTTTCACTGTGGATTTATATGGTACTGATGTTATCGTATTAAGAGTATTATATTTATATCTTAATGATGCTATTAATGTGTTTCCGGGGATGGTCATTTGTGCATGATATTCCATTACCCGGACAAGTTTGTAATTTGTATAGGATTATGCTGTTTTCCAATGTTTCCGGGGACGGTCATTTGCGCATGATATTCCGTTACCCGGACATGTTTAGTTAACATTGCCGAGTTACGATATGTTGTAATTATGGTGTGTGACATAGTCTGGAGGACTCTGGTAGGGCGTGGTTTAGGTTGTTGATGGTGCACAACGAGTTAATTATCACTCTCTTTAGGCCTTAAGAGACGGTTAATTAACTTCGGTTGAGGGGCATGTGTAGATATGGGAGTGTCTTTGTGGGAAGTCATGACCCCACTATACGGACATCTTGTATGTACGAGTAAGTCCCGAGTGAAATTCATGTGTGAATACCAGGTGAGCTAATATACTATGTCACCATGTATATTAAGATGCACCGATCAGCGGCTATGTTTAGATACGTTACTAGCACAGATCATCATCTATATATCTTCCCTTCTCCTTGCTGGATGCTATTGCCATTCACAGCGGTAAAAGCAACGCGCAACAAGTTACGCCATCGAGGGTTAACTTAGGGTTAACCGTCTATTCCCGTCTACAACGATTCAATATTCGTACAACTTGCATACTGCCATGGTCAAACTCATTGATGTTTGTTGCTACAGTCATTTATGTTACAGCAGAGATTATTGCTCATAAACGACGTAGCACCAAGACAGCAACAACTTTCACTCATATCATTATCAAGTTTTTACTACCACAACTAATTATTGAGGGTTAATCGATTCACTGGTTTCGTCCTTCAATTTGAATGGGTTACTCTCGCTAGTGCATTCATCTGGCTGTTTAAGTATTGAGATAAACGTTGCTGTGTACGATTATTATCGTTCCACACACAAACATCAGTTCTCTTTAATAAATAGGGTCTATGTAATATTAGGAAAATTATATATTATCAGCAATGGACAACTGGCAGTAGGTACGTCAGCTAGTGCCCGGTACAGCTTCGAAACTGAATCGAGTATGAATCATGATGGTTAGCACCAGGTTGGAATCAATCAAGGGATTAGACATGACAAACAGACTTAGTTAGTTACATAGCGGTCTGTGTTCTCACGGAAGCATGGGACAAGATAAGCCGAAAATAATCCGGCTGTGAGGAATGGTAACTCGTGTACCAATTAACTCTAGCATTCCACAGGTTGTCGGCTAATAGATAATGAACATGACATGGACATTGTAGCGTCCTGTAGGCATTAGGTACACAATCGAAAGATATTATCAAAAACATATTAATTGTAGAGGCGTGCTAATCCACCAGTAAGCCTTGCTATCTAACAAGCGTTCGTCATTCTTGGCAGGGCATCCGTCAGAAATGGCATGGTAATCCAGCCCAAACCCTTGTTATCGAACAAGCATTCGTCATTCTGGGCAGGGCATCTGTCAGAAATGGCATGGTAATCAAGCCCAAACCGCAGGTGCTAGGTAAAAGGGCACCCTCCCCAGGAGGGAGGGTCGGAGTTTTGATTAGTCAAAGTGATTTCATAATCCGATGAGAATCAGAGCAACCTACGGCGGTGCGAAACCAAGATGGAGGGAGAATAGAAACTGAGATAGTATATAAGGGGGACTTTAACATTTAATCGGGAGTTCGGTCCGCCTCGCACCTTGTAAAATGCTCTTGCTGAATGGCTTTAAGTAAGCAAGAGCTGGTTGAAAGTTAGGGAAACTTAGGAAACATTGAATTGTAATATTTAATGATTGTAAATATACACCTGTGCAAAAGTTAAGCACCACCCTATTTTTACGCACATGCGAGGGTATATTCATGTGCTATGAAGAAAGCAATAGCATAAACATTTATGTACCCATCCATCTTAGTGCAAGAGGTAATAATGCAACTAGAGGAATGCTGATTATGATGGTGGGGAAACACTGTATGTTTTTGTTTGAACTTGAAAACGAGGCCTGAATATGGTTACGTTGACACAACTGACAACTATTGCCCTACAGTTGACACACGTGGCTAGATTGTCATTAATGGTGTCTGAAAACGAAGTTTAACATCTGTGCACGAGTTTGAGACTGTCATTATTAATACCGGGTATATCCACCTTGTGCCTGGATGACGGCCTGGACACGACGTCTCATGCTAGTCACCAACCGACTGATACGCCATTGTGGTATTCGTTGCCATTCAAGACGGAGTGCGTCTGTTAATTCCTGTAGGTTCTGCACAGGAGGATTCCTCCTTCTCACCATGTTTCCCAGAATGTCCCAGATATGCTCAATAGGGTTCATGTCAGGGCTCCTTGCTGGCCATGGTAGGGTTTCGATGGCATTCTGGCGGAGGTATTCATGCACAGCTCTAGCACGATGTGGTCGGGCGTTGTCATCCATGAATATAGGGTGGGTTCCAGGTGCATGATTTACAAAATGAGGGACCACAACTCTATCCAGTATGGAATCTTGATATCTTTGTCCATTTAGTGTTCCAGGTACAGTCAACAGATCCAGCTTACAATCAAATGAGATGCACCCCCATATCATAACGGAACCTCCACCAAATGGAACTTCTTCCATGATGTTACGTTGGTCGTACGCCGTGCGTCTTGACCTCCATACACGAGTTCGACCATCTGTGGCATGAAGCAGGAACAGACTTTCATCGGACCAGTGTACCCGTCTCCAGGATCTCATGTTCCAGTGTCTTCTTTCGTTGCACCACCTCAGACGCTCCTCTTTGTGGTGTGCAGTGAGGAGAGGACGTCTGACAGGTCTCCTAGCTTTCATGCCAGCAGCATACAGTCTCCTTTTGACGGTAGACATTGACACTCTATTGCACGTTTCCCATTGCTGGCTGAGCACTCTGCTGTTGGTGAATGGAGATCTCCTAACAAGGCGTACTAGGGCTCGATCATCACGGGCAGTAGTCTTCTTCGGTCTTCCAGATCTAGGCCTGTCCTTCACCTCGTTAGTTTGCCCATGTTTTGCAATCAAACGACTGATTACAGTATGGTTAATGTTCAGCTGTCTGCCAATCTCTCTGCATGACATACCAGTGGTATGCATGCCTATGATTTGCCATTTCACACGATCACTTAACCTTCGTCTTGCCATAGCGGTTCACAATCAAGAGCTAATTCTCTCTGTACAAATAAACCACGGTCATGAACACAAAATTCCTAATCTTGTCGCCTAAATCTGTATGTAATGTTCTACACCTCAAACTGGACTTTTACATAACTGAACATATGTGCTGTTTCCCGCCACGCATGGACATCAAGCGGCGTGAAGTCATGCATGCATGTGCATTTCGTACTTGGAATTATGTCAGCTAACGCGGGGACAAAAAGTATGGCAGCCTAGTTGTACCATCATGTTTCTACGTTCTATTGTTTTTGCTGGTGCTTAACTTTTGCACAGGTGTATAGATCGCTAGGTAACAGTAAAAGTTACCAACTTTGTAGGGTTATTGCACAGTTAGTTAGCAATTAAAACGATCACCTTGTGATATTATACATGGCAAAAGTTTGTCACATATTTGTTGTTACTCTGGAGAACATGGAAGACCACCGTGTCGAACCAATCATTCTGAAGCGCGCAGTTAGATCAGGCCCAGGCACTAATATAAATATCGTCAGGTCTCTGTGTACCTACGAGGCGAGCTAGTGTCGCGCTCCATCTTCATCGGTGGGACCGGTTGTCGCAGCAACCATTCGTACAAGGTTTCATCGAAGGGGGTAGAGCATATGTCATCAACAAGGGTAGACAACCCGAAATCTTCAAGATGATAACTCTGTAGATCTGCCTAGTCATGACATTGTAGACTTAATTACTGAACTATTTATTCCCGATAGGAGTACTGAGTCATCGTTTAGCACTTATCCCCAGATCCTGCTTCTACCGATGATCTACACGCTCATATGAGAACTGAACTATCTATTCCTCATATGAGTACCGTACCATCATCATCATCATCATTTTTCACTAATCCTCATAATGTTTAAGATTATGACATAATCGAAACTATGCATTCTGCTTCAACCGATGTACGTGATGGACATACACATGATCTAAATTTATTTGACATGGCACCAGTTCCTGACGGCATTGTGTCTTCTCCTAATGACCTATCTCTGGATTTAGCTCGCCTTCATAATGATTTTGCTTATTGCTGTAATGTATTCAGTCCTACTCAACAAACCCTTATTGACATGCATGCAAAACATACGGAAGATGAATTTAGTCTCATCGCTGATGAAATCACTCATTGTATATCAGAGAATGTAACGCTTACCAAAGACCTTCTTAATCATTATTTGCAGCGTGTTCTCTGTGAGTACCCTCAAATCGGAGGGTTGGTATTTGATTATACTGACTATATATCTGTGGAGACTGTGCACAAATACTGCAGTAAAAAGTATTGTATCGAAGGTACTGAATATAAGGTATCTTTTAACAGCTATTGTATAGCTGATACACCACTTACTCATTCTGAGTTCGTGTCTGGTGCCTTTCAATCTTTGCTTGATATGTATAGCGAATGAATATAGTAATGTTCAGCCGAATGACCACGTGAGAATCGAGTTGATTCACCCTTCTTTGGAAATGCCTATAGCCATTGAATTTAGGCTATGGAATAAAATTACACCTGATGTAATTTTAGAATCAATGGAAAAAGTTGTTCAGTCAAACACTGATTGTAGGGTATCAGACAGATTTGAATGTCACGTTTTTCGCATAGAGGACTACTACTCAGGTGGGAGAAATGATACTCTCCTAGGTTCAGTTGATGCTACACATTTAAATTTATTAAATTTACATTCATCTGATATAGATGCGTACATTCGTATTAAAACTGTATTATACGCGTTTGCATTGAATATCCATTCTGTTTCGTGGCAGGAATATTTTTAGGAATAAAATTTATTGAGAAAATGAACAAACTAATCTCTACACATGAATGGCGTAATTTGATACATAATAAAACGTATTTGATGCATATGGCGTGTGAGTATCATACAGCTTGCTGTATTCCTGAACATTAAAATTAATAGTACTGATTGGTATAAATTTCAGGAACATTTTCGCAATCAATTTTCTATTCGAGTCTACTCCGTGTCAACACATGAACGCCTATTTGGTAGCGCTTTCCCGAGTTTACCATGTATCACTCTTATGCATTCAGAACATGATAATCATATATCCTTGATCACGCCTATCGCTGCATTTCTTATAGTATGTAATCCCTGTATGCAGTGTAACACATCATACTCTAGTGATCATGCATGCACAGCACGGTGTCGTAGTTGTCTGACCCCTTATTCTGGTAAAGGATCTTGTACTTCTACAGATGCATCACATAAAATAATGTGTAATGATTGTCATCGTAAGTTTTATAACCATCAATGTATGGTGAACCACCTCTCTAATGGGACCTGCGAAATCGTGAAGGTGTGTCCCCACTGTTTCATTCACATTCATAAAGAGGATGATGAACACGTTTGCGGTATGACAAAATGCCATGCGTGTAAAGAGAAGTTTGTCATTACTGAAAATCATATCATAAAGTAATTGAAGAACCTATTTTGTCATTATGCCACACACGCTCTATGTGTAAGGATGCTGACATTTGTAGTTACGAAGATTTTCAAAAATACATTATTTACGATACAGAAACATATTTATCGCCTATCGACACTAGCAATACTAATATTCTTGCAGAGTATAAAGTTAATCTCGTGGTAGCCAATGTATGTTGTGACGCGTGCATCAACCAACCGCTCTACACCAGCTCTACATGTCATCGAGGCACGAATAATGGAAATGTTCGCTTTCATGGGTTAGACGCAGTGGATCACTTTGCTAGCTGGTGGACACGTGCTAAGGCTACACGTACTGGCAACAAAATCAAGAGAAAATGAGTTTTCTCTGACTACTTGGTGATCCCACACAATGCTCGTGCCTATGATTCTCTTTTACTCCTTCAATGCACTTGCAAAACCGCTAACCTACATTTTAAACCTACAGATATTATCATGCGTGGTCATACAGTTCTCTCATTTGACATAGGCAATATATGGTTTATCGATCCATTAACCTTTTTCCTCTTTCATTACATAAGGTGGGCAATGCTTTTAATCTTCCTGTTTGTAAGGGGACATGTCCCCATCAGCTCAACACGCCTCAATATTGGGGTACGGTAATACCCTTTCCAGAGAGGGAGATATTATGTTCACAAAATATGAATGTGAATGAATTGATTGAATTTGATCGCTGGTACAATGAACAGATATCTAGCCATGAGCACTACGATGTTGATAAAAAAATCTCATCGAATATTGTAATGATGATGTAACTATCTTACGTTTAGCCATGTCTAGATTTAAGACTATTTTCTGAATCGACGGATGGACAAAATCCATTTGTGACAGGGATAACGCTAGCGGGTGCATGTAATGCTGCCTATCGAGCTTTTTGACTTCGACCTGAGAGCATAAAGACTTTACCTGATTTCTCACTAAGAGCAAAACACGCTTATAGCATGTTTGGCGTAGAACGGATGGAATGGGTCAGTCGATGCAAAGGTCACCAAATCATGCATGCGATAAATGGGGGTGAACAGAAAATATGCGGACATTATGTAGATGGAATTGATGCAACTGAAAACATCGTTTTCGAGGTTTTAGGATGCAATTTTCATGGGCATGAGTCTGATTGTTGCGGTGATAAGTGTGATACAACATATATGCCATATGGTGATCAGACATATGAAGAAGCATATTCTGCACTTCAATTCCGCATTTCTTTATTTGAATCACATGGATATATGGTCAGAATTGTGGGGAATGCGACTTTAAGAAACAAGTCGCTGATTCCTGTGCACTAAATGATTTTATCGCCGAATTGGACTTAGCCCACCCAATATCCTCGCGCGAAGCACTATTCGTTGGATGTACGTCCGCAATTCATTTATGTATGGAAGTGGATGAGCATAACAAGCTCGAATATTTAGACTGCGTTTCGATGTATCCGGCAGTGATGAAACAATGTTGTTTTCCAGAAGGGTCATATACGGCACTAAGGGATGATAACAGTGATAAGATGGTGCATTCCCTATTTGGTCTTATTAAACACAAAGTCCTTCCACCTCGTGATTTATACTTTCCTGTGCTACCTGCTAAAATAAATTCACGTCTTATGTTTGTACTATGCGCCGAATCTGCAAAAAATTTACAATCTTCTGTATGCGAATGCAGTTTATGCAGACCATGGACTACTCCAGAGTTACAGCTAGCTATACAGTGACTATGTCATTAAAAATGTATGAAGTTTGGCATTATCAAGCATCATCACAATATGAGCAAAATGGGGACGATGGGTTATTTTCAGAATACATCAACCAGGTTTTTAAAATTAAATAGGAAAGTAGTGGTTATCCTGATTGTGTCAGTAGTGAGAGTGAAAAGGCGAATTACATGGCTAACTATTATAAACATGAAGGAATGCAGCTCCACCATGCAAAAATATTGAATAACCTGGGTTTGCGCTATGTTGCTAACTCCTGTTTGAATATTTTTTTGGAGACGATTTTCTCTTCATGATCATACTAAGAATAGCATGATATTAACATGTAAATGCCTTCTCTCCCTTCTGAATGATAAAAGTAAAACTGTAGGTTCCATTTCATTCATGAACGATAGTCTTCTATTCGCTTCCTATTCAGTCAATGATGAGTACATCGAGTCCCCATTAAATACCAACTGTATTCTCGCATTGTGACACCTTATGGACGAGTAAAACTGTATGAAGTCTTGTCTTTACTCGGACGACGTGTCATGTATCATGATACGGATTCAGTGGTATTTAGTACCAAAGAAGGTGAGCCACCCATTCAAGATCAAAGTGGGTATCTAGGTTCTTGGACGAGTGAAATCCCCTCCGACTACGAGTTAACATGTTTTTGTGTACTCGGTCCAAAAAACTATAGCTTTGAAATGAAGCGTTGTGATGATCCATCGATTGTTAAACAGGTATCGAAGGTTAAAGGTTTAACGCTGGGTACTGAACAATCAAAACAAGTTAATTTTGATACAATGAAAAAATTCATCGATCAAATTATAAACGATGGTGAAATTACGGATAGTAATAGCATACTACTAAGCTACCCATCTAAGATCACACGCATGTCTCAATTTAGAATTCTTTCAGTCAATAGTAGTAAGATCTACAGACCAGTCTTCAAAAAACGAATTTTGAAACTGGGCGATTTATCTTCAGTACCATATGGTTACAATAGCATAGTAGAAATATAAATAATAACATTGTATTTTATCAGTCAGTACGTAAACAATGTCAGGGTTATCCATAGATGCCGAAGCCGCACTCGCCGCCCACACTATCATAGCATATGTCGCTAGTCTGTGTAACACCGATAAGGTTAAGATGCATGCATTGTTTAAGAGGAGCATGGGGTTCGCTTTAAGAGATGGTATAATTAATGCGGGAAGAATTATACTCATGTCTCAAATTAGCAAGGATTTATTAACTGAAGATGGGATAGACATAGTATATTGGTTACGTGTATTATTGTTGCGAAGTTACATTAATCGTTGTCTTTCTCATTCACAACTTTACATATGCTTAGTTATCGCTCACATCATTTTTCAGGTCTTATATTACGGCACCCACAAAAATATTTTGACTGAAAGTTGCTGGCAGCTTAACACAGCATGAACGTAGACAGATAGTTTTCATAATATATTGTGTATCCAGTGTTAATACCCATTGCCTTTAGTGTAATGCGGCTCGCAGTTGCGCAATGATTAAAAGTTGGTAGTCAGTGTTATTGCTCATAAAGTGCGTGTTGAGCAGTAGACAGTGTGACATTGTTCGGCCCGCATGTATATGTTCGTTATTGATCGAACAAATGCGCGCCATATGTTCAAATTAAGAACGTCTATGTATGCCATTGTAACAGACATGTGGCTCTGTACGCCATTGATTGAGGAAATTTCTGTACGTCATTGTGTGTATGGTATTGTTCGCCAGGTGGTGTTCAAGACGATGGCTGTACGTTATTGTTCCTAACGAGTTATAAATAACGCAGTTTCATGCTATGATTATACATTCTCCATAATGGTGTCTGATCCATGCTTTAAATATTTAAAGTGCTCAGCATTTTGGTGCGATCTTGGTAATTCGCGAAAAGCTCGTACAATCCAATTTGCCAAAAAGTGGTGCATCGATCTATGGCAGTTTCATCCTGAGGGTTATCCTACAAAACACGGTTTATATCTCAGCATAGTAGTGTTTAAACAGTTGTTACAAATCATACATGATCTTGAAGACGAGATAAAACGTGCACGCAAAAAGAAGGCATATATTTACATATTCGTTGGACAATTCTGTTTCTGCTCTGATGTAGAACCATGTCCCACACATCGTGGTCTATACCTCAAAGACAACGAGTGGGAATTATTGAAACAGAACGCGAGTAATTAGCTGGCAGCATTACCTAACCTTTACATGCCTCCTGACGTGAGCGGTGACACACTGTTTAGCGCGATACCTCAGTGCTTTTACGGTGTGAAACAATAAAAGAGAACATGAGTGACATTCCATCCACTAGCGATTCCGTAGAGATGTCTATTCTCGTGTACTTCAGATGCTAAATACTGCGATGAGTTTTTTTAGCGATGATGATGAAAGAAATCTCACCAATGAACTTGTGTATGATACCGAGAAACTGTGTCAGTATTGTAAAACTATAATCCACACCATTATTGTCCTATGGATTATGTGCAAAAGATCAGCCAGAAATTATTCGTATTCATGCTGTGTGAGAAGATCGATGGCTGTGCGAGATTGTTATGGATGTCTAGTAAATTAGTCCAGATGAACATTCTTGTTTAGGCATTGATGCGAACGTTAATCTAATTGACAATTTTGATCTGTATAATGAGGCAGCAATGTTAGAAATGGATGATGCTGAATATTGTGCTCAACTTGCCATCCATCACGATATCTATGAACATTGTACTGAACTGTACCGCATGTGTATGATGGAATGGTATAGGTACATTGTGGATGTAACATGAAAAAACAGATGTTAAAACCATAACTATAATTAATATTTTCTCTACGCGTGTATTAATGAAGTCGCCATTTTCGCGTTATATACTTGCAATAAAAGTATCAATTCAAAAATATAATTAAGAAGATGGAACCTTATTTGTCTGTTTTTATTTTAAATTAACCATACTTTTTTACACATTAAAAACAAGGTTAATTTTAAATAAAATCATGCCTTTTAAGGTCCCACCCACTTAATTGATTTTATATACCTTTTTTCAAAAGACACCCCCTAATTAATTGTTTTATTTCTCAATCGTAATTTTGGAAAAAATATGTTGTGACTTACTTGTTTTTATTACGCAAAATGGTATCTTTGTAATGATGTGTCTTATTATTGATGTCAGTATTAATAAGTTTTAAAATTGGATTTCGCTTGTTCTGTACTAGCGCCCCTCTCTCTCTCTCTCTCTCTCTAGCTATCGCTAGTGACCCACCATTCCCTAACCCGCCTCCTCTGCACGCACTGGTATGCCCGCTTTTTCACTTGACTGAGGCACTTGACAGCATGTGCCATTGCTATTATATTCATTAGAGAAGAATGGGGCAGGTGATGGATTGATATAGAGTAATACTGACAAAGAACATTGCATTTCATTATGTGCGCTCCGCATACTTAAAAAAACACCGTTATACGGTTTTGTTCAATTTCATGGTAAATATTCGCAGAATATGGCATTTATTTCACAACTATTTAATGATGTCATGGATTTGTTCTTCTTCGTCGCGCAAGTATATGATGTCATAATCTATTCACTCATACGCCACTATATTTCATTCCAATTTCGCTCTTACGTGAATTTATGACATCAAAATCTTCTATTATGTTTTTATTCATAACATTTTTATATATATAACGGGTATAACGATTTAGCATAAGAAGTTGATTCTAAAGAGGGTGTGAATGTTGAACTAGACAGAAGTTGCAGAACATTGGTGGTAGTCGACGATTTGATGAATAAATGCGATGAGAATGTGGCCGACCTATTTATAAAACGTTCTCACCATGAGAATTGTAGCGTCATATTTGTCGCTAACTGCCACTACATGGTATTGTTTATGAATCCACGTGATGCATCCTCTATCCGTTCTTTATCTAATCAGATGTACTCAGCCAATACAAACTATTTGATTGAATCATATAAGGATGCACCACGCGCACCTCACTCATATCTACTCCTAGATTTGGAAACCGTCCACACCTGACAATATCAGACTACGTTCATCTGTTCATCCGAAGGGGGGGGGGGGGGGGGGGGGGCTGCTACATTTACATACCTAAGAAAAATGACATCACATAAAATGGAACGCCATTTACTATGCTACAATATTTGGCTAAAGTAAAGCCTACAATCAGAAATGAACGAATTGGTGGATGTACTATGCGAATCATGCCTAAACTTATTACGTGGGAATGTTCATCTCACTAAATCAAGATACAAGCAGCTGAGTAAATAGAGGGAAAAGGCGAACACTGACTAGTCGTGGAGTGCCATATGCACGTAAATGAAAATTGCTTCAAACAGGTAGATTTTTAGGAGCCTTATTACCAGCAGTGATCGGTATGCCAACTCCATTAATTGGTAAACTGTTCACGTCAAAAGATGGAACATACACGTAAAATGGTGCTAGTTCTTCATGGATTGATAGGTAATTTAAATGAACTATCATTGCTACAGACAGATTCATCGATACCTAAAGCTATTAGTCTTGACAATGAAATATGCAATATATTAGCTAGACACGATCTGACTGAGAATGAAAAAGCAACATCGTATTCGCAAGTATTGGATAAATATAGTCACTCCTATCAGCAAACGCAAGGACATCAATATCAACCACAACCTCTGCAACCCATAACTAGCTACGATGCGCTGCCCACACAAATACTTGAGCGTCCGATGAGAGGAATACCGAAAACATACAAGACAAAAGCCAGTGGAGTAATTGATATTTTACGTTTGGTTTCTGAATGTTTTAACGTTAATGAGCTGGGCGAAGTGACAATAGAGGGTACGTTTTCCCCAAAAAGTAATGTAGTTGACCTGCCTACAAACGTAGTAGTGCATTGACGAAAACCTCTTATGACTGGTATGTGGGATCAAGCGGAGGGAAATTTTCTTAATCTGCTACATGACCTAAACATACCACGTAGATTTGTAGGCCAAGAGAAAACGTTGAGACAGATATATAATGGCGCAGAAAAGGATCATAGCATCAGTGAGTACATGCCTGCACCCATGAGTAAAAGAATACATAGAAAGTGTTCTCTAGCGGGCAGAAGCAAGAAAAAGGGGCATTCAACTCCGGTGTGGGTAAATTTAGATAAGTAATGAATGATGCTAAATTGGCAAAAGTATATTTCGATCCGAAACATTTCGTATCTTTTGGTGGGAAAGAAAAGCTATATAACGCATTCAAAGGCAAAATAGCACGTGACTATATTAACAAATGGCTAAAATGCCAAGAACTATATACGCTACAGAGACCGCGGACAACAAAGTTTGACAGGCGAAAAATAAGAGTTTCAGCTGTTGATGAACTATGGCAGGCAGATCTATGCTCGATGGGAATGCTGGCAAAAGAGAACGTGTTATATTTGCTATGCGTAGTTGATGCCCTTTCAAAATACGCATGGGTGGAAAGTCTTTTTTAGTAAAACGTCTTCTGCTGTCAAGGAAGGGTTAGAAACAATACTGGAGCATACTGAGCGCCACCCACACGCTATTCAAACAGACAAAGGGGGCGAGTTCATAAACCATGTAATGAAACAGGATTTGAAAGATAATGGAATACCTTTCTACACTTATCAAAATGAAACAAAAGCGGCAACGGTGAAGCATTTTCAACGCACGCTGAAGGGATGAATATACAGATACATGACGCATAAGAATACACGAAATTATATTGATGTATAACCTAGTTTAGTCGCGGTGTACAATAACACCACAGATACCAGTATGCGCATGGCTCTTTCAGAAGTCGACCATAGTACTGAGTTAATCGCATGGAGAAATATATGGTAAGGTGACGAAGAAACACACCAAATCTAAAAACAGCCCTACTCAAGGCGACCATCAGACAAACATCGATACTTATATAAATTGGAAGATTATGCAGGTGATCCGATTATTGGTACTTTTTATCGTGATGAGATACAGCAAGTGATAGAAGAAAATGATAAAGAGTACGCAGTGGAAAGAATAAATAAAAGTGGACCAAATAAGAAGGGACAACGCGAGTATCTGGTAAAGTGGCTTGGTTACCCAACTAAGTTTAACATGTGGGTTGCTGACCTCGGTACTATACATCATTATCAATGGATGAATATAGAGAGGTCCTATCAGAGCATGTGGCGAATGATGGGTTCGCGAGTACCAAAAGAAGAAATAGTATACTAGCTCATATATCATAATAGTTACGTGTGTCATGAATCTGAGTATACAAAATGGTCAATCAGGCTTATGGATATCGCTTTTAAGTGGATGTCTAGTGTATATATTGCCTAACCCGCACATAAAGATGGGCATACGTCATTCAACTCAGAATGAACGAGGATCAGTTTTACGTGACCTTTCCGAGCAATAGTAGTACGCAGTTCTTTCCAAACAATAAGATATCAGAGTTTAGAACTCGTCTGCAAACTCAATTAACATGAAATGGCGAATGGGAAGTGGGCCTCTCGAGTGTACTTTATCCGAGGAGTTAGCTTACTATTTCACAGGAAAGTTTTGTACAACTATATGCATTTACTAAGAAGAAGATAAAGAGGAAGAAGAAGAAAGGCGATGATGAACCAGAAGAAATTCGCGAAGATGGCGATAGTGCAGCGGAAATAGAAAAAGCAAAGACAACACCTTATCCGCTAGTTTTAAGGGAACAGGGAATACATACACGGGCTACGCTTAGAGATGGGGCACATGCGTGGTGCTACGCGTGTGGTGCTACATGTGTGAGGGGATGTCCAGTTCGTTTGAGTGTGTGTGTTGGTGGATGAGGTGAGTGTGTGCTTGTGGGGTGCATACACGATAGAATGTAGGGCGCCCTTACGCCGTGGAAGATGGTTCAGTACCAAATTCCGACGATACAGGCACGTAGTGTTCTACCACATATTCAACGGTGAGGCGAATAATGATACGCCTTTCATCGTGGTTTCATACCTTAATATACCAACGCCATTATTAGTTCTCACGGTAGCCGCAACATCATACGCAAGGTTTAACATCAGCGAAGCTGACCTTAAAGTGTTTGAAGCATCCATGTTTAATGTTAACATGAGTAATGCGGTGCACGAAGGAAAACCCCCAAGTAATTGATGAGGGAACTAGTACATATGTCCACTCAGTTAAGAACTGGAAAACGAATTGTGCAAGTGTGAACAATAATGCGTACAAAAAAATGTAGTGCAAGTGTGAACAATAATGCGTACAAAAAAATGTAAAGGTATAAATTGCAGTATTTATTCCATTCAAAATTGTACAAAAAACAGTCAAGAGAAGCACGCATGCGTAACTACAAAGAGAAAAACACTCTCCTCGTGAGTGAACTAGACAATAATTTAATAGTAATTTTGAATTACTGAATATTTCTAAAAAGAATGCATAGAACGAGACGGCTGGTACAAATAAGTACTTTCACGTTTTTTCATTATTCCTTAACACATGTCAGGTTTGTATCTTAATTAACGACCAATCTCACGGCTAATGCGCCACCGATGAATGGTTAAATTAAACTTTTACGAGTGAAAAATAATCTTTTTTTATCATACAGAGTGAAAGGAGATCGAACGCTTGAACTCACGCCTATTAGGAGTCCTTAAACGCATGATTTTTACCCTTCAGACACATAATGCTGACATTTTGTCGTAAGCGAGACAATGACATCAAGCAGCAACAAAATCTAACTGACTGACGTTATTGCAGACACTATATCACCTATTAAGTTTTGGGTTTTTTTAATTTTGCGTGTAAACTGATGTCGGTTAAGCTGCCAACAACTTACGGTCAAACCGTTTTCAAAATATTCAGCAATGTACATAAATTAAAGTTTAGGGGGCTTAAAGCAGCGAGACAAAATCAATAGATTTTTGCGCCAGACAAAGTAATTGGTTGACTGGCGAGGTGTTACAGACATTACAGGGGTTATTTCTACGTATTAGCTAAATATTTTGGAATACAATTTGATCGAAAGTTGATGGCGACTATGCAACCATCGCAGTGAAATCGTTTTCAAAATATCCATCCGGTACAGATTTATTATCCGTCGACATTATCGTTTGGTGGCACATAGCAGGGAGATGGTTAAAATCAATACCTAGTGGGGCAAACAAAGTAACCGACTGACGAAACGTTGCAGACATTCCAATGATCTCCGGATCCTGCTAAATATTTTGGAAACGATTTGATCGAAAGTTGATGGCGACTACCAGCGCAGTCAAATTATTTTCAGAATATTCACTATGTACAGAGATATCGCGCATTGACAGCTGACGCCTCGTAAACGAGTATGCTAGCATACCTCATCACCCCTCCTCCTCATCCACCTCGATTATGCGACCACCTCTACCTCATATTTTATGTGCTAAACCACAATAACGTCGGGGGGCACGCACAGCTAGTTTAAAACGTAAAATACCAAACTTTTAGGGGTTAAAATTTTAATTTTTAGCACATCAACCCACAGACGTACAACACCTACAAGCCACGTCCCAACTACCACACCATTCGTCAAAATTCTAACAATGTACGCCATTGTCATTAACATTCTATCAATTTTATGACACTTCATGCCAAATGATTAAAATGACATATATAGGCGCATAATTTAATTCTAGCGCTGTACGTCATTATTCTTTCTGTCGGCTGTACGTCATTGTTCTCTTTAGACAATAACGTACAGACGACAGAAAGAACAATAGCAAAAATTACTTGAGCGGCTGTACGTCATTGTTCGAGAATTGTTTAGAACAATAACGTAGTCCCACACATAACTACTGACATTTTCTGGAAGTCTTCTCCTGGGGTGCCGCCTCCGTTATTGATAAGACATCGTTGTTTTTATGTTTAAAGGTCTGTGATAACAAAAGTGAAATTGTGAATGAATGGTCTAACGATTTTAATAATAATAATAATAATAATAATAATAATAATGTATGTATAGTTCTCCCATATGTTACATTTGAGACCCTTTCAGATTAAGCTATGCCCCACCCAACCATAGTTAAGCTCTAGCCACACTTCGCCCATGTTGGGATCGATCGATCCTCGAACGCCCTAACTATCAATTTCCAGAAGACTATATTGGTAAGCTGTTGAATGTTTTGAGTCTAGTTTGACTGGATTCAGTTGCTGCCAGCAACGGCGCCAAGTTAAGATGGTTTCAAAATATCAAATGGAATGTATATTAAATGGTGAAGACATACAATTCGTAGAACATGTCGAACTAGACTAGCGTTCAAAATGAACTAAATCGAGCCAGTCATGACGTAATGATTATGTCACCCTATACGCCACGTAGTTGATCATGACGCCATATGATGGATGGATAAATTGGGAAGGTCCATTAACATACCGTGTGTGCGTGCGTGCGTGCGTGCGTGCGTGCGTGCGTGCGTGTGTGCGGGTGATATTATAATATTATGCATCTCCTACAGTTCAGAGAATAAACCATATACAAATTTGTTTCATCTATTGGCGTAGATAAAGTTTTTCTTCAATCTGACACGTGGTTTTGAAGGTTTTTAAAGGTGTTTCCAAAGATATCTGAAAATTCAAGATGACCACCGGCAAAGGGGCCCAAGGCGCTCACCTGGACCATTAGCATTTGAACCCTTTGCATTTAAAGACATGATGGATAGTTTTTGGAAAATCCAAAATGTCAACCAAAAGAATTGACCAATCAAAATTCTGTATATACATTCTGAAGCCTGCCACCATAGTGTCCTTCCATCCAAGTCTGGGTGAAATCGCCCAAGCAGTTAATGAGGAGAGTCTGGTTAATTTTCATAAAATTCAAGATTTTCACAAAATAATTTACAAATCAAAATTCTGTATACAAGTTCTGAAACCTATACCCATAGGATCCTTCCAGCCAAACTAGGTTGAAATCTGCCAAGCGATTAATGAGGAATAGCGTGTTTACAATTTCCGGTAATTTTGTTACAAAATCTAAGATTTTCACACAAAAAATTGATCAATCAAAATTCTGAATAGAAGTTCTAGAACCTATCACAGTAGAATCCATCTAGCCAAATCTGGTTGAAATATGTCAAGCGGCTATGGAGGAGTAGCATTTTGACAATTTCCGGTAGATTTTTAATAAAATCTAAGATTTTCACCCAAAATATAAATTAATCAAAATTCTGAATAGAGGTTCTAAAACCTATCACCATAGAATCCATCCAGCCAAATTTGGTTGAAATATGTCAAGTGGCTATGGAGGAGTAGCACTTTGACCATTTCCAGAAGATTTTTCATAAAATCTAAGATTTTCACCCAAAAAGTTGACCAATCAAAGTTCTGAAAAAAATGTCTGGAGCCTACCCGCATAGGATCTTTCCAGCCAAATTTGGTTGAAATCAGTCAAACCGTTAAGGCAATTTGATGGACGGACAGATAGGCGGATCACGGACGGACGACAGATGGTCCACAATGGCATAAGCTCACTTGGCCTTTCAAGAAAGGTGAGCTAGTAACCGTGGATCTCTACGCCCTAGCTTCCTGCTAAATATAATTCAAATCGGCACAGAGGTTCTTGAGAGCATATGGTTTAAAGAAAGTTGATGTACGGATAGAAGGTTGCCATGGCATAAGCTCACTTGGCCATTCTGGTCAGGTGAGCTAGCAAGCCATTAGCCAACAAGTCTCATTACTGTATATGAACAAATCTTGAAACATGCCAAATAATTTACTATTGGTGTCAATGGGAAAATTGACCTTTGACCTGTATTGTCAAGAAATTAGGTCAGACTGACATAGTTCTCATACAGGTAGCTTATACCTATAGGTATCCACCCACCAACTATTAAGTGATTAGTTCTAAAAATTCTGAAACGTGGCACCGAAATATCTTTCCCCATTGCGTCCAACACTGCAGAAAATCATCAAGGGTGATAACTTCGCTGTTTGTCATCGAATCAGCCTCATTTTCATAATGGATAAATTAGATGAGCATGCAAACATTAAAGCCAAGTTTTATCTAAATCTATCCAGAAATAACAAAATGTGCCACCATTCTCAATGACGCAGAGACAGGCGGATGGACGGACAAATGAGCGGATGGTCGGACGGACAGACAGGCACAGATAGACAGACTGACAGAGGCACAGACAGATGAACACATGCCAGACGGGGAGTGATCGCTATAGCTCAGCTCACTGACAAGTAAGCTGAACTAAAGATTTAAGCCAATAGTCCAAAAACATTGGTGTCCTTGACACACTTAACCAACGGGAAAAGCACCATTGGTCAATGGGAAAGCCATACCCGACACTATAGAGCAATGGTCCAAAACAGACATTTCCCAAATCGGCAATGGTCACAGTAAAAAAATGAGGAAATGCAAGAATATTGGCATCCTTGACATTATTGACCAATAGGAAGCGTACCATTGATCAATGTGCCACAACTATCCCTGACATTGCTGACAAATCTTGCTTTAATTCATTAACAATTTAAAATGTGCAATAGATCTATTTTCTCCACAGGGTCCAATACTTAAAACGTCTTAAAGAACCAAGTTATGCCCCTTGTTTGAAGGTGTAACCGCTTCATATTCATACAAAAAAGATATTGCTTGAAGGAACATATCTGCTACGTTTGCTTTTAATCCATCAATAATTGAGGAAACAAATATTTTCCGAATAGGGGGGGGGGGGGGTAATAAGATAAAATCGTAATGAAGCATGGTTATGGCCCTTGGTTAAAGGTGTGGCCACTTCATATTCATAGCTCAAATAGATATTGACTAAAGGAACATATCGGCCAAATTTGGCAAACAGATTTCCCCCCTGATAACATGTAGACGTTGGGCCAACGCTGGCATTACAACGTTGGCCCAATGTTGGCTATATCACTTGTTTGCCAACATTGGGACAACGTTAGGCCAACGTTGGGCCAGCATTGGAAATTTCACATTAAATCAAACAAAATCAACACATTCAAATTTTAATTTTTAAATTGTGAAATTATGCTCTCTGGTGTGCTATTTGAAACATTTTCATATCTTTATGCCTGTTGGCTCAACATTGGCCCAATAACGTATTGCCAACGTTGCGCCGATGAGCAAAACTACATTGGCCCAATGTAGTGGTAAACATTGGGCCAATGTTTGCTTGCTATCAGGACCCACCATGGGCTTAAATATTATGACAAGGCATATCAGTAAACTTATGTATGCTGCCCGAAGGCATACTCTGTTGGGACACTGTATAAACTGTTCCGGACAAAAATTCTCTGTAATGTTCATTGAACCCTGAAAAATAGGTCAAAAGCATGTTCAGTGAAGCATGAAAAGTAGGTCACAACTTTTCATATGCGACACAACTTCAGCGTATAATACATCCATACACCAGGTTTAGTTCCAGTAAGCAAAAAACTCTTGAAATTATAGCCCAGACTAACATATTCTGTAATGTTCAATGAACCATGAAATGTAGGTTAAAGCTAGGTTATGCTGACCTACTCTTCATAGACTGTACTCCTCCTCCCTAGGATACATCCATATATCATGTTTAGTTCCTGTATATCAAAAACTCTTGAAGCTACAGCCTTTACAAAAATTGTCTGTAAAGTACAATGAACTGTGAATGGGTCAAAAGTAGGTCACACTGACCAACTTTTCATACACTGCACACCACCTACATAAGATACATCCACATATCAAGTTTAGTTCCTGTATACCAAAAACCTTTGAAACTACAGGCTGGACAAAAACTTTCATCGATACTAAATGAACCATGAAGAGTATGTCAAAGGTAGGTCATGATGACCTACTTTTTAGACTCTGCGTATCTGCTCAATAAGATGCATCCACATACCAAGTTTCATGATCGTACATATAAAAGTCTTGACACTATGGCCTTGACAATCATGTAGACCGTACTGTTCAAAGAACTGAAAAGTAGGTCAAGAGTAGGTCATGCTGACCTCCTTTTCATACTCTGCAGAACTCCTCTCTAAGATAAATCCACAAATAATGTTTAGTTCTTGTATACCTAAAACATTTGAAACTACAGCCCAGACAAAAAAAATTCAGTTATATTTAATGATGTGTGGAAAATAGGTTAAAAGTAGGTTACACTGACCTACTTTTTACACACTGCACATCTTCTCCATAAGATGCATCTACATATTACCAAGTTTCATGATCATACATATAAGTCTTGAAACTATGGGCCCGGACAAGCTTGTAGACTGTAATAGTCAGTGAAACGTGAAAAGTAGTTCAAAAGTAGGTCACACAGACCTACTTTTTGCACACTGCACATAGTCTCCATAAGATGCATCCAGATACCAAGCTTCAAGATCGTATATATAAAAGCCTTGAAACCATGGCTCGGAAAGCTTGGAGAAAAATTCTTGAAATTAAAGCCCAAATATTTTACTAATGGTTCCAATGGGAAAATTTACTTTTGACCTATGCCCTCAATAAACGAGGTGAGCTAATTCTTATACAGGTGGTAACTTATACCTATAGGTAAACACCCACCAAGTTAGATGCTAATAGCTCTAAAAATTATAAAACGTGCCACCGAAGTAATATCTTTCCCCATTTGGTCCCATACTGCAGAAAAATGGCCCAGAAACAATTGGCCAATCCAGTTCGCTGTAACAAACTTAGTTCAGCTTTTGTCCCACATGTTTTATAAATTTTGAATCAATCCTCCAAGCTGTTGCGGAGATTTTAAAATAAGTTTCTAAAAATCTGTCATGATCCAAGATGGTCAGTGGCCACATTTGCCGATCGGCTTCGTTAAACAAACATGTATCTCTATGCCCTAACAATGCTGCCTGAGAAATATAATTGAAATTGGCCCAGTAGTTCACAAGATATCTTAAATTTCTGATTTCTTTAGCATGGGAATTTTTCTTATTAAAAATATCCAAGACGACCGCCAAACCATTTAATCGACAGTTTCGAAAGTGGCACATTTGAAATCACCATATCCAAAAACCTAAATAAAACCATGCAAATTCGGCTTCAAAATTCGTCAAATAAAAATCTAAACACGCTACATGTTGAATTGGGGCCATGTTTTTTGACGAATCAACTTCCCTGTAACAAACTTTAGCCAGAGGGTGTGATTCTATAAGGTTCTCTACACATCAACTTAGACAGAGGGTGTGATTCTATACGGTTCTCTCTACATCAACTTAGACAGAGTGTTGTGATTCTATAAGCTTCACTCTACATCAATATATATATATATAATATTGTGGTAATGAGAATAAGTGTGTATGCGTTCATGCACATACATGTCTGAATGTGTGCGTGCATGTGTGAATGCGTGTGTGCGTGCGCATGCAAGTGTGCGTGCGTGTGTGAATGCATGTGTGTGTGTGTGCGCATGCAAGTGTGCATGCATGTGTGAATGCGTGTGTGCGTGCGCATGCAAGTGTGCGTGGGTGTGTGCACACGTATGCATGAGAGAATTTGAGCATGTGTTCATTATCTGACAAATCAAATAGAGAAGTCACAGCATTTAAGATAACATATAATCTAAGTGAACACTAATGAAAGATTCAAAGACACTACATTCATAAAATTATTTAAAATACAATACTTGAAAGCAGTAGATTCCTGCAGTACAGAGGGATGTAATTAAAAATAGAGCGTTTAAATATTAGCAAAATAAATTTCTATAAAAGCTATAATATAATAAAAAATAAGTCTAACATGACAAAAATAATATCAGCAGATTATCCACAATGGATAGCGAATTCACAGTTAATATTATGCCATTGACAACAGCACTTACTTACATTCATAAACGTTTGAAAATTTTAATGGCCCAATCTGATAAAGAAAATCAAAATATTTTCTTATTCAATGTCCATTTGGAGGCGAATTGAACTCTTTTTGACATTTTACCCCTGGAATGAGTAGTTCGGTTATCGAGCCAGTTATTCTAGTGGTGAAATTTTCAAAAATAGTCTTCATTTGGTGTGCAAATAGACATTTTCTAAGACCAGTGTTAAGAAATCATTTTTGTGTGGTGTGCCGAGTGTTAGAGGTTTTAAAATGCATGTAAGTAACCATAATTTGCATAAGTCAAGTAGCAAATAGAATTATTAATCCCACGTGTAACATATGCCCTTAGTATGCTAATAAATCGTTGCAATGGTCTCACTCATGTCATGCGGTGTCAATATTTAGGGTCAAGACGGACAATTAAAATAACCACTTCCATAAAAAAGATCAGCTATAAATAACATATTATATTAATAAAATAACAACCCTATATTATTTAATTATTTTATATTAATATCGATGTCAAATAATTATACATATTACAAATAATGTATGAGATAAAAACATATTAAAATATTGCAAAAGTTAGTTAGAATTTAACCATTTCCTGCAGGAATCGGCCAAAACCGGCCTCTGAAGGTGCCTTGAGGAATGTCCATTAGCAGGCCAAGAGAAGACTATTTTTAAAAATTTATGACTAGAATGACTGGCTCGATAACCGAGCCAGTCATTCTAGTAAAAACATTTCAAAAATAGTCTTCTTGGTCTGCTAATGGACATTCAAAAAGGAAACATTTTTATTTCCTCGACCAAATTTAGACATTAAAGGGTTAATACCACTAAGATTGAAAAATATTGAGAAAAAACATTTTTTTCGAACGCTTAATTAAGTCCAGTTTTTTTATAACAATTAACCTCTGAACGCTGGAATACCCAGCTATGGAGGAATCCAATCTGTCATTCAAGCATCTGATGTCATAATCAAGTACGTTAATTATTAGCCATCACAATCAAATATGCCACTAGTTAGTCAACATTGCAATCAAATACATCAGTTATTAGCTGACATCACAATCAAATACATCAGTTATTAGCTGACATCCCAATCAAACACATCACTTATTAACTGACATCACAATCAAATATATCAATTATTAGCTGACATCACAATCAAATACATCAATTATTAGCTGACATCACAATCAAATACATCAGTTATTAGCTGACATCCCAATCAAATACATCAATTATTAGCTGACATCACAATCAAATACATCACTTATTAGCTGACATCACAATCAAATACATCACTTAAATAACATTTTGGACACCGAAAATTTAACTGAAAACTTCATCAAAACAAAACCTCAAGGACTTCAGAATGAAATCAGCATCGAATAAATGTTAACACCGTGTTTGCTGTCTGTCTGCTTAATTTCTGCAGACAACATTTTCCATGGGATTTAACTTTGGCCCTGCTGAATATTTTGAAAACAATTTGACTGAAACTTGTTGGTGGCTAAGTCACCAACAAGTTTCAGTCAAATTGTTTTCAATTATATTCAGCAGGTTCAAAGTTAATGCCCATAAGTTTCTTGCCTGGTGGAATGTAACAGTCAGACAGTCAAAGTACATGAAAGGATACGAAAATCTAACTTAATAAGTTAATGGTGATAAAAATCTCCCTAATTGTCTCTAATGCATTAGAAAATGTCCACAGCCATAGATTTATTGTCTGACATCCGATAGAGTTGAACTGCCTGATGCAGATCTTACAAACATGCTGATAAGGTTACGTTTATCAGATCTGATGTGAATCCAGGTAGATAAAATACATACCCAAACATACTGCCTCAAAACTTTATGATTGATTTCTTTGATCTAGTCTTTTGATGGAGTGTAGCTTATTCCCAAATGTGCCCACTTCCAACATAAGAATTCAATAGCTCTAAATAAGAAGAAAAGTGCCGCCGAACTATTATCTCTCTCAATTGTCTATAAAAATAAAGTTTAACAATTTAGTTTTTTGCTTGGCACATAGAAATCTTGTATGCGAATGTGATCAATATTTATGGGAGATCTGTGGATCAAATGTGCCTCTTTTCTTGTTGAACATGATCATTCGTTGTCTGTAGGGAAATCAAAATCATTTCTTTCTTTCCATGCATGCGCGTTGATAGCACGTGCAAATGTAGCTCCATGCCACTGGATTACGTGCCCATCGTCCTGTCGTAGTTGTTCCACTATCTCCACGTCACGTTAAGAAACGTTTGAGATGGGCTCGAATTCACCAACAATGGCGCATCAGACAATGGAATCAGACGATATTTACTGATGCATCCAGACATTGGGTGCAATTTGCGGATGGTAGGCATCATGTATGGAGGAGACCAGGAGAACAGCATGATGCGGACATCATGGAGCATGACGGGAATGGAGGTGGTAGCATCATGGTGTGGACAGACATTTATTGCACAGGAAAAACAGATCTTGTTATCATTCAAGAAAACCTGAATGCTCAGCGTAATTGTAATGAGGTAATCATTTATGCAGCAGCATCCCAGCTTTTTGTTCACATTCTGCTCAGCATACCACTCACTGATCTTCTTCACTGGTATCAGATTCAGGTATTAAACTGACTTATCACCCATTGAGCATGCGTGGGACATTCTTGGTCATAGGGTACGAGAGAACCATCCCCATATTCATGAATGTTCATGACCTTGAACTTGCTTTGAATCAGGTATGGGATGCCATTACAGTTCCTGAGATCAATCATCTCACCAGAAGGATGAGAAGAAGTTGTGCTGATGTTATCAATGCATAAGGTGCTCAAACACATTATTGAAACATTATCATGATTTTGGTGCATGGATCCCTACATTAAATACGGTTACGGTAAAGTAACGATGTCGACATTGTGACAAAAATGAAATGCTTTTCAAATTAAGAAATGATGCAAAAACTCAGCAGTCAGATGGTTCGAATTCTGGCCATTCAATATCCATATTTCAGTAGAAAATATAAATATATAAATTAACAGATTAACATCCATATAAAAGAAATTTACTATTGAGCAGTTTCTAACATAATTAAATGCAAAATTTACAATTAGAGATTAAATTCTTAAAAAACGTAAAAAATATGTTTAATAATGGCCATTCACCTAAGGTATGAATGTAACAGATAATCTGAACCGGTACACAATATATATGTAACGTGAATAGATCAAGCTATAGGGCCGGACATAAGCGTGTCAAGGCACGCCTTTCTCATCGCTAAGTCAGACCACTCTCTACTTTGTGTAGGGATCAACAAATAGAGTCCTGAACCTGCACCAGTTCAGCCTTTGGGACATTTTTAAAAACCTTTAACATTCTATTTAATTCCCAGATGAATCGGTGTATGACAGATGGCATTCTGATCATGAAATCCAGAGATCCTCTGCTTCGTGAAACGCTCGAAAATTAGTCTTCAGACTCTTAACAAGTAATTAAGACTATTGGTAAAATCATCCTTAAATGTTTTTCTAACACATATTCCTTTTCAAATGGTTTCTATTAACTCTTGCCAGCCAACAGACCGGTTAAGGCAACTTCTTTACGATCATATAAACCTTCTGGTGAACATTTTACGGTTAATTTAACACAATGTCATCACTCGCTATGATAGGTAACAATAGTTTCAAAAAACACCTGCAACATAACTCCATGTTTCCTTGGACATGCATTCGCTGAGCAAAATGTAGACTTTCGCAACCGCAAAGGTAGGTATTGAAATATTTTATGCAGTAGAATTATTCACGATTATTCGGTCATTTAATTTCTAATCATACAAATTCACGATTTAAAAAATTATCGCGCATTTCGATTTAATCAAGTAACCGCGAAAGCTTATATTATATAGGTAAGCTGTTGAATATTGCGTGCCAGATATTTGAATGATGGAATGAATGCCTCAGTCACTAAGTTATAACTAATTTCTGATTGGTTAATTTAAAGACCATAACACTAACCCTCGAATGTGTTCAAGAAAATTTCAAATTTCTCGTAAAAAATGTCCATTTGCAGACCAAGAGAAGACTATTTTTGAAAAAGAATGACTGGCTTGGTTATCGAGCCAGTCATTCCAGTGGTAAATTTTCAAAAATCGTCTTCTCTTGTTCTTCAAATGAACATTTCTCAAGACAACTGCAGAAACCCTTTTTGGCTGATATTAGTGTCAAAGGGTTAACAGAGGCTCGTAATTTCCTGTCCTGGCTCATCTAGGATAACATCAAGCCTTGTGATCCCATGGCAATAATGTCAGCCCTGTGATCCCATGGTAATAACGTCAAGCCCTGTGATCCCATGGTAATAACGTCAAGCCTTGTGATCCCATGGTAATAACGTCCAGCCTTGTGGTTCCATGGTAATAAAGTTATTAGGGTAATAAAGTCAAGCCTTGTGATCCCAGGGTAATAATGTCAAGCCTCATGATCCCAGGGTAATAACGTCAAGCCTCGTGATCCCAGGGTAATAACGTCAAGCCTCGTGATCCCAGGGTAATAACGTCAAGCCTCGTGATCCCAGGGTAATAACGTCAAGCCTCGTGATCCCAGGGTAATAACGTCAAGCCTCGTGATCCCAGGGTAATAACGTCAAGCCTCGTGATCCCAGGGTAATAACGTCAAGCCTCGTGATCCCAGGGTAATAATGTCAAGCCTCGTGATCCCAGGGTAATAACGTCAAGCCTCGTGATCCCAGGGTAATAACGTCAAGCCTCGTGATCCAAGGGTAATAATGTCAAGTCTCATGATCCCAGGGTAATAATGTCAAGCCGCTTGATACCAGGGTAATAATGTCAAGCCTTGTGATCACAGGGTAATAACGTCAAGCCTCGTGATCCCAGAGTAATAATGTCAAGCCTCGTGATCCCAGCGTAATAATGTCAAGTCTTGTGATCCCAGGGTAATAACGTCAAGCCTCTTGATCCCAGGGTCATAACGTCAAGCCTTGTGATCCAGGGTAATAATGTCAAGCCTAGTGATCCCAGGGTAATAACGTCAAGCCTCGTGATCCAAGGGTAATAACGTCAAGCCTTGTGATCCACACATACAACTTTAATGAACACAGTGATGATGATCTAATTTAAGATACTATGTATACATGAGTTACTATATAGAAGTCATAGCAAATATAAAACCAAAGCCATACGGTATGTTGTAAATTAATATCATGTATACTTAATGGCGAGATGTAAATTTTATAAAATATAAATAATGAAGCAATTAAGCTGGCAAGAACATGATTGCGTAAGCAGAGATATTGTCTGAGAAACATATAACCCTTTGACCCCAGAATTCCAGGAATCCCACTTTTAAGGTAACTAAACAGCTGAATATTTTGAAACTAATTTGACAGGAAGCTGCTGCTGCCAAAGAAATGATCATATGCTCAGATTTATTTCATTTCATTACATTGAGGGTACACAACTTATTGATCTTATGCTATAGCCAGCAACAGCTCCCTGTCACATTGGTTTCAAAAAATTCAACATTAAATTGTAAATTAGTTTTTGAAATTGGTTTCAAAGGGTTAATAAATCCAAGTAAACATATCCAGATAGTTACAATAATTTTATTTCAAATATTTAATTTAATTATTTAATTATTTCATATGTATTAATTCTGAAATTTAAGTTATCGCTAAGCAACATTTGTCAACTGATTAAAATATATACATGTAATATACATACACATTCATTAATATCATTTTAGACTATATATAAAGGTCTGTTTACCCTTTGAACACTGAATTCCCAGAATCAAAATCTCAGTCGTTTATACAGGCAAGCTGTTGAACCCGTTGAAACTAATTTGACAGGAGCCTGTTGCTCTGCCATAGGCAGCAACACCTCCCAGTCAAATTTGTTTCGAAATATTCAACAAAATATTTATTAAATCGGAAGTGATTTCGGTGTTTTTGGCATTTCGTGTTCGAATGTTTTAACGTACATGGCATGGTCACGGAGAAGAGCTTTCAACTTTACGAAAATTTGCCGTTTTCTGATGATTCATATCCATAAATATTCAATGAAACAATGGTTCTGGGAATTGACAATTAACCGTGTTAAACCAACGACCCACACCTTCCGACTAATAATGTGAACATAATAATAATAACAAGAACGTTAGGTTCCAAGTGGAACATAATAATAATAATTATGGTGTAAAGAGTGGTAATGAATGCTATTGTTGCCACATTATTGATAAGCAATACACACTTAACCCTTTAATGCTCAAATTTAGTCAAGAAAATTTAAATATCTGCCTATTGAATGTCCATTTACAGGATAAGAGAATACAATTTTTGAAAATTTATCACTGGAATGACTGGCTCGGTTATCGAGCCATTCATTCCAGTGGTAAATTTTCAAAAATTGTCTTCTCTTGGCCTGTAAATGGACATTCCGCATGACCATAACATTACGCGTATAACTGTATTAGTTATTATAAACTAACACACAACATAAATCTGTCCAGTTCACAGACACATAAAATAACATTCAGACACACATTTAATTGTTAAAGATCGGTTAAAAATATAAAAACCTCAAAGAATTTCAATTACAGTGAAGAATATTTTTACGATCTACCACTGGAATGACAGGCGTGGTTAGAGCCAGTTATTCAGTGGTAAATTTTCTAAAATAACCTCATCTTGGCTCACAAACTGACAATTCGCATTTACATTGCAACAGCTGTTCTTGGCCATTACAAGACCATTAAATGGTTAATTAATATAGATCTTAGATATTTTTTCGAAATTTGACATAAGCATAGTTGAAATAAGATTTATACACACATTATCGCAGAGCGCTTTAAACAATACAGAGTATATTATGTATAAAAGTGTATAAATACATGAACACCATATCTCACTTTCATAAACACAATAATTAGCTACTATTAATTGTCAAAATAGATTTAAAATAAAATAAAAATACATATTAATTCTAGTTTATAATAGATGATGGTTATATTTGCTAGTTGAATAAAACTGTTTCATAATTAAAAAATAATTTGACTAAATTTTCTTTGTAATATATTCGGCATATTTTGTGCATTCAAAGAATGTTTACTATGAAGCTATATTTTTATAAACTGGAGAAAAGATAATTATTTTACAGAATAAAAGGAAATAGGCAACGTGAAAGTGTCGAATATCTCTTAATTAATTAAAGGTGCAAACATCCAGATACTTTTATTCCCAAATCTCTCTAGTGAATGATACCCGTACAATACATGGATGACAGCAGGCTCTAGTGAATGATACCTGTACGATACACGGATGACAGCAGGCTCTAGTGAATGAAACCTGTACAATACATGGATGACAGCAGGCTCTAGTGAATGATACCTGTACGATACACGGATGACAGCAGGCTCTAGTGAATGATACCTGTACAATACATGGATGACAGCAGGCTCTAGTGAATGATACCTGTACGATACACGGATGACAGCAGGCTCTAGTGAATGATACATGTACAATACACGGATAACAGCAGGCTCTAGTGAATGATACCTGTATGATACACGGCCAACAGCAGGCTCTAGCGAATGATACCTGTACGTTACACGGATGACAGCAGGCTCTAGCGAATGATACCTGTACGATACACGGATGACAGCAGGCTCTAGTGAATGATACCTGTATGATACACAGATGACAGCAGGCTCTAGTGAATGATACCTGTACGACATAAGAATGACAGCAGGCTCTAGCGAATGATACCTGTACGGTACATGGATGACAGCAGGATCTAGCAAATGATACCTGTACGATGCACGGATGACAGCTGGCTTTTGTCTGGTAATACACAGCCAGTACAGGGGGTAGATATTAATAACAGGTGAGAGCTTTAAGGACACAAAAATAAGTGTACATTAATGTCTAGAAGATAATTAGCACCATACCATATGTCGATGATGTGAGTTATATATATATATATATATATATATATATATATATATATATATATATATATATATATATATATATATACACACACACACATATACACACACACACACACACACACACACACACACACACACACACACAACACACACACACACACACACATCACATATTCAATCTCTGCTTGGCCACACATTTCTAGCAGCATTGTAGACAAATGGTAGCATCTTATTATTTCCAACATTCCTGAGGACAATCCCAATCATTAACATCTCTTGTGTCTAATCAACTTTTAACCCATCTTGTATCAACTGAGCCAGTCATTCCAGCGGTAAATTTTCAAAAATATGCTCCTCATAGCCTGCAAATGGACACTGGCTAGGAAAAAATGTATAGTTTCTTGACCATTACACCTTTGATGAGGTGACCGTTGATGCCCATTTGCAGAACAGCAATCTATTTTTGGTAAATTTCCATGGTATATTTACAAACATAGTCGTCATGTCATGGCTGCAAAAATCTAATTTTTCTTGAAAATTCTTAACCACTAATGGGTTAGTTGACATAATTAGTATTTTAAGTGCTTTAACCCTCTAACCCTCGAAGTTGTTTAAGAAAATGTTCTCATAAAAAATGTCCATATGCAGATGAAGACAATATTATTTTTGAAAATTGACCACTGGAATGCCTGGCTCGGTTATCGAGCCAGTCATTCTAGTGATAAATTTTCAAAAATAGTCTTCTCTTGGTCTGCACATGGACATTTCTCTGCAGAATCTGTTTTTGGCTGATATGAGTGCTAAAAGGTCAAGTCGCTCTTCACACAAGAAGGGTTAATAGTGGACAAGCCAATCAAAACCTACCTCTGAGCTGGTCTTGATGAATGTCCATTTGCAGGCCAACAGAAGAATATTTTTCAAAAATTCAGTAAATTTCCACAAAATACTCCTATCTTGACCCGCAAATGGACATTCCTCAATGTTATTGTAGACATGGATTTTGACTCGCTTGACCATTAAATGGTTAAAGCCTAATCAATATGTATCACAAATAAAAGGACAGTGAAGCTCCGAAACAACGTAACATGTTTCTAAAACTAAATAAAACGTGCTGTTGAATATCTTTAACTTAATTTGATCGGAAGCAATGGATCTTTCCAGTTTTTGCTAAGCCCCGCCCATCTCTAGCTAACCTCCACGCACTTCCCCTGTGTTGGGATCTCTGAACCCCGTGACTATCAATTTTCAAAACACTATACAAGTAAGCTATTGAATATTTTGAAACTAATTTGACTAGGTACTGTTGCTGCCAATGGCAGCAACAGCATCCAGTCAAATTAGTTTCAAAATATTCAACAGCATGTGTATTAAATAGTAAAGACATACAATTTGTACAACAATGCTTTAGTCCATCACCACTTATGCATTCGTGCCGAGCTTAATTATGTCATTCATGACATAATCCTCAATGTCACGTAGCTGATTATGGCATCATATATTTGATGGATAAACTGGAAAGGTTCATTGCAGCCTAAGAGCAACAATGGCTTCGAATCAAATTAATTCTGATCAAAAGAATATTTCTTACATCGTTTTCAAAATTCTACTAACTAACATGTTTCTGTATTTGCTTCGAAACATGTTAAGTTATTTGATCATAGATAAGAGATATTCTGGGGAATATTTGTTTGGCTGGGTCTAGATGTCATTGGCAGCAACAGCCTCCAGTTTCACAATTTTCAACAGCTTACGTGCACATGCTTGCTGTGAAGATGAGTACGTATTGGGGTGTCATGAATACTTAACCATTTAACACTTAAATCGGCCAAAAACGGCTTCCGTAGTAGTCTTGAGAAATGTCCATTTGCAGACGAAAAGTAGACTATTTTTTTTAATTTACCACTGCAATGACTGGCTCGATAACCGCGCCAGTCATTCCAGTGGTAAAATAAAAAAAAAAATTCTTGTTTTGGTATGCAAATGGACATTTTTTATGAGAAAATTTACATTTTTTTGAATAAATTTAAGGCTTAAAGGGTTAATAGATTATGTTGTTTTCATAAGCACCTGTTTCTTCTCATATAGTACAGCTTAGAAATAACTATCCGAGGAAAAATAAAAAGTACTGTTCAATACCGCGAACATAATTGTATCTGATGATGTCATTGATGCCGGAGGCAGCAAATTCTTTCCAATCCAATTATGTTCAAAATATTCAACAGACCATTTCTTTAATACTAAGTAATATGTTTCTATATTGTTTTGGAAGCACTTTAACTTATTTACGAGTTTACTGTCGAGGTTTCCAGACACCCGTTGCTTCTCATGCCCGTAATTAACTACAATGAAACCAGATTCCGAGAGATAGTTATCTCGACAATCACTTTACCGGGCCGTTTCTCGTTGTTCTTAGATTTTCGACCTTGTAAATCCACTTCCAACCTTCGCTCCGAGCATTCTTCATGGAACATAAATACGTGTTTGCCCATATGTTCATCTTTGATCAGATTACTGTTCCAAATCTAGACAGGAAAAACATATTATTTAGACACTAGCGGTTAACATGTATTTTATTATTTTAGAATTGAAAATGCTGAAGATATTATGTTTCTTAAAAAAACCTCTTGTGTCAACAGCGCCTCAAAGCGCTCAAAATACTACGTGATATATCAATTAAACATTTTGATGGTCAATATTTCTCAAGATATTTGAATTTTAGAACTGTTTTTGTAAATTTACCACTAAATTTTTTTTATCCGGCTTGACCATTAAAGGGGTAATGGTAAAGAAAATTGAAGTTTTTTACTTAGCCAGTGTCTATCTGCAGGGCGAGAGAAGAGTATTTTTGAAAATGTACCACTAGAATGACTGGCCCGGTGCCAGTTATTCTAGCGGTAAATATTCAAAAATACTCTTCTCTAGGGCCTTTCAAATAGCCATGTCTGAAGACCACTGCAAAGTTGGTTTTTGGTCAGTTTGACCATAAAAGGGTTAAGTTAGCACAAGAGGGGTTTAAAACATGGGAACATTTGCTGGTCATGTGTGGCAAGGTGTCATAGAACTTGCTCAGAGGACACAATAGGTATAAGTTGGTACAATTTGATGCCAGCATCTTCAGAAACTACAAATCACTATCTTGATGATAAAATTGATCAATGATTTAGCAAGGACTAGGAAATTACACTGTGCCAATCTCTGCCCAAACCTAAATACCATCCACTAGCCCATCTCCACATTTTCAGATTTCTGGTGGTCACTTTCTATAATTTTGAATCCAAAATCAATATGCTGTGGAAACAAATCCATGCCATACACACACGCGTGCGTACACACACACACACACACGCACGCGCGCGCACACACATACACGTGCGCATGCATGCACATACACACCCTGGATCAAATGTAGCACAAAGATTCTTTTTCTGGTAGTGCAGTGTCAAAAATGTCAACGGAAATTGACACAGCCTATTGTGTTCATGCTTATTTATGTATACAAATGCACTGATGGCATTCTCTCAACGACAAAGGGCATATTATTAGAAGTAAAGGTAATCACAATCTTTTTATTTGGGTCACCATAACTGTGACACCCCAAAATTAATAGGAATCATCGAACCCCGAACAGCACCACAGGCCTATGTTGGTGAAGACCCTGTCTGTAGAACTCAAGTTATCATCCTGAAACGCAAATCAATATACTTAATTGGGTCAACCTGACCTTGAACTTTGACCTTTCAAGTCCAAAATTAATAGGTCTCTGGAGCCTCACAAGCGCAACACACACGGTCGAGTTCCATGACAATCCTTCAGTGGAACTTGAGCTATCCTCGGGAAATGCAGCTCAATTTCGATAATTGGATTAGTGACCTTAACCTTTGACCTTTTGACACACAAAAAATCAATAACATTCTTGGGGACAACAAGGGTACCCTAGCAGCCACGTTTCTTGTTGATAGCTCTCGTAGAACTTGAATTAGAGCGCGGAAATGAGATGGACAGACAAACAAAGCAAATGCTATATACCTCCATAGATCTATATAGGGAGCCTAACAACAGATAAGTTAAAGAAATAAATATATGTACATTCAATAATACGTCCTTAATAGATGAAATGTTATCTTAATGTTTAATCCTTTCACGAAGCCAGCCAGAACTGGCCTATGTAGTGGTCTTGGGGAATGGCAATGTACAGGCCAAGAGAACACTATTTTTTAAGATTTACCACTGGAATGACTGGCTTGATAAGCGAGCCAGTCATTCCAGTGGTAAATTTCCAACAGTCTCCTGGCCTACAAATGGACATTCTATAAGTAAATATTTAAATTTTTTGACCAAATTTAGTTATTTAAGTGTTAATAAAAGCATGAGCAGACATACTTGCACTTTAATAGGTGCCTGAATCGGCTTCTTCCTGTAAAAGATTGCTGCACAATTCCACTCCGGATTCAATGTGTCCTTGAGAACCTGTGATGTGACACTCTCTCCTTCACAGGAGATGATGCAGTATGGATCAGCTCCTGTAGGAGACATGAACACAAATAGTATGAAGTTTGTCTGTTTGAGATGGAATTATATTTATGAAGATTTAGATTTTGCAGAAACCTACCTATTACATTTACTATGAAAAATAATGTCATAATGATACTTGACGTTGCATTGTATGAAATAAATGGGTCAATGTTTGTTGAAAATTGGGGAGGAAAGGTCAAAGGTCCCGGTCAAACGTGTAATGATTTATTGAGATTAGATAACACTTTGACGTAAAATATGGACAGAATTTGAAAATTTCTTATATTGTGATGGAGACTGGATGCAATGATGGCATAGAACAAATCAGTAGCGTATTATTGAGATGTGATATGCCCTTTCATGAAAAACTGTAACATTCACCTAATTCATGGTGCAAAGCAAATGAGGTTCAAACCACATTTAACAGTCTGGAAACAATGTGAAAATCTAAAATACAATGCCCATTAATTTGAAGCATAAGAGAACAAATATTTGAAAATTTACCACTGGATTGACTGGCTCGCTTATTGAGCCAGTAATTCCAATCATGACTTTTAAAAAATTGTCTTCTCTCGGTCTGCAAATGGACATTCCTCAAAACCACTGCAGAGGCTTGACCATTAGAGAGCTAAACACTTGACCATTAGAGGGTCAACCAGGTACTTTCCTAACACCTTAACTTGACCATTAGAGAACATTCCTAACACCTTAACTTGACCATTAGAGAACATTCATAACACATTAACTTGACCATTAGAGGGTCAAACAGGAACATTCCTAACACCTTAACTTGACCATTAGAGTGTCAAACAGGTAGATTCCTAACAGCTTACCTTGGCCATTAGAGAACATTCCTAACACCTTAACTTGACCATTAGTGTCAAACGGGTAGATTCCTAACACCTTAACTTCACCATTAGAGGGTAAAACAGGTAGATTCCTAACACCTTAACTTGACCATTAGAGGGTCAAACAGGTACATTCCTAACACCTTAACTTGACCATTAGAGAACATTCCTAACACCTTAACTTGCCCATTAGAGGGTCAAACAGGTAGATTCCAAACACCTTAACTTGACCATTAGAGGGTCAAACAGGTACATTCCTAACACCTTAACTTGACCATTAGAGGGTCAAACAGGTAGATTCCTAACACCTTAACTTGACCATTAGAGGGTCAAACAGGTAGATTCCTAACACCTTAACTTGACCATTAGAGGGTCAAACAGGTAGATTCCTAACACCTTAACTTGACCATTAGAGAACATTCCTAACAGCTTAACTTGACCATTAGAGAACATTCCTAACAGCTTAACTTGGCCATTAGAGAACATTCCTAACAGCTTAACTTGACCATTAGAGGGTCAAACAGGTAGATTCCTAACACCATAACTTGACCATTAGAAAACATTCCTAACACGTTAACTTGACCATTAGAGAACATTCCTAACACCTTAACTTGACAGGGATAAACAGGTACATTCCTAACATCTTCATGCAGGACAGTGAATATCGTACAAACATCTTAATACAGTGTCATATTTGGTTTTCCGCCATAACAGAAAACAGATGGAATTCACTGAATTAATAATTTGAAATAGAGAAATGGAAATCAACAAAAAAAAAAAAGGCATTTTCAACAAAACATTTTTTAATTGAAACTGAAACATGATATTCAAAACAGAAATTAGTGGATAAACACTGATTCCTCCAGAAAGCGTGAAGAAATGGAACAATATTGCCACGTTATCAGCTACCTATATCGCCTGTACACTAACTACGTACTTTCTGTGCATAACAATAACACAACATATAACACACACGCGATATCTGTATGGAGTTTATGAACCCATTAACACTCATATCAGCCAAAAAATTATTTCTGCAGTGGTCTCTAGAAACGTCCATTTGCAGACCAGGAAAAGACAAATTTTGAAAATTTACCAATGGAATGACTGGCTCGATAACCGAGCCAGTTATTCCAGCGGTAAATTTAAAAAGTCTTCTCTTGGGTTGCAAATGGACATTTTCTATGACAAAATTATGTTTTTTGAACAAATTCGAGGGATAAAGGGTTAAATCTATATGCAACTTAGACGCTATATGTTTAGAAAATGGAAATGAAACAGAATCAGCAATTTTTGCGAAGCAGAAAATGGCTAACTTTGAAACGGAAAACCATTGTCCATAAATATAGCATTAGTGAACATTCTTTGTTCTGAAGCAGTTTCTCAATGAGTGACTATACTACAGCTCATAAATAAGTTAAAATGGTTAACACAAATCAGAAACATGATAATAAGTACAATTTTGAACATGCCGTAAGAACATTCCATTTAATATTTTGAACATAATTGGATTAGAAGACCTTGCAATGTCTTCCAATCCAATTATGTTCAAAATAATCAACTGTACATTTTATTTTGTTTTTGAAACACGTCGGACGATTTTTTTACCTCCGCTTCGATCCATTTTTTCCAAACCCACAGCTTTAATGACCTTCACCTGTGTCACCAGTTGAGGTTTTCTTCCACAGCAATTATACCACGCCTTGACTGGTTTCTCTTGCAACAACGGCCTGTATCATAAACAAGCTTAAACATCGAACGCTCAAGCTCAACAAAAACGTCATTTGCAATAATCTTTGGAAATGTCCATTTGCGGACAAAGAGAAGACTATTTTTGAAAATTTATCACTGGAATAACTGGGTCAATAACAGAGGCAGTTATTCCAATGATAATGTTAAAAAATCATCTTATGGTCTGTAAATTGACATTTTTTATGAGAAAACTTTTTTCTTGAATAACTGCGAGTGTGAAATGGTTAAGTATTTTATCCGGTGTATGGGCTACGTACTTGAAACCCGTACTATTGATTACCAGTGCAACAAACTTATGATCACTGAGAAAGACAGGAAACATAGGTATATTTCACGCATCAAAGCGAGAAAAACATTTATATTTTTAGCAGCATAGTGGCACTAAAAATTATTTTATTTTATTTTGTATAGTTTATTGTTTTTCACAAATCATGTATTGCAGCAATAACACAAAAACATGCCACAAATAAACTATGTAAGCTATTTTATCTTTAATCTTATAGTCAAAGATATTCAGGATTTAACACCGTCACTGAGGAATTCCCCATATATAATCTTCAAGGCAACCATACAAGAAAACTGTTGAATACTTTGAAATTAATTTGACTGGAAGCTATGTTAATTAGTAAAATTTTGAACACAATGTAGGAAATATTCTGTTGAATATTTTCGAGTTAATTTGATTGGAAGTCATTGCTGCCTCAGGCAGCAATGACTTCCTAACAAATTAAGTCAGAAATATTCAAGTGTTTTATTTTTCTTTGGAAACATGTTAGCCATACTGTAATGTATCATTGCATGGTTATCTGACGACTTACTTGAAGTAATTTGCAGTGCTGGTGTAGAGGCGGAGTATTTTATTTTTCTTTGGAAACATGTTAGCCATACTGTAATGTATCATTGCATGGTTATCTGACGACTTACTTGAAGTAATTTGCAGTGCTGGTGTAGAGGCGGAGTAGAAATTCACCAATCTGGCCAGGATCAAACGTGCATGCTATGACCACATACCGACCACGCGTAAACATGTGACGCATGAACATGGAGCGACCATTTTTAAACACGGAGGATGTGACAATATGCTGAGGTTTATGCACACGATATTGACGGTTCTCTTCCACCTGTGGAAATCATATGATATTAGAGACCATTGAACATGCAACAAGGCTGAACACTATCAGTGATTGTCATACGGGTGGATAAGAAAAACTGCATGAAAACCCCTTTTCAGCTCAGGACCCGCAGATTTTAGCTTTGGAAACCAACATTTCAATATGTGGGGTCCCTGGGACCTCCAATATTTTGATGTCATGAGAAACACTGCGTGCAGTCATTCAAGTTGTAAATTTTCAAAAATACCATTCTCTTTACCTGCACATGGTCATTAAATAAGGACATATTTTGATTTTCTTGACCAATTTTTATCAGTAAAGGGTTTAACTCTCAAGTATCATTAGTTTCCATCGCTAGAATAAACCTGGCTCTTATGGTGCTAAATCATCAGCTTCCATCCACAGTATGAACCTGGCTCTTATGGTGCTAAATCATCAGCTTCCATCCACAGTATGAACCTGGCTCTTATGGTGCTAAATCATCAGTTTCCATCCACAGTATAAACCTGGCTCTTATGGTGCTAAATCATCAGTTTCCATCCACAGTATAAACCTGGCTCTTATGGTGCTAAATCATCAGTTTCCATCCACAGTATGAACCTGGCTCTTATGGTGCTAAATCATCAGTTTCCATCCACAGTATGAACCTGGCTCTTATGGTGCTAAATCATCAGTTTCCATCCACAGTATGAACCTGGCTCTTATGGTGCTAAATCATCAGTTTCCATCCACAGTATGAACCTGGCTCTTATGGTGCTAAATCATCAGTTTCCATCCACAGTATGAACCTGGCTCTTATGGTGCTAAATCATCAGTTTCAATCCACAGTATAAACCTGGTTCTTATGGTCCTAAATCATCAGTTTCCATCCACAGTATGAACCTGGCTCTTATGGTGCTAAATCATCAGTTTCAATCCACAGTATGAACCTGGCTCTTATGGTGCTAAATCATCAGTTTCCATCCACAATATGAACCTGGTTCTTATGGTGCTAAATCATCAGTTTCAATCCACAGTATGAACCTGGTTCTTATGGTGCTAAATCATCAGTTTCAATCCACAGTATGAACCTGGTTCTTATGGTGCTAAATCATCAGTTTCCATCGCTAGTATAAACCTGGTTCTTATGGTGCTAAATCATCAGCTTCCATCGTTAGTATAAACCTGGTTCTTATGGTGCTAAATCATCAGTTTCCATCGTTAGTATAAACCTGGTTCTTATGGTGCTAAATCATCAGTTTCCATCCACAGTATGAACCTGGCTCTTATGGTGCTAAATCATCAGTTTCAATCCACAGTATGAACCTGGCTCTTATGGTGCTAAATCATCAGTTTCCATCCACAATATGAACCTGGTTCTTATGGTGCTAAATCATCAGTTTCAATCCACAGTATGAACCTGGTTCTTATGGTGCTAAATCATCAGTTTCAATCCACAGTATGAACCTGGTTCTTATGGTGCTAAATCATCAGCTTCCATCGCTAGTATAAACCTGGTTCTTATGGTGCTAAATCATCAGTTTCCATCGCTAGTATAAACCTGGTTCTTATGGTGCTAAATCATCAGCTTCCATCGTTAGTATAAACCTGGTTCTTATGGTGCTAAATCATCAGCTTCCATCGTTAGTATAAACCTGGTTCTTATGGTGCTAAATCATCAGTTTCCATCGTTAGTATAAACCTGGTTCTTATGGTGCTAAATCATCAGCTTCCATCGTTAGTATAAACCTGGTTCTTATGGTGCTAAATCATCAGCTTCCATCGTTAGTATAAACCTGGTTCTTATGGTGCTAAATCATCAGCTTCCATCGTTAGTATAAACCTGGTTCTTATGGTGCTAAATCATCAGCTTCCATCGTTAGTATAAACCTGGTTCTTATGGTGCTAAATCATCAGCTTCCATAGCCAGTATGAACCTGGTTCTTATGGTGCTAAATCATCAGTTTCCATCCACAGTATAAACCTGGTTCTTATGGTGCTAAATCATCAGTTTCCATCGTTAGTATAAACCTGGCTCTTATGGTGCTAAATCATCAGCTTCCATAGCCAGTATGAACCTGGTTCTTATGGTGCTAAATCATCAGTTTCCATCCACAGTATGAACCTGATTCTTATGGTGCTAAATCATCAGTTTCCATCGCTAGTATAAACCTGGTTCTTATGGTGCTAAATCATCAGTTTCCATCCACAGTATGAACCTGATTCTTATGGTGCTAAATCATCAGTTTCCATCGCTAGTATAAACCTGGTTCTTATGGTGCTAAATCATCAGTTTCCATCCACAGTATGAACCTGGCTCTTATGGTGCTAAATCATCAGCTTCCATCCACAGTATGAACCTGGCTCTTATGGTGCTAAATCATCAGTTTCCATCCACAGTATAAACCTGGCTCTTATGGTGCTAAATCATCAGTTTCCATCCACAGTATGAACCTGGCTCTTATGGTGCTAAATCATCAGTTTCCATCCACAGTATGAACCTGGCTCTTATGGTGCTAAATCATCAGTTTCCATCCACAGTATGAACCTGGCTCTTATGGTGCTAAATCATCAGTTTCCATCCACAGTATGAACCTGGCTCTTATGGTGCTAAATCATCAGTTTCAATCCACAGTATGAACCTGGCTCTTATGGTGCTAAATCATCAGTTTCCATCCACAATATGAACCTGGTTCTTATGGTGCTAAATCATCAGTTTCAATCCACAGTATGAACCTGGTTCTTATGGTGCTAAATCATCAGTTTCCATCCACAGTATAAACCTGGTTCTTATGGTGCTAAATCATCAGTTTCCATCGTTAGTATAAACCTGGCTCTTATGGTGCTAAATCATCAGCTTCCATCGTTAGTATAAACCTGGTTCTTATGGTGCTAAATCATCAGCTTCCATAGCCAGTATGAACCTGGTTCTTATGGTGCTAAATCATCAGTTTCCATCCACAGTATGAACCTGATTCTTATGGTGCTAAATCATCAGTTTCCATCCACAGTATAAACCTGGTTCTTATGGTGCTAAATCATCAGTTTCCATCGTTAGTATAAACCTGGCTCTTATGGTGCTAAATCATCAGCTTCCATCGTTAGTATAAACCTGGTTCTTATGGTGCTAAATCATCAGCTTCCATAGCCAGTATGAACCTGGTTCTTATGGTGCTAAATCATCAGTTTCCATCCACAGTATGAACCTGATTCTTATGGTGCTAAATCATCAGTTTCCATCGCTAGTATAAACCTGGTTCTTATGGTGCTAAATCATCAGTTTCCATCCACAGTATGAACCTGGCTCTTATGGTGCTAAATCATCAGCTTCCATCCACAGTATGAACCTGGCTCTTATGGTGCTAAATCATCAGTTTCCATCCACAGTATAAACTTGGCTCTTATGGTGCTAAATCATCAGTTTCCATCCACAGTATGAACCTGGCTCTTATGGTGCTAAATCATCAGTTTCCATCCACAGTATGAACCTGACTCTTATGGTGCTAAATCATCAGTTTCCATCCACAGTATGAACCTGGCTCTTATGGTGCTAAATCATCAGTTTCCATCCACAGTATGAACCTGGCTCTTATGGTGCTAAATCATCAGTTTCCATCCACAGTATGAACCTGGCTCTTATGGTGCTAAATCATCAGTTTCCATCCACAGTATGAACCTGGCTCTTATGGTGCTAAATCATCAGTTTCAATCCACAATATGAACCTGGTTCTTATGGTGCTAAATCATCAGCTTCCATCGTTAGTATAAACCTGGTTCTTATGGTGCTAAATCATCAGTTTCCATCCACAGTATAAACCTGGTTCTTATGGTGCTAAATCATCAGTTTCCATCCACAGTATAAACCTGGTTCTTATGGTGCTAAATCATCAGTTTCCATCGCTAGTATAAACCTGGTTCTTATGGTGCTAAATCATCAGTTTCCATAGCTAGAATAAACCTGGTTCTTATGGTGCTAAATCATCAGTTTCCATCCACAGTATAAACCTGGTTCTTATGGTGCTAAATCATCAGTTTCCATCGCTAGTATAAACCTGGTTCTTATGGTGCTAAATCATCAGTTTCCATAGCTAGAATAAACCTGGTTCTTATGGTGCTAAATCATCAGTTTCCATAGCTAGAATAAACCTGGTTCTTATGGTGCTAAATCATCAGTTTCCATAGCTAGAATAAACCTGGTTCTTATGGTGCTAAATCATCAGCTTCCATAGCCAGTATGAACCTGGTTCTTATGGTGCTAAATCATCAGTTTCCATCGCTAGTATAAACCTGGTTCTTATGGTGCTAAATCATCAGTTTCCATCCACAGTATGAACCTGGCTCTTATGGTGCTAAATCATCAGTTTCCATCCACAATATGAACCTGGCTCTTATGGTGCTAAATCATCAGTTTCCATCCACAGTATGAACCTGGCTCTTATGGTGCTAAATTATCAGTTTCCATCCACAGTATAAACCTGATCCTTATGGTGCCATATGATACTTACTCTCATAACCGTAAACCCAATGGTGAGATTTTCTGAACCCGAACCACGAGCACTCTTCTGCATTAGCTGTATCATGACATCATCAGTTTCGCTCTCAACGGTGAACGTATACTGAAATGAAACCAGACATGTGGTTACACTCGACTTTACGATGAACTGTGAAGCTTGACTTCCAACATAAAATACATATAGGATGATGATTAATACACTTATCAATGGACCTTTCCACTGTATCTGTCCATCACATGATGTCATAATCAACATAAGACTGACATCATAATCAATGACATCATCATAACATCATGAATGATGTAGATAAGTATGTCACAAACTCATAATTGAGGACGAACTATGTGTTGTTGTACAAATTTTATGTATTTACTATTTAATAAATATTCTGTTGAATATTTTGAAACTAATTTGACTTAGGCAGTAACAGCACCCGGTCAGATTAGTTACAAAATATTCAACTGCTTATCTGTATAGTTTTCAGGAAATTGATAGTCAAGGCATTCACGGATCGATCGATCCCAACATCGCTACATGTGGGTGGAGCCTAGCTAGTGGTGGGCGGGGCATAGGTAAAACTGGAAAGGTCCAAAGGAGGTGTTTAAGTTTTGGTCCAGTATAGTTAACCAAACATGAGACACGAACTACTAAGTTTAGCCAAAGGCAAAATGTTAATGCTGAAGTCATTTACCAATATCATAATAATATTGACCATTCATATTTCAGCCCTAAGGTCATTGTGCCATGCCCTCTACTTACATGTATAATGAAGTGTGTACAAGTTTGGGTCCAGGAAGATTAAGCAAACATGAGATATGAATTGCGACGTGGAGCCAAACACAAAATGTTAATGATGAAAACCTCCAAAGTATTTACATGTACCAATGTTATAATAATCTTGAATTTTGCCCTTTTGACCCCAAAATCATTGTATGATACCCTCCAATTATAAGGAAGTATCTGTTATGGTTGGGTCCAGTATATTTAACCAAAGATGAGATACGTGTATGACCTTCAAAGTTGAGCTAAATGCAAAGTGTTAATATTGAAAATAGCAACGTTTTTAGCAATGTCAAAGTGACCTTGACCTTTTGTCCCTAAGGTTATTATGTGGTGCCCTCTCATTATATGGAAGCACCTGTCCAAGTTTGGGTCCAGTATGATTAATCAAAGTTTAGATATGAACTGCTGTTGAGCCAAATGGAAAATGTTAATGTTGAAAAGACAGTTTTAACAAGGTTACAGTGACGTTGCCCTTTGGACCAAAGGTCATTGCGTGAATTATGCAAATTGGCCGCCGCCGGATGACGTGCAGGGTATCACAATACCATTTTACTCCGTCGCGCTAAAAACATGTCTGGAAATATACAAGGCATGCATGAACAATCCTGCAAGCACAACATAGACAGTCACATAATGCACGACGCATGCACATTCACACAATCACGCATGCATGAACGCATAGAGTTACACAACAGAAACAATATTTTAAAAGGTATTCCTAATGGTCATAAATTACATCAGCAAACCATTTTTTTTAATGATTGTCTACATCAAATGAATTTTCAAAGTTGGAATCATTCTATCAAAACTACAGCACAGATCATAGTTAGCTTTACTTAAACGCATCCTAAAGCTCATTTAAAATGCGTCTAAATGGTGTCATTTTCTTGTAGTGATCTACGTTGTCACAGCGAGTTTGGTAAAATCTCAAGATGCATCTTAAATTTTATCTTGACGGATTAAAATTTTGACACTACGGGTCTGACATTTTGAATGACGGTTTTAACTTTTTGCCCTACGCATTTGGTAGCATTTGAAAATTTTACGAAAAATTAAACGCGCCATCAATTCCAACCGCGGATCTCCAGTTCTTTCGCGGAGTCCTATGGGTAACGGCAAACGAGTACTCGGTTCCTAGTCTACGCAGACCCGGTTATCAGTACACATTTTCCTTATATATGTATATCGCATGCTTTGCAAATTTTGAGCGATTGGTACCGCAGATTTTAGCTTATTTACATCAATATGTGGCTGGATTTATCAGAAGATGTATTTAATTTAGTGTTTCGTCACAGGATTCATCTAATTTCTGTGTTTTTATAGTGAAAATCTCGATATATCTAATGCCGAATGGGCAAATGTCTTGAACTGGAACACCATTCCATTCTGATGACGTCATCGCGCATACATGTATATTTAACCTCGTTATCTTTGATTGGCAGACTGATGGAAAAGCCATCAATGGCAAATCTGATTGGTTGAACTAATGTCATGATGCTTTGACAGTTGTGTACTATTAGACGACAGTTGCATGGGTGCTTTGCGCGCTTTACTGCATCTCAAAAACCACTGATCTGATTTCAAATTTAAAAAAAAAAAAGCAACATAACCTAAACAAGGATTTCCAGACTTTGGCTGTGATCTGGATAAAAACGAAGGAGGATCCAGACTGGGTACAATTTTAATCAATGGATATATCGGAAACAAACGTGTCAGATTTTGCTCAAATCTTAACAAAGGATGTTGTGTGATCATACATTAAGATTTAACAACCTTGGACACGATCAAAAGACAATTTTAGGCTGCGGGTTACAATCTCTGATAACTTGGATCTATCTGACAATGAAAAGTGATAGAATGTAACTAGATTGTTTGATCGATGACATGTCATAGCAAATCGGCCACGTTCACTACTTTGACCTCTTTAACCTACCCCACCCCCAGGGGAGGAGCCAAATGTAATACCAGAAATGTGGTTGCAATGCAACCATGAATCTCGACTTCATGACAGCAATGAACTAAGAAGATTGACTTCAAACATAAAATAAATTTAGAAGGCTTATCAACAAGAGGCCCAAGGGCCTGTCACGCTACCCTGCCCGGTGTATGGCAATAAGGGCTGCCAGCAGAGAAGGTGGCTACTATGTAAAAAAAGGCTGCCTATATACTATACTGAGTATTTACATACCTGTTTATTAAAACTATTTTCAAAATATTTAGCAGGTTGCCTGTATAACCTAATCTAATTTCAACTACCTATTTTTCTTTTCAGATGAGGCGGACATAGAGGCGAACTGTCAAAATATCTCATCTGGTGATGGGTGTTGCTAAGCACAGAATTATAAATAGGGATAAGTGTCAACAAAAATAATTTTATAATGTTCAAGTTTTGGTATAAAACCGCTTTAAAACAAACATGAATAAAACAAATTGGTTGAATAATTTCAGTTTATTTCTATAGTGAACACATACTATAACAAGCGAAAAACTACTGAATGTTTGAATCGTATTCCATAAGGATCGAAAAGTGTAGATAAAGGAAAAAATAAATATAAAAATCATTTTGATCTTCATATTCAGTATTAATCGATGTTCTTGTTTGATATGTCGAAGCCTACAGCCACAGGATCATTCCACCCAAGTTTCCTTGAAATTGGGACACTAATTAAGGAGTATGGTTTTAAATGGTTCTGGAGTTTTCAAAAAATCCAAATGGCCACCGAAAACGACCACACAATTCTGAATAGAAGTTCTATAGCCAACTACTACAGAATCCTTTCAGCCAAATTTGGATATAATCCACCAAGCAGTTATGGAGAATATGCATTTTGGCAATTTGTCCAGCTAACTGTTGCAATCTGTCAAGCGGTTAATGAGGAGTAGCGTATTGACAATTTCTGCAAAAAAATTTCATAAAATCAGATTGTCACATAAAAATTGACCAATCAAACTTCTGTATGCATGTACCGAAGCCGAAACCATTAGGGTCCTTCTAGCCAAATTAGCTTGGAATCCGCCGAGCTGTTAATGTGGAGTAGCGTTTTTAAACATAAGTTGACGGATGGACGGCGGACAACAGATGGTTGCCATGCATATCAGTGACTTTGACCTTTTGGCCAGAACATCATTGTGTGATGCCATGTCATTATAAGGAGGAATGTGTCCAAGTTTGGGACCAGTATGATTAAACAAACATGAGATATAAACAGAAAAGTTGAGCTAAATGCAAATTGGTCGCCACCGAGCGACGTGCAGGGTATCAGTGACAAAAGCTCGTTTTACACAGTAGTTGAGATAAAAACGGCCTCTTGCACTCCATAGTAACCTACAACATTTGTTTGAATTCCATCCACCGGTTTCGGAGGAGTTGCATTACACAGAGACTGGCGTGGTTCGCTGTGAAAGATCTGGATGTCATAAGGGGAAATTCTCTTGTTCTGCAAATGGATATTTTCCTATTGGTCATTGGCGGTCTGACTTGAGTCAGTCTTTCACTTTTATATACTGATAAGGACTATGAACTCTCTTGACATGTGCGATTCACTGTCTTCAGCGGTCACTCACCTGGAAACACCAAGGCGAGTGGGCGACTCACCCAAACCTCCACCGTAAAACTTTCAAGTCTAGATGCTCTCCGAGAGCAGCTGAGGCGTTTCCAGGTACTGTATAAATAGGGGTGTTTTGTTGTCTATGAAATTTAGATATTTTTTACTAATTTTCCATAGAATTTTTTTTCTTCCAAACTTCACATCACCCGAGTTGTAACCACCATGCATGTCACCCAGAAAAATTAATGACTAAACCAGCATGATTATCAGGTATCACTGTACCACCATGCATGTCACCTAGAAAAATGAATGAATAAACCAGAACGTTTATCAGATAATCGTGCTGGTTTACTCTAACAAATATTATCGGTGAGGTACGTGGTGGTATAGTGAATATCACTATAAGCAATATACGCTGTACTCAACCAGTGAGATTATAGTAGCTAATTTATTATTGTGGCGTGAGACTGAGTGGTAGTAGTAAACACCTGACTGGGCACTGCAACAGTATCATGTCAAAACAGCATTCTATCAGTATTTGTGTCGGTACACCTTTTAATAATTTATTACATAATGTACAGTACAGATCTTAGTTAGCTTTACTTAAACGCATCCTAAAGCTCGTTTAAAACGCGTCTGTATGGCATCATTTTCCCGTCATTTTCTCGTAGTGATTTGCTTAGACACAGCGCATTTGGTAAAATCTCAATATGCATCTTGAATTTTATCTTGACGGGTTAGAATTTTGACACTACGGGCTTGACATTTTGAATGACGGGTTTAACTTTTTGCCCTACGCGTTTGGTAGCGTTTGAAAATTTTACGATAAATTAAACGCGCCATTAATTCCAACCGCGGTTCTACAGTTCTTTCGACGAGTCCTATGGCTAGAAGCAACCGGGTACTCGGTTCCTAGTCTAGGCAGACCCGCTTATCAGTACATGTTTTCTCCGTACATGTATCTCGCGTGCTTAGCAAACTTTGAGCGATTCGTACAACAGATTTTAACTTATTTACGTCAATTTGTGGCTGGATTTATCAGAAGATGTATTTAATTTAGTGTTTCTTCGAGGGATTCGTCTAATTTCTGCGTTTTTATAGTGAAAATCTTGATCTATCTAATGCCGAATGGACAATCGTCTTGAACTGGAACGCCATTCCATTCTGATGACGAAAAGGCTATTTTTGAAAATTTATCACTGGAATGACTGTCTCGATAACCGAGCCAGTCATTCCAGTCATAAATTTTCAAAAATAGTCTTCTCTTGTTCTGCAAATAGATATTTTCCTATCGGTCATTGGTGGTCTGACTTGAATCAGTCTTTCACTCTACTGACATGCGCGATTCAGTGTCCTCAGCGGTCACTCACCTGGAAACACCAACTCTCCACCAGAAAACTTTGAAGTCTAGATGCTCTCCGAGAGCAGCTGAGGCCAGGTATAAATAGGCTTACGGGCTGTTTTGTTGTCAATGAAATTTAAATATTTTATTACTACAGTACAGACCTTAGTTAGCTTTACTGTTTGACAAAGCAAAAACGAAACAAAAATGCGTCTTGAACGCGTCAAAACCTCGTAGCGTTTCCAGGCGTGGCCAAACACCAAACGCATTTTATTTATTTTATAGGCGCGTCTAACGGAAAGTCTAACCCGTCCTACAACATGTTAAACGTATCATGAAATATTTTAAACCCGTCACGGAAAAAGTCAAACGCGCAATCAAATGTATTCATTAACGCTACAAAGATTCTTACTACGCGTCATTAAACATAAAGTGGAATCGGTCTATAGTCTGTCAAGGACCCGTACATGTAAATTTAAATTGCAATTGGAGCCGTATATGTGTTAAGTACATGCACCGCCTTTAGCTTTTTCGTGGCTGTAAATGATAATTGTCGAAATGTCATCATCGTAATCAATCCTAATTTTGTATAAAATGGGCGTGTGTGAACTCCGCACCTGGGTATTCTTTACTGAGTATGAAGCTAGTGTGATGACTGTGCGTATATTTTGGTAAATTTTCAATCCACAATTTCTTTTGAGATCTGGATGAATAAACCAAGATATTCTCTAAAATGGGTTTATTACAATATAGTCTAATTTGAGCCGACATAATAGGCATAACTTTTTAGAACAATATATGCACCAGTTGCAGCTAGTGTGTTATGCAAAATTTGTCTTATAACGGAAATGGAAACGATTTACAAAATCTGCAAACTTGACATTCGGTTGTTTTCGATTTCGCTATTTCATACATAATATGTAACCGAAAATCTCCGCTTTTACATAGACATGCACATGCGTACATAGTTGTTTTACCCGTGCCTGGGGTGCGTTCAGGACTGCGCAAAACGTTTTCCATTGTATACTGAACACTGTACCGCGTAGAACGCGAACGTTTGCCGAACATTCGCCTTCCTGAACTCACTCCAGGAGTATCCGAGTACATAACGTTATTACCCGTTTTCTGCAACGGGTATCACCGTCTGAATGGTCGAGAATACACGCATATTTAATCAGATCTAGCAAAGATGGCGTCAACGGTTTGGAAAATAACATATTTTTGTGTGTGCAATTCATCAATCTACGCACATTTCGTGTACGCCACAGACTAAAAAGTAGACAGATAACACGGAATAACGAAACTGCCCTTCACAAAGTGTGCTGCCTATATATTTTACCGCTTCGGCATCTTAACTCAGGCTTATTACTGACAGTGCTTCAAGTTAGTTATCTCGAAAACTGTAAACAAAGACACGCGTCGATGATCGAGTTTATCGGATTGTTTATCTTCAACATTGTTTTTTCGCGACCAGGACGAAATGGATATTATATATATATTTTGTGTCTGCGGCTCCCTTGCGACAATCAATAACTTTCTCATTATCGGTGACATCACATTTACTAAAACAAGAATGATAATGCAGGTTACTGGGCCAATATTGGCCTAGTAACCTGCATTATCAGGGAAGTAGGCTCCAAATCTAAACCAATGAATCATCACATTTTACCCATTTGAACCTGAAATCCCAGAATTCCACTTTTACAGTCATTATATAAGTATGATGTTGAATATTTTGAAAGCAATTTGACTGGAAGCTCATCACAATCAAATTTCCCATAATACCCTGGGAGATACGCCATTTTCAGAGGAGCTAATTTAACATTACGAGTAATGGGCCATTAAACCTTAATTACATTTTCTTTAATATATTGCGAAATTCACTCATGATTTCATGTTTTCTGATACCTGACAGGGTTATTACAGATTCTCAGACACAGGATTTAATGGTTTGAACATCAAGGAAAATGTAAACAATGAGTTTGTATGGGCAGTCCTCTTTAGCATGTGGTAAGTTTTCCCCAACTTTAATGGCGGCCGAATTCAAGATGCCCGGATGTGCGAAACTATGAATAATGTGTTTGATTTCTGCATTAAAGTCTGAGGGCGGTGTATGACCATAACAGCCGCTGTCAGGTCATAGGGCCTAACACTACATGTGTATATAGTATATTACTGGCTATATATTGTGCTATATATTTTAAACCAAATATCACTCATCGTGGCGTTGTAAACGTGTAATCAGACACTGATAGTAATGGTGAGACAGCTAATGTGTGGGACAGTGAATCTTCTGATGATGACATGTTTGACGATGAGGAAGCCACCACTACTGGAAAGATTTGAAGCTGGTACACTACAGATTGATTGAACTTCTCCAATCAGTGACAAAGAGTTTGCCCTGAAGTTTGGGCTATTTTGGTGCATTCTCCATGATCATTTGTGCCGTTTGAATTTAATTAACTGTTAAAGTTTGCTATATTGAATTAGCTCTAACTAACATGATTAGATATACCAATAACATACCAAGAGTTAGTAGTTTGTTACTGTTATAAGAATTGTACAGTTTAGCAATTGACCCTTTAACACTCCAGCTGGTGAAAACATGTTCTGTGGTGGCCTTGAGAAATGTCCATATGCAGAACAAGAATTATTTTTTTACCGTGACTGGCCTCTGAAATCAAATTGTCTTGAGAAATGACCAGTTGCAGGCCAAGAGAAGACTACTTTAAGATTTTACCACTGGAATAACAGGCTTGATAACCAAGCTAATCATTACAGTTCTAAATGTTAAAAAATTGCCTTAGCTTGTAAATGGGCATTTATTAACCCTTTAATGGTCAAATCAGCCATAACCAGCCTCTGCAGTGTTCCTGAGAAATGCCCTTTTGCTGACTAAGAGAACACTATTTTTCAAAATCCATCACTGGAATGACTGGCTCCCAGAATACTCTTGATCAGCAAATTGACATTTTATGAGACAATTGGAATTTTCTCGACCAAATTTACCCATTAAAGGGTTCAGCAGAAATTTACATTTTCCTGACAAATATTGGACAGTAAAGGGTTGTAAAGCTGGAGCTTTACTTACCTTTAACTACCTTGTTCTGCTGTTCACAATGGGGAAAAATTCTCAATCCTTGTTCCACTGAAGATCAAAGAAATGATGAAAACACCATACAACCGTTACCTACATACAGTAAATAAGTCAAACCTGGTCATTTTGGATTTGATTAAATTGTTTAATCATTCACTTAAAAAAGTTTAATGTCATTGTTATTGAATGCTGCCATATTGATATAATGCAGTTTGCTCAAACAATCACCAACACAGACAGTAGTGCAAACCACCACACATTAGCAGCATGAGCAATATTATATAGGACCAAGATTAAGTTTACTTTACTGTTGATTTTGAGATTTGTATTGTTATCGATGATCAATAACAATACAAGTCCAGTCTCTAGAACAAAAGTAAACTATCTTGGTCCTATATAATATTGCCCATGCTGGTGATCAGCGGTGTTTTATGGTTATGCTACTGTCTGTGTTGATGAATGATGTTGCTGGTCACAGGTCATATATTACTGATAGTGGTCTTTCAAATTTGTGTCCTACTGTTCCAGATTTCGTACGTTTATTTTTGCAACATTTGTTTGTGGTCTGGCTATGTTTCAACAGTAGCTGAAATAGAAAGTGAAACAAATATGATTACACCTGGAGTTATAAGCATTACATAATGGACCTTTCCATTTTATCCATCAATCATGATGTCATAATCAACTACATGATGCATAAGGATGACAACATAATGAATGACGTAGATAAGTTCGTCAATCTTCACAGACACTTAATTGATGACGGACTATATGTATTCTATTTAACCCTTTAATGGACAAATTTGGTGAAGAAAATTTGAATATCCACTCATTGTATGTCCAATTAGAGGCCAAGAGAATGCAATTTTTGAAAATTTATGACAAATTACTGGCTCGGTCATTGAGCCAGTCATTTGTGGTGAATTTTCAAAAATTCTATTCTCTTGGCCTGTAAACGGACATTTCACAAGGCCATAACAGAGGCCAGTTTTGGTCGGCATGACCATTAAAGGGTTAATAAAATGATGTCGAATATTTTAAAACTAATTTGACTGGGAGTTGTTGCTGTCATATCAACAGCTTACAAGTATAGTTTTCAGGAATTTGAGATTCAGAGAGTACAGAGATCGATCCCAATTCAGGTAAAGCTTGGGTGGAGCTTAGCTAGAGATGGGCGGGGAATAGCTAAAACTGGATTCCTCTTAAATTAGCTACTATAATCTCACTCTGTCTGAGTACAGCGTACATTGCTCATAGTGATATTCACTATACCACCACGTACCTCACCGATAATATTTGTTAGAATAAACCAGCACGATTATAATCATGCCAGTTTATTCATTCATTTTGTTGGTTGACATGCATTGTGGTACAGTGGTACCTGATAAGCATGCTGGATTATTCATTAATTTTTCTGGGTGGCATGCATGGTCGTTACAACTCAGGTGATGTGAAGTTTGAAAGAAAAAATTCTATGGAAACTAGTAAAAAAGTATTTAAATTTCATAAACAACAAAACAGCCCTTAAGCCTATTTATACCTGACCTCAGCTGCTCTCGGAGAGCATCTAGACTTCAAAGTTTTCTGGTGGAGAGTTGGTGTTTCCAGGTGAGTGACCGCTGAGGACATTGAATCGCGCATGTCAGGAGAGTGAAAGACTGATTCAAGTCAGACCACCAATGACCGATAGGAAAATATCTATTTGCAGAACAAGAGAAGACTATGTTTGAAAATTTATGACTGGAATGACTGGCTCGGTTATCGAGACAGTCATTTCAGTGATAAATCTTCAAAAATAGCCTTTTCTTGGTCTGCAAATAAATATTTCTCAACACCACTGCAGAAACCGGTTTTGGATGATATGAGCCGGGTTCTGCCGATCCGGTTGCTTTGTGGGGTGAACTGTCCCACTTCCTCAAGAAATCATGGGTTATTTTGACAAATGTTGGATCAAGTACATACATGGAAGATATCTCTGTCCTAAAATCCATTAGGTCATTGAACCATGTGTGAAGGTAATGATTGGATGGTGTGAATTTTAGAGCACTAAATGGTGCAAGGGCCCTGCCTCCGCAAAACCCTGCATGAGTGTTAAAGAAAATTTAATTTTAGTATGATGACGTTGAATTAATTACATACCTACCTTTAAAATCTCAAGTCCTTTATTTATCTCCATGTTTTGAAAAAATTAGGATACATTTGTCTTCATCCATTCATCATGCTATCTCCTCCCAAACAGTTGGGTGGAATTCAACCAAATTTGGTATGTGGGTTATCCATATGATTGTGGATTGGCTGACAACATTTATTTTATGTAGTCAGAGATTGGTGTCTTCCAGATTTATCTAGATTTCCCATAGTCCTGCCCACACTCTCGCACATCATTTGACACCCTCTCAATAGCTTTAAATTAAGCCAGATGAGCCACTACATTTAGATAGGACTAGTGATTACTAGATTCTACTATAGCCCTTCAAATCTTTGCAGACCAAGGGAAGACTATTTTTTTAATTTTACCACTGAAATGACTGGCTCAATTATCGAGCCAGTCATTCTACTGGTAAATTTCCAAAAATAGTCATCTTGCTCTGCTCACAGTAGAGGGATTTTTTTACCACCTTGACCATTAAAGAGTTGACATGTCAAATTGTTACCATTGGGTTGGTCAGTTACAAATTGTACTAGCCCTGGTCAATTTCTGCTAACCCATGCTCTCACAGATCATTTCCCATTAAGACCTCCTGATTTTTCACAGCGATCCACGCCAGTCTGTGTAATGTAACTCCTCAGAAAGCGGTGGATGGAATTCAAACAAATGTTGTAGGTTACTATAAAGTGCAAGAGGCCATTTTTATCTCACCTACGAAGTAAAATGAGCTATTGTGATACCATGCACATTGCCCAGCAGCGTCTAATTTGCGTTTAGCTCAACTTTTCTGTTTATATCTCATGTTTGGCTGATCATACTGGTCCTAAACTTGGACACATGCCTCCTTATAATGACACGGCATCACACAATGATGTTCTGGCCAAAAGGTCAAAATCACTGATACGCATGCAACCATTTGCTGTCCGCCATCCATCCGTCAACTTATGTTTAAAAACATAAGTTGACGGATGGATGGCGGACAGCAGAAGGTTGCCATGCGTATCAGTGATTTTGACCTTTTGGCCAGAACATCATTGTGTGATGCAGTGTCTCATACATACATTAACCGCTTGGCGGATTTCAAAGTAATTTGGCTGGGAAGGACCCTAATGCTTTCGGCTTCCGAACATGCATACAGAATTTTGATTGGTCAATTTTTGTGTGAAATAATTGACTTTATGAAAAATTTAGCAGAAATTGTCAAAATGCTACTCCTCATTAACCGCTTGACAGATTGCAACCATAGTTGGCTGGACATAAATTGCCAAAATGCATATTCTCCATGACCGCTTGGTGGATTATATCCAAATTTGGCGGAAGGATTCTGCAGTAGTTGGCTCTAGAACTTCTATTCAGAATTTTTTTATATAATTCTGTGCATAGCAACAACAGTCATCAGATGAGATATTTTGACAGTTCGCCTCTATGTCCGCCTCATCTCAAAAGAAAAATAGGAAGTGGAAATTAGATAAGGGTATACAGGCAACCTGCTGAATATTTTGAAAAGTTTTGATAGATAGATAGATAGGTATGTACATACTCGGTATATTTTATAGGCAGCCTTTTTTGACATAGTAGCAGCCTTCTCTGCTGACAGCCCTTATTGCCATACACCGTCCAGGATACCGTTACAGGCTCTTGGCTCCCTTGTCGATAAGTCTTCTAAATTTATTTTATGTTTGAAGTCAATCATCAGAGTTCATTGCTGTCATGAAGTCGAGATTCATGGTTGCATTGCAGCCACATTTCTGGTATTACATTTGGCTCCTACCCTGGGGTAGTGAACGTGGTCGATTGCTATGACACGCCATCGACCAAACAATCTAGTTATCACTTACTTTCCATCGTCAGATAGATCCAAGTTATCAGAGATTGTAACCCACAGCCTATAATTTTACTTTTGATCACTTCCAGGGTTGTTAAATCTTAATGTATGATCACACAAACTCCTTTATTAAAATTTGAGCAAAATCTGACCAGTTTGTTTCCGATATATCCATAGATTAAAATTTGTTCCCAATCTGGATCCAACTTGGTTTTTGTCCAGATCACTGCAAAAGTCTGGAAATCCTTGTTTAGGTTATGTTACTTTTTTACTGTCGTCTAATAGTACACAACTGTCAAAGCGTCATGAGATTAGTTCAACCAATCAGATTTGCCATTAATGGCTTTTCCAACAATATCTCTGCCAATCAAAGATAATGAGCTTAAATATATACACGATGACATCATCAGAATGGAATGGCATTCCAGTTCAAGACGATTGTCCATTCGGCATTAGATATATCGAGATTTTCACTATAAAAACGCAGAAATTAGACGAATCCCTCGAAGAAACACTAAATTAAATACATCTTCTGATAAATCCAGCCACAAATTGACGTAAATAAGTTAAAATCTGTTGTACGAATCGCTCAAAGTTTGCTAAGCACGCGAGATACATGTACGGAGAAAACATGTACTGATAAGCGGGTCTGCCTTGCCATAGGACTCGTCGAAAGAACTGGAGAAAAAGCGGTTGGAATTGATGGCGTGTTTAATATTAATCGTAAAATTTTCAAACGCTACCAAACGCGTAGGGCAAAAAGTTAAACCCGTCATTCAAAATGTCAAGCCCGTAGTGTCAAAATTCTAACCCGTCAAGATAAAATTCAAGATGCGTATTGAGATTTTACCAAACGCGCTGCGTCTAAGCAAATCATTACGAGAAAATGACGGGAAAATGACGCCATACAGACGCGTTTTAAACGAGCTTTAGGATGCGTTTAAGTAAAGCTAACTAAGATCTGTACTGTAGTTTCCATAGAATTTTTTCTTTCAAACTTCACATCACCTGAGTTGTAACCACCATGCATGCCACCCAGAAAAATTAATGAATAATCCAGCATGCTTATCAGGTACCACTGTACCACAATGCATGTCACCCAACAAAATGAATGAATAAACTGGCATGATTATAATCGTGCTGGTTTATTCTAACAAATATTATCGGTGAGGTACGTGGTGGTATAGTGAATATCACTATGAGCAATGTACGCTGTACTCAGACAGAGTGAGATTATAGTAGCTAATTTAAGAGAAATCCAGTTTTAGCTATTCCCCGCCCATCTCTAGCTAAGCTCTACCCAAGCTTTACCTGAATTGGGATCGATCTCTGTACTCTCTGAATCTCAAATTCCTGAAAACTATACATGTAAGCTGTTGATATGACAGCAACAACTCCCAGTCAAATTAGTTTTAAAATATTCGACATCATTTTTATTAACCCTTTAATGGTCATGCCGACCAAAACTGGCCTCTGTTATGGCCTTGTGAAATGTCCATTTACAGGCCAAGAGAATAGAACTTTTGAAAATTCACCACAAAAGACTGGCTCAATGACCGAGCCAGTAATTTGTCATAAATTTTCAAAAATTGCATTCTCTTGGCCTCTAATTGGACATTCAATAAATGGATATTAGAATTTTCTTCACCAAATTTGTCCATTAAAGGGTTAAATAGAATACATATAGTCCGTCATCAATTAAGTGTCTGTGAAGATTGACGAACTTATCTACGTCATTCATTATGTCATTGATTATGTTGTCATCCTTATGCATCATGTAGTTGATTATGACATCATGATTGATGGATAAAATGGAAAGGTCCATTATGTAATGCTTATAACTCCAGGTGTAATCATATTTGTTTCACTTTCTATTTCAGCTACTGTTAAAACATAGCCAGACCACAAACAAATGTTGCAAAAATAAACGTACGAAATCTGGAACAGTAGGACACAAATTTGAAAGACCACTATCAGTAATATGACCTGTGACCAGCAACATCATTCATCAACACAGACAGTAGCATAACCATAAAACACCGCTGATCACCAGCATGGGCAATATTATATAGGACCAAGATAGTTTACTTTTGTTCTAGAGACTGGACTTGTATTGTTACTGATCATCGATAACAATACAAATCTCAAAATCAACAGTAAAGTAAACTTAATCTTGGTCCTATATAATATTGCTCATGCTGCTAATGTGTGGTGGTTTGCACTACTGTCTGCGTTGGTGATTGTTTGAGCAAACTCTGCATTATATCAATATGGCAGCATTCAATAACAATGACATTAAACTTTTTTAAGTGAATGATTAAACAATTTAATCAAATCCAAAATGACCTGGTTTGACTTATTTACTGTATGTAAGTAAAGGTTGTATGGTGTTTTCATCATTTCTTTGATCTTCAGTGGAACAAGGATTGAGAATTTTTCCCCATTGTGAACAGCAGAACAAGGTAGTTAAAGGTAAGTAAAGCTCCAGCTTTACAACCCTTTACTGTCCAATATTTGTCAGGAAAATGTAAATTTCTGCTGAACCCTTTAATGGGTAAATTTGGTCGAGAAAATTCCAATTGTCTCATAAAATGTCAATTTGCTGATCAAGAGTATTCTGGGAGCCAGTTATTCCAGTGATAAATTTTCAAAATTGTATTCTCTTAGTCAGCAAAAGGGCATTTCTCAGGAACACTGCAGAGGCTGGTTATGGCTGATTTGACCATTAAAGGGTTAATAAATGCCCATTTACAAGCTAAGGCGATTTTTTAACATTTAGAACTGTAATGATTAGCTTGGTTATCAAGCCAGTTATTCCAGTGGTAAAATCTTAAAATAGTCTTCTCTTGGCCTGCAAATGGTCATTTCTCAAGACAATTTGATTTCAGAGGCCAGTTTTGACCACTCACTGAGTCACGGTAAAAAAATAATTCTTGTTCTGCATATGGACATTTCTCAAGGCCACCACAGAACATGTTTTCACCAGCTGGAGTGTTAAAGGGTCAATTGCTAAAATGTACAATTCTTATAACAGTGACAAACTACTAACTCTTGGTATGTTATTGGTATATCTAATCATGTTAGCTAGAGCTAACTCAATATAACAAATTTTAACAGTTAATTAAATTCAAATGGCACAAATGATCATGGAGAATGCACCAAAATAGCCCAAACTTCAGAGCAAACTCTTTGTCACTGATTGGAGAAGTTCAATCAATCTGTAGTGTACCAGCTTCAAGTCTTTCCAGTAGTAGTGGCTTCCTCATCGTCAAACATGTCATCATCAGAAGATTCACTGTCCCACACATTAGCTGTCTCACCATTACTATCAGTGTCTGATTACACGTTTACAACGCCACGATGAGTGATATTTGGTTTAAAATATATAGCACAATATATAGCCAGTAATATAATATATACCAATGTACTGTTAGGCCCTATGACCTGACAGCGGCTGTTATGGTCATACACCGCCCTCAGACTTTAATGCAGAAATCAAACACATTATTCATAGTTTCGCACATCCGGGCATCTTGAATTCGGCCGCCATTAAAGTTGGGGAAAACGTACTACATGCTAAAGAGGACTGCCCATACAAACTCATTGTTTACATTTTCCTTGATGTTCAAACCATTAAATCCTGTGTCTGAGAATCTGTAATAACCCTGTCAGGTATCAGAAAACATGAAATCATGAGTGAATTTCGCAATATATTAAAGAAAATGTAATCAAGGTTTAACGGCCCATTACTTGTAATGTTAAATTAGCCCCTCTGAAAATGGTGTATCTCCCAGGGTATTATGGGAAATTTGATTGTGATGACGTCATTGTGATTCTATGAATATAATACAGGGTGGGAATATCGCCTCCAACAAGGGAGTACTTCTACTATTGCATTAACAATTTCAAACGACAAGAGAAAATAATAAATTTGTTACGAATGTGTCAAAATTCTGGTGCATATTTTGAAACTAATTTGACTGAAAGCCAGCTTCCAGTCAAATTGCTTTCAAAATATTCAACATCATACTTATACAATGACTGTAAAAGTGGAATTCTGGGATTTCAGGTTCAAATGGGTAAAATGTGGTAATTCAATGGTTTAGATTTGGGGCCTACTTCCCTGATAATGCAGGTTACAAGGCAAGCATTATCATTGTTGTTTTAGTAAATGTGATGTCACCGATAATGAGAAAGTTATTGATTGTCACAAGGGAGCCGCAGACACAAAATATATATATAATATCCAGTTCGTCCTGGTCGCGAAAAAAACAATGTTGAAGATAAACAATCTGATAAACTCGATCATCGACGCGTGTCTTTGTTTACAGTTTTCGAGATAACTAACTTGAAGCACTATCAGTAATAAGCCTGAGTTAAGATGCCGAAGCGGTCAAATATATAGGCATCACACTGATTGGCAGTTTCATTATTCTGCGTTATCTGTCTATTTTTTAGTCTGTAGCATACACGAAATGTGCATAGATTGATATGTTATTTTCTAAACAGTTGACGCCATCTTTGATAAATCTCATTAAATATGCGTGTATTCTCGACCAATCAGACTCGTGTGAAACGGTGATACCTGTTGCCGAAAACGGGTAATGAGCTTACGTACTCGAATATCAGGCACAGGTAAAACAATTATGTATGCATGCGCATGTCTATGTAAAAGCGGAGATTATCGGTTACATATTACATGTATGAAATAGCGAATTCGAAAACAACTGAATGTCAGGTTTGCAGATTTTGTAAATCGCTTCCCTTTCCGTTATAAGACGTTACAACACTAGCTGCAACTGATGCATTAAACGAAATCTAGGATTTCTTTTTTCACGAGAGAGTTGATACTTACCTCCCTAATACTTTTGATATTGCTAAATATTGGCTTTCACTGAATAAAACACTCAGATTAAAAACAGTTAGGTGCCCCTACTGGGCAGGTAGTCAGAGGTAGTCCGGCGGATGCCAGCCCCACCACCGCGCATGCGCCGACTACTACTTCCTCTGACTAATTTATTGGCTAACACATGCAACTGCCAAGAGCCTGAAGACCGAGCCTCTGTGGGGTGGAGAGGCCGGGTCCGTATCTAGGCAGGTAAGTATCAACTCTCTCGTGAAAAAAGAAATCCTAGATTTCGTTTATTTCACATCAAGAGTATACTTACCTCCCTAATACTTTTGATATTGCCAGAATTCGAAAGTGAATCTGGCGGGAGGGAAGCGAGGTCAAAAGACCAGCTCTTCCCTATACGCTTTCACGCGTTTAAGGCACTTATGACATCTGAAATGTGTGAGAACACAGTCAGGATTTGACAAACCATCGAATAACACAACCGATGCATGAGAGATGACCGAATGTCATATGCGCTCCCCCCCCCCCCCCTCCTGGGAGGAAGACTAGATGACCTCAATGTCCTATACGCTCTCCATGTACTAGTGCCAAGTACTATAGGACAGAGACGAAAAGGCTCCATTTTCGTATACTCTCTATGATGAACCACCTCCCACATAAACCATCACCATATTAATAATAATGGGTAACGTGACAATACAAGTAACAATGAACAACACATGAACAAGACTGACCTTGTTGAACTTGGAAGCTGTCATCATGATCCCAGTAGAGAAGCCTGATGCAGTCCCGACAAGTGGTTGTTAACATCGCTAAATTGCGAAGTATATAAGCAATGCGGAAGCACTCCTCACAAAATTTAAAAACGATTAATGTTTTAAAATCGACAAGGCGAGAGGGTTAGAGGTGTCACGGAGGTAATGGTCTGTAAAACTTGACTCACAGTGCCACTGAGCCACGGACATAATGTCATCCACAGGGACCCCACTAAACAGGGCAGTGGATGCCACGACACCGCGGACACTGTGAGCCTTGGCCACATCAACCTGTCTCCCGGTGGCGGATTTGTGACAAAACTGAATACATTCTACAATCCACCTGGAAATGGTGTCCTTAGACGCCCTGCCATGGGGTTCAATATATGACAACCATAACGCTGACTGGTCGGTACGCCACTCCGAAGTACGCTGTTTGTACCGGAGCAGCGCCCATACGGGGCACCATACTTTAGAATTAGGATCATATCTAGTTAAAGATGGCAAAAAAATAGGTTGACCTGGATATTTCAATGACTGATTCTTAGCCAAGAAATTAATCCTAGGTAGAAGCTTAAGGCCTTCCCCTGTAACCACAAAACGGTCATCCTCGGCTGATAAGGCGTGAATCTCACTCCTACGCCTTGCCGAGGCCGCAGCAATTAAAAATACAGTTTTAAGCGTTAACATTTTCATAGAAATGGAACTAAGTGGTTCAAAAGGCTTATCTCCTAGTACCTGAAGCACCAGAGATAAACTCCAGACTGGAATCAGTGGTGGATTCCTTGGTCTTAGATTGCCCATGCCTTTAATTAATACATTTAATGTACTTACTTCATCACTCCCCCTATTAGCCAAGCAAGGAATAACAGTCATTAATGCTGATTTGTAACCAGCAATAGAGTTAGGCTTGAGGCTATAGGCATCATATAGGTGACAGAGGAAATCAGCCACTACCTGAATAGATGAGTCCATTGGATCAATACATCTTTTTGAGCACCACTCTGCAAATCTGTTGATTTTATAATTATATGCTCTGGAGGTTGACCCCCTCCTGGCTTTGGCCATAAATATGGCCGCTTGCTCAGAAAAGCCCTCCTTAATTCTAGATTCCTTGACAACATCCACGCAGTCAATCGGAACATTGACGGATTGTCGTGAAGGACCTTGCCCTGGAAGATAAGGTCGTCCATCAGAGGCAGAGGAACCGGATTGCAGACCAGAAGGTCCAGCAGATCCGTATACCACGATCGGCTTGGCCAATCCGGGGAGATCAGAAGCACTTGGCACTCCTGCTGCCTGATTTTCTGAAGCACCTTTGGAATCAGGATTGCTGGAGGGAATGCGTATGCATACATTCCCGCCCAGCTGATAGCTAACGCATCTGTTGCGAAAGCGCTTGGGTCTGGAATCGGAGAGACGTACGTCGTCATCTTCGCATTCTTCTTCGTTGCGAACAAATCGATGTTGGGTTTCCCCCAATGGTCGAACAGACGATCCGCCACACATTGATTTAGTTGCCATTCCGTGGGTAAAACACTCATCCTTCGGCTCAATGAGTCTGCTAGCAGATTTAGCCTTCCCGGAATATGAACTGCCTTCAAGGTGATCCCATGATCTAGGCACCAACAAAGCAGTTTCCATGTCATCATACAGAGACTGGGCGACTTCGTTCCGCCCTGGCGGTTTATGTAAGTGACTACTGTTGAGTTGTCTGAACGAATTAGAACAATCTTGCCCTGAACTTTCTGTAAGAAATGTTCCAGGCCCAGGACTACTGCTCTTAGCTCTAGTAGATTGATATGTTCCTTGGACTGATCCAGATCCCAAAGCCCTGATATTGTGGACTATTCCAGACAAGCTCCCCACCCCTCCATCGATGCATCTGTATACATAGTCACCTGAGGGTGGGGAGGGGTTAGCAAAACCCCCGGCAAGAGATTCTCTGTATTCAACCACCATTGCAGGTGGTGAATCAGAGGCGCCAACACTGACACATTCGAGTCCAGCGAACCTGAACTCTGGGTCCACTGTGTCATGAGAAACAACTGGATCGGGCGCCTGCGCAAGGCGGCCTGCGGAATGACTGGTTCCAATGAAACCATCAACCCCAGCATTCTCAAGTAAACCCGTGCCAGGACATGACGACTGTCGCACACCGACTGTATTACTGAGATGAGTCTTTGAACCCTCTCCTGAGTGGGATAAACATATCCCGTCTCGAGATCGAAGAACATGCCCAGGTAAACAAACTTCTGGGATGGAGTTAGCTCTGATTTTTGGAAATTGACTATCCAGCCCAAGTCCGTGAGAGTTTTCAAAACAATCTCCAGATTGGCCGATAACGTTTCCCGGGTGTGTGCTTTCAACAGCCAGTCGTCTATGTACGTGTGGACTGCTATGCTTCTCCTGCGGAGGTATGCAGTGATCGCGAGAACCACACGGGTGAAGACCCGAGGAGCCGTGGAAATCCCGAAGGGTAATACCCTGAATTCCCACTGTCTGCCCTGGAATGCAAATCTCAGGAAGCGACGGAAACTCGGAAAACTCTATGGGAATGTGGAAATAAGCATCCTTCAAATCTATTGACGCTGTCCACATTCCTTGCTCTAACCCCCCCAACACCGAGCGCACAGTCTCCATCTTGAAACTGGGCGTCTCTATGAACTTGTTCAATGGCTTGAGGTTGAGAATCGGCCTCCACCCTCCGGTGTTTTTCGTTACTAAGAACAGGGTTGAATAGAAGCCCGGGCACCTCTGCGCCGGCTGAATGGCTTCCTTTTGTATGAGGGAATTTATTTCCTCCTCTATACACAACCTTTGATCTGGATCCCTCGGAATCGGAGTCCAGATCGGCACGAGAGACAGTCTCGATGGCGGGCCTGTCATCCAATCGGGACGATACCCGACTGAAAGCCATCGCAAGACTAAACGGTCCTGAGTCAACCGCTTCCACTCTGGCAAGTGGCCGGCCAAACGGCCGCCCACCGGTCCACCTAGGGAGAGAGGTGGACATAAGGAGTGCGAGAGTGGCACTGTCTTCTCGGCCTGAAACACCGGAGTGGTTCCCACTACGGTAACCGGCCCATCAGGCCCGATTACCGCGACCAGATCCCCGCGCACCCCGCCCAGCACCGCGCGCACCACGGTGCGCGGGTAGCTGCCTGGCTGGCTGCGCCTGGGGAGCCTGCGCCCCCTTCGCTGCTGGCCGAATCGCACGCGGCCTAGGCCGGCGCTGCGATGGTGTCTGGCCTCTGACCTGGCCAGCGCCACCTCGAGCCTGCAGGGGACGATACGCAGGGGTTGCTGCGCGAACGCGCTCCCGCCGGAGCACCTCAAACTGCTCACGCAGCGCCCTCTGGTTGTTGACCAGAGTCACCGTCTCCTGGAGGTGCCTACATCCCTCACCTCCAAAGAGACCAGGACCTGTCATAGGCGTTCGCAGCAGCCTATTATACAGGTCCTGGGACAGGCACAGATTGTCAAGGGCAAACGTGCGCCTCGCCCGGACACTCCTGGTCACCGCCCGCGTCAAACAGTCCAGAGCCAGGTTGATACCATCCTGGATGGCTCTCTGGACTGTGACCGGGCTTGGCTGACGTGAAGCGGATGCTGTTACCACCCCCTGTAACAGCTGGGAGACGTGGGACAGAGCAGCAATCGAAGCTCTCCCACTCTCCTCTGCATCACGTAGCGCGGTATTCGCCGAACGCAACGCGTTCGAGCACAGGACACCCGTGTCAGAACGGGAGCCTGGCCACGCATCTTCGCCCAAAGCCGCGCGATCATCCACGCTAGGCTTAGGCACCACACCGTACCTCTGGTAATCCAGGGGCACGATGCGGCAACGCCTAGCCACCTCGCGAGGGGCCTTCGCGAGACGCCCATTCGTCTTAATGGACGTCTCTGCCGCCTCGAACATGTCCACGACATTCTCAGCCAGCGGCAGAGATGGCATAGCGGTGGCAGTCGGCCTACCAGCTAACCACGGCCTATGGTCACGCTGGATTGCCGACTGCTCCACGGGCAGATCTGGCCGAACGCTTACCAGCCACTGGCAAGCGTCCGACCAATCCTCCTCCGTGGCTAACTGCGAGCGCTCTACTAGACGAGGGCCTTCGTCTTCCTCCTGAGCGCACGCAGTTGTACTCGACGGCGGATATGCTGATACCCCTGGCAAGCCAGGGAAAGCATGCGGGCCCGAAAGAACAGGCATGCTAAACTCCCTGGCTTGACCAGGAGCAGGCGCTGTGGTAGAGCGCGGGGCAGACACCGCCCCACCACGGCCCTGGCCAGCACCAGCGATACTCTCGGCAAGCCGAGGTATGCGGTAACCGTGGCCATCAGCACCACCCAGGGTCACCTTCTGGACCGTGAATTCTACTCCTGCGTGAGTAGAACCATGGAACACGTCGCCTGTATTCCCCGTGAGGGGTGCACCGACGTCGTACTCCATGGCCACGTCCCCAGACGGCGACCCTAGCAGGTAATCCTCTTCCTCCTGGCCAGAAAGATTAGACTCCGGGTCAGCAAAGAGAGCTAACCCGGACTGGCCAGGGAAGGTGCCATAGGAGGTCTTGACACCCACGGCGTGCGGATACCCAGGGTCTGATGAGCAGACCGCGGGTCCCAGCAACAACCGTTGTCCACGGCCCCTCGGCGCGGCACCAAGCCTGCTGCCAGGGTCGTGGACCGCCCCCATCAACGGGGCCACCTCTGAATCCACATCGAACACCGGACCGGACCTAAGGAACTCGGATTCAGAGGCGGGGATCACCTGCTCCGAAGCAGATGCTGAGGACAATAAAGGACCTGGCCCAGGCAGCATGCTGCGAAGCAACTCTGGGACCAAATCCTTTATTGTCCTCCGCATCTCTCCCAACATTTCGGACCGGAAGGCCTCCATATCCACCGCGGATGAGGCCTTCCTCTTACCCTTCTTAACACCCTCTTTCTTTGCCTTCCTCTCCTCTTCCATCACCTTCTCCCTCGCCTGTAATGATAAAAAGTCAGCCATTAGCTCACCCCCCCCACTGCTTACAGACATCGCATTTTAGCAACGGTCCACAGGGACCGCAGCTAAAACACAAATGTGGAGCAAATCGGTCTTTCAAAAATCGACCACAGGACGGGCAACCAGGTCTCTGAGACTGGACAAAGGACGAGGACAATGAGCAAGTTAGTTACGGTTAGAAAACTCAAAACCAAACTAAAAGAGAGGGACAGGATCATAAAGATCACTAATCAAGAAGAAACCAGCGTTGGACAAAACTTTAAATGTTAATAAAGCGCAAGGCCGATTATGACGTCATCAATCCCTTAACAGAAATTAATCGGTCCACAACAAGCATCCAAGTGCAAGGACGAATTGTATTCATAACTAGAACATCCTCCAAAGGATACTCAGACCACACATCATCAGATACAGAATGATAACACTGGTAAAAATCGGTCATTATTTTTTCAAATAATTCATATTACCTCATATCATTAATTAGATACCTGACACTTTGTATAGACAAACCATCCACCGTGATGCACTGGAGCACTCCACCAAGACTACGCCTCTTCACATTTCTCCACCTTGGGGGAAGGAATTGGATCAAGAGGGCAAAGTGAGAAGACCTTTATACTAAGCCTCCAACTCACTGAACATAGACTTTTTGGTTAGATAACCTAACAGTATTAGTAGGAAATGGAACCGTGGTGGAGAAAAACAAACCCTCCTGTGCTGAGATGTCCACTAATAATGCAAATCCATACCTGTGGACATAAACACAAAGAGAAATTAGTCTTATAAAGCACCATGTTAGAAAAACCCAACTCAAACAGGCGCTAATCACGGTAAGCGCGAGTCCCGGAAACACATTACACCGGGGAAAAACTCGCTAGAATGTCATTGAAATCACCTGATAAAGAGATCCAGTCCCCTCCTCTGGTGAATTTGTCCTCTCAGACATCTCTCTTCACTTATACTGGACCACAACAGACGTGAAAAAGGCTTAAACGCGTGAAACTTGAAGATAGCTACAAGCACATGTGTTCTCCTTGCCAATAAATTAGCAAAAAGGAAGTAGTAGTCGGCGCATGCGCGGTGGTGGGGCTGGCATCCGCCGGACTACCTCTGACTACCTGCCCAGTAGGGGCACCTAACTGTTTTTAATCTGAGTGTTTTATTCAGTGAAAGCCAATATTTAGCAATATCAAAAGTATTAGGGAGGTAAGTATACTCTTGATGTGAAAATATTGTTCTAAAATGTTATGCCTATTACGTCGGCTCAATTTAGACTATATTGTAATAATCCCATTTCAGAGAATATCTTGGTATATTCATCCAGATTTCAAGAGAAATTGTGGATTGAAAATTTATTAAAATATACGCACTGTCATCACACTGGCTTCATACACAGCAAAGAATACCCAGGTGTGGAGTTCACACATGTCCATTTTATACAAAAGTACGATTGACGATTACGATGACACAACATTTTGGCAATTATCATTTACGGCCACGAAAAAAATAACTAAATGTGATGCATGTACTTAACACATATATGGCTCCAATTGCAATTTAGATCTACATGTACGGGTCCTCGACAGACCGTAGACCGATTCCACTTTATGTTTAATGACGCGTAGTAAGAATCTTTGTTGCGTTACTGAATACATTTGATTGCGCGTTTGACATTTTGGTGACCGGTTTAAAATATTCCATAATGCGTTTAACATATTGTAGGATGGGTTTGAGTTTCTGTTAGACGCGCCTATAAAATAAATTAAATGCGTTTGGTGTTTGGCCACACCTGTAAACACTACGAGCTTCGGTCACTAAAAAGACGCATTTTAGTTTCGTTTTTGCTTCGTCAAACAGTAAAGCTAACTATGATCTGTACTGTATGTTATCCCATGGAGACTGATTGTCAAGATTTGTCGGTTAGATTTCAGTGACATACAAACCTGAGGATTTTGTAGAAATGTTGATTTATTATTGACACAGCCGCCAGATCGCATATTCACCGCCCAGGACCCGTTCGCGATTCCTTCGTGCCACGTTTTAGTGATGCTGAAGATTGATGTGTTAACAATTCGACAGATCGCCATGGTCATGAAGTGTTTACAGAAATCTTCAAACGTCATCCTACGAAGAGACGAGATAGGCAAATGGAGAGATCCAATCTGTTACTTAAGTATCAGACGTCATAATCAAAATATGTCACTTCTTAGCGTATGTCAACATCAAATGACATAGGTCACACATGTCGGGACACATAGGTCACACATGATGGGACACATAGGTCACACATGATGGGCCACATATGTCACACATGATGGGACACATAGGTCACACATAATTGGACATAGGTCACACATGATGGGACACATAGGTCACACATGATGGGACACATAGGTCACACATGATGGGACAAAGGTCCTACAGCAACAGTATGGATTTTACATCTTTGGTCAGTTTGCAAATTAATAAACATTCTGTTGAATATTTTGAAACGAATTTGACATGGAGGGTTCAAAATACCCAAGAGCTCTAAATCTGTATAGCTCCCTCGAAATTGAGATTCTAGGAACTGTGGTCAAATTGTTCAAATCGATTCAAACGTGTCCATAAAGTGGCCGGAGCTTAGTTAGTAATGGACCCGTCTATTGATTTATCATTTGTTATTTTATGACAAAGTGATTTGTCTGAATCATAAGATCACTCTTAACCCTTATCACTCTGACAAAATTTTTAATTTTCAAATTAAATTAAAAGATAAATGGGTGTTTATTTTTTTTTAAATTTGGTGGAAGACATTGCTGTCTTAGACAGCAACACCATCCACCAAAATTGTTGGAAAATGTACACCAGTCGCTTTGCTTTTGACACAGTAAAAGAGAATATTTTCATCAATGTAGTACGGGTTAATGTTCAAACGTGAGAGTTAAATATTCAAAGTCAAGTTTTCATGCTGCCAAAAGATATTCTAATGATAAATTTTCAAAAAAATATCTCCCATTCGTCGTCAAATGGAAATAGATTTTCTATGAAAAATTAAATTTTGCTCAACAAATTTGAGGATTATAAAGGGCTAAAACTCGCACTCAGACTCACCAAAATTCGCCATCTTCATCAAAAGTTAGGCCAATTTTACTCCTGTCAGATTCATCGATCTTACTCCATTCTTTTGAGCTGGATTTACAAAGCATAAAACAGAATAAAACACAACAGCTGGTCACATGTTCCTTGAAACAGACGTTTTAAATTGTAAAGTTATTCTAAACATTTTAAACATTTACTGTATATCAATTACATGTGGTGAAATTAATGCATTATTAATGTGGTCGTGGAGTCTATTTGTGAGTGAACAAGTCATTAACCATTGAACCCGTTACTGGTTGAGCCGGTCAAAACCAGCCCCTGCAGTTGTCTTGAGGAATATCCATTTGCAAGCCAAGAAGACAATTTTTTGAAAAATTATCAATGGAATGACTGGCTCGAGCCAGTCATTCCACTGGTAAATTTACAAAAATAGTCCTCTCTTGGCCTGCAAATGGATATTGACTAAGCACAGCTTTAGATTTTCTTGACCCTAAACGGTTACTCTGACGTTACATTGCTGAATGATATGGGTAATAAGAAACATGTTTACGACAATAAAATTAAGGATTCCAATTGATCCATCAATCATATGATGTCATAATCAACGACGTGATGTGTAGGATGATGTCATAATCAATTACTCTATCAATGATGTAGTTACATGTAAGTTCATCATGACAACTTAATTGATGACGGACTAAGCGTTGTTGTACGAATTGTATGTCTATACTATTCAGTCAAAATATTCAACAGCTTACATGTACCTGTACAGTTTTCTGGAAATTAATAGTCAGGGAGTTCAGGGATCGATCGATCCCAACACGGGCGAAGTGTGGGTGGAGCTTAGCTAAAACTGGATTCCTCCATTGAGTGATCTGATCTGTCACTCAAGTATATATAATGTCATAATCAATTATGTGACACGTACATGTAGGCTAATGTCACAATCAGAATGACGGATTATAGCTCCGTCCTGAAGCTCGAAATGTCTGTCAAATTGTCAAGTGTACACATTCTAAAGAATAGTGCGTGCATGCGTGCGTGCGTACGTGCGTGCGTGCGTACGTGCGTGCGTGAGTGCGTGCGTGCATGCATGCGTGAAGCACGATAATAGTAGCAATCACATCACGAGATCACTCTAGTTTACAGATACCTCAGCCCGGATACATTTCTGACCCCCAAGAAATCAATATCTCCCTTGGAGTTGTAGATCTCAGCTACCCATCAGTTTACTACTAATAGCAGTATGCCACATATGGTCAAGATATAATAAAGTTTATTGAACACCTTTGTGGTCAGAATAGACATAAAACAGTCTTGATGTGCTAAATACCTTCCTTATTAAAATATTTTAAGACCAAATTTATGTACCAACCAAACAGTCTACCGAATTGCACATTCAGAGTATGACAAAAACTAAAACGATGTAGTTCACTTCTTATGTTGGTGAGACGATGATAAAATTGTGTAATTTTAAAATATTCAACAATCAATTTTTTTTTAAGAAATCTAATTTAATTAAAAATTCATCGTTACTTACCCATCACTGAAAGCACCCTTCCACTCGCCTTTACCCCAAGGGTTACGCAGTCGTACCATCGGCAGTTTGTCCTGATTAAAGATTCCAAATATTCCAGTACCTTCTAATGGGACATTCTTAACAGATGTAATACCATAAGCGTGACCTTTCACGAGGCCGATATCAGTTCTAGCTTCCATCTCTTCATGGCTTGTTGCCTATGAGAACGCAAGAATGACGCGATAGTCATTAATATAAAAATGTGACTCAAATGACAACAATATGGAGCAGAAAATCTTTTTGTATATAAGCAAACCAGTCATTCCAGTGGTAAATTTCCAAAAATAGTTGTGAATTCATCTATTAACCATTTTACACTCAAATTTGTTCAAGAAATTTGCATATCAAGCGATTATTTTTTAAACTCTATCACTGGAATGACTGGATCAGATATTGAGTCAGTCATTCACTGTCACAGAGATGGCTTTTGGCAGGCTTAACCATTTAATGGTCATGCCGGCCAAAACTCTGTTATGGTCTTGTGGAAAATTTAACACTGGAACAACAAGCTCAATAACCGTGATAACTTAAAAAAAATTGTAATCTCTTGGCCTGTAAATGGATATTCAATAAGCAGATATTTAAATTTTCTTGACCAAATTTGGCTACTAAAGGGATAAGGCATTAGAATACATGTAGCTGTTTTTACCCGCCTAACACTTTGACCTTTAGTGCATGGAAGAAATATTTGGCTGAATATTATGAAACTAATTTGACTGTAAGATGTTGCTGCCACTAGCTCCAGTCAAATTAATTTCAAAATATTCAAAGAGTGTTTAGGAGGTAAGTATCTCTTGAAGTGAAATAAACGAAATCACAGATTTCTTTGTTCACGAGAGAGTTGATACTTACCTCCTAAACAATCTATGATATTCCCAAAATATCCACTTACACTTAATAATCCCCCAGATTTTAAAAAGTAAGGTGCCCCTACTGGGCAGGGAGAAAGATGACAGCCGGGCGGATGCAGGCCCCACCTCCGAGCATGTGCCGACTGACACTTCCTTCTCTTATTGGCTGACATAAAGCAACTATAACATGCCTGAAGACCGACCCTCCGTGGGGTGGAGAGGCTGGGTCCACGTTTAGGAGGTAAACTGTATCAACTCTCTCGTGAAAAAAGAAATCTGTGATTTCGTTTATTTCACTTCCAAGAGATACTTACCTCCTAAACACTCTATGATATTGGGAGAATTCATCAGAGAATTTGGCGGGAGGGAGGTGAGGTCCAAAAAACCCGTTCTTCCGTAGGAGAGCCAAGCTCCTTATGCGTAAAAGCACTCACATCTGAATTTGTGTATAAAAACAAAACCAGGAAAGATAAGACCATCGGCTCAAAACCGATGCATGAGAGTAATGACCGTCGAGTGATATGCGCTCCTCCCCACCCCCTCCTTTTGGGACAGCAGGAGCTATGACATCAATGTCCTAAATGCCCTCTAAGTACTAGTGCTAAAGTACTAAAGGACATCGAATGAAATGATTCATTTCGTAAACTCTCATGAGAGAACCATAATATTACACGAACCATCACCATTATAGAACGGGTAACATGACATAATTATGTAACAACGCAAGACACAAGACTTAGTTAGTAAATTTTTGACTCGGACATCATCATCCCCTCGGGGAAGAATGAAAACAATACAAAAGTGCTTGTTCTTATAATTAAAGGAACGGTTTAAAAACAGTGAGAAAGCCTTATTTAGAAAAAGAACACCTGATTATCCTTTTTAGAATCAATACGGCGAGGATTGGTGGTGTCATGGAGATAATGTGCCACTGGGCTACCGACAACGTCATCCACTGGAACCCCGTTAAACAGGGTGGTGGAAGCCACTATGCCTCGGACACTGTGAGCCTTGGCCATGTCAAACTACTTATCAGAGGCAGATTTGTGGCAAAACTGGATGCATTCCACAATCCACCGAGAAAAGGTGTCTTTTGACGCCCGGCCGAAGGGCTCAATATAAGACAACCATAATGAACTAGGGTCCGTCCGCCACTCCTTGGTACGATGCTTGTACCGGCTAAGTGTGCAGACTGGACACCATACCTTTGAACTAGAATCAAATCCAATTAAAGCTGGTAAAACAATAGGATGACCTGGGTATTTCAATGACTGAATCTTTGCCATGAAATTAACCCTAGGTAGAAGCTTGAGGCCTTCACCTGTAACCACAAACGGTCTGGTTCTACAGAAAAGATGTGAATTTCACTTCTACGCCTTGCAGAGGCTGCAGCGCCAGCAATAGAGATAGGCTTGAGGCTATAGGCATCATACAGGAGACAGAGGAAACAGCTAGCACCTGAATAGATGCTTCCATTGGATTAATACATCTTTCTGAGCACCATTTCGCAAATCTGATGATTTTATAATTATATGCTCTGGAGGTTGACCCCATCTGGCTTTTGCCATAAACATGGCTGCTTGCTCAGAAACACCCTCCTTAATCGCGGCTTCCTTGACAACATCCACGCAGTCAATTGGAACATTGACGGATTGTTGTGAAGGGCCTTGCTCTGGAAGATAATATTGTGCATCAGAGGCAGAGGAACCGGATTGCAGATGAGACGGTCCAGCAGATCCGTGTACCATGATCGGCTTGGCCAATTAGGGGCGATCAGAAGCACTTGGCACTCCTCATGCTTGATTTCCTGAAGGATTTTTGGGAAAACAGGATTGCTGGTGGACATGTAAATGTAAACAATTCCACCAAGCGGATAGCTAGCGTATCATTTGCGATAGCGCTCAGATCTGGAATCGGAGAGACATACGTACTGTACTCATCTTTGCATTCTTTGTTACGAATAAATCTACATGTATGTTGGGTTATCCCCAGTGGATGAGCAGAAGGACCGCCATACATTGATTTAGTTGCCATTCCGTAGGTAAAATACTCATCCTTCGGCTCAATGAGTCTGCTAGCATATTTAACCCTCCCGGAATATGAACTGCTTTCAAGGAGATCGCATGATCTAGACACCAGCAAAGCAGTTTCCATTCTCCATATCATCATACAGAGACTGAGTGACTTCGTTCCGCCCTGGCGGCATATGTAAGTCACTACTGATGATTTGTCTGATCGAACCAGAACTATCTCCCCCTAGACTTTCTCTAAGCTTGCAATTCCAGTAGATTGATATATTCTTGTGACTAATCCAGATTCCAAAGCCCTGGTAATGTGGCTTCTTCCAGGCAAGCTCCCCATCCTTCCATAGATGCATCCGTATACATTGTTATTTGAGGGTGGGTAGGGGTGAGCATCATCCCTGATAGATTTTCTCTTTTCATCCACCACTAAAGGTTCCAACACTGACACATAGCGACTGCTGCACACTGACCGAATAAATGAGATGAGTGTCTCCACTCTCTCCTGAGATGGGTACATGTACCTTACCCGACCTCCAGATCGAAGAACATGCCCAGGTAAACAAACTTCTGGGATGGAGTCAGCCCTGATTTTTGAAAATTTTAACATCCAGCCTAAATCTGAGTTTTCAAAAATATTTCCAGATTTGCTGATCAAATTTCCTGATTGTGTGCCTAAAATAGCCAGCCATTTATGTATGAGTGGACTGCTATGCCTCTCCTATGGAGGTATGCTGTGATAGTAAGAAACACCCAGGTGAAGACCCGAGGAGCAGTCAAAAATTCAAAGGGAAGAACTCTGAATTCCCATTGACAGCCCTGAAAAGCCAATTTCAGAAACCGGTGTAAAAACTCCTCGCAAGTGGAATGCGGAAATATGCATCTTTCAGATCTATTGATGCCGTCAACATTCCCCTCTCTAACCCCGCCAACACCGTTTTGATATTTTTCATCTTGAAAACTCTGTGTGTATGAATTTGTTCAATCAATGGCATGAGGTTGAGAATTGGCCTCCACCCCCAGTGCTTTTTGTCACCAGAGACAAGGTTGAATAAAAGGCAGGACAATTTTGTGACGGCTAAATTTCTCCTCTTTGTATGAGAGAATTTCAATACACAACCGATGATCTGTATCGCTTGAATTATGAGTCCAGATCGGTACCAGAGACAGCTGTGATGGAGTATTTGACCAGTCAGGCTGGTACCCACCTGAAAGCCATCGCAAGACTAAGAAGTTCTGGGTTAACAGTCCCCATTCTTGCTTGTGGAAGGTCAAACGATCTCCAACAGGTCCACCTACATGTAGGAATAGAGGTGGACGTGAGTAATGCAAGAGCAGCATTGTCTCTGGATCTGATAGCACTGGAGTGGCTATTGTAGGGTACAAACCATCAGGAATGCTGCCCACGATCAGATCCCGGCACGCATCTGCCATTGTCACGCGGGCTGGCTACGCTGGATGAGTGAGCGCCGTGGGCCCAGTGCGCTTCACTAGAGTGACTGTCTACTGTAGAGATCGTCTACTGCAGGTCATTACAATACACAGCCCCCATCATACAGTCCAGAGTTAGGTAAAAACCATAGCTCTGAACTGAGACAGGTCTCGGCTGATGCGACACAGAAGCCAACGCTACACCTTGTTACTACACCATTACAAGGTTAGACAGGCGAGAGTGCTTCCATAGCGGCCTTTTCTGAATCGCGAAACGCGGAATTGACGCTCCTCAGAGCTCCCAAGCACAGCGCTCCTGTGTCTGCATGGGAACCTGGTCACGTATTATCGCCTAGTGCAGCGCGGTCATCCATGCTCGGCTTAGGTACAACCATAGAAATGTACTATATTCACTGTACATTTCTTTTGATGGGTACACCGACTTGCTGGTACTGGCCAGCGACAGCGCTTGGTCACATCGGAGCCTTTGTCAGGTGGCCGTTAATATCCACAAATAAGGCCTATCGGCCGCTGAAACATATACATGGCCACCCATAGATATCCATAGTATCTATATTAAGTGTGGCCAATGCTTCGGGGTCTATGCCCAGCGGCCATTAATCTCGACAAATAGGTATATCGGCTGCTGAAAACATCCAGAACACCACTATATGGGGGGGGGGGGGGGGGGGTCTATGACTGGCGGCCGTTAATATCAGCCATAACTTACACATACTATTGTATGATACCAGCCATAACATGAACATACTACTGTATGATACCAGCCATAACATGAACATACTACTGTATGATACCAGCCATAACTTACACATACTATTGTATGATACCAGCCATAACATGAACATACTACAGTATGATACCAGCCATAACTTACACATACTACTGTATGATACCAGCCATAACTTACACATACTACTGTATGATATCAGCCATAACTTACACATACTACTGTATGATACCAGCCATAACTTACACATACTACTGTATGATACCAGCCATAACTTACACATACTATTGTCCGATATCAGCCATAACTTACACATATTACTGTATGATACCAGCCATAACTTACACATACTACTGTATGATACCAGCCATAACTTACACATACTACTGTATGATACCAGCCATAACTTACACATACTACTGTATGATACCAGCCATAACTTACACATACTACTGTATATCAGCCATAACTTACACATACTACTGTATGATACCAGCCATAACATGAACATACTACAGTATGATACCAGCCATAACTTACACATACTATTGTATGATACCAGCCATAACTTGAACATACTATTGTATGATACCAGCCATAACTTACACATACTATTGTATGATAGCAGCCATAACTTACACATACTATTGTATGATAGGAGCCATAACTTACACATATTATTGTCTGATACCAGCCATAACTTACACATATTACTGTATGGTACCAGCCATAACTTACACATACTATTGTATGATAGCAGCCATAACTTACACATATTATTGTCTGATACCAGCCATAACTTACACATATTACTGTATGGTACCAGCCATAACTTACACATACTATTGTATGATAGGAGCCACAACGTACACATATTATTGTCTGATACCAGCCATAACTTGAACATACTATTGTATGATACCAGCCATAACTTACACATACTATTGTCCGATACCAGCCATAACTTACACATACTATTGTATGATACCAGCCATAACTTACACATACTATTGTCCGATACCAGCCATAACTTACACATATTACTGTATGGTACCAGCCATAACTTACACATACTATTGTATGATACCAGCCATAACTTACACATATTACTGTATGATAGGAGCCATAACTTACACATATTATTGTCTGATACCAGCCATAACTTACACATATTACTGTATGATAGGAGCCATAACTTACACATATTATTGTCTGATACCAGCCATAACTTACACATATTACTGTATGGTACCAGCCATAACTTACACATACTATTGTATGATAGCAGCCATAACTTACACATACTATTGTATGATAGCAGCCATAACTTACACATACTATTGTCCGATACCAGCCATAACTTACACATATTACTGTATGGTACCAGCCATAACTTACACATATTACTGTATGGTACCAGCCATAACTTACACATACTATTGTATGATAGCAGCCATAACTTACACATACTATTGTATGATACCAGCCATAATTTACACATACTATTGTATGATACCAGCCATAACTTGAACATACTATTGTATGATACCAGCCATAACTTACACATACTATTGTATGATACCAGCCATAACTTACACATATAATTGTATGATACCAGCCATAACTTACACATACTATTGTATGATACCAGCCATAACTTACACATACTATTGTATGATACCAGCCATAACTTACACATACTATTGTATGTTACCAGCCATAACTTGAACATACTATTGTATGATACCATCCATAACTTACACATACTACTGTATGGTACCAGCCATAACTTACACATACCATTGTATGATAGCAGTCATAACTTACACATACTACTGTATGCTAGCAGTCATAACCTACACATACTATTCTATAATACCAGCCATAACTTGAACATACTACTGTATGGTAGCAGCAATAACTTGAACATACTATTGTATGATACCAGCCATAACTTACACATACTATTGTATGATACCAGCCATAAATTACACATACTATTGTATGATACCAGCCATAACTTACACATACTATTGTATGATACCAGCCATAGCTTACACATACTACTGTATGATACCAGCCATAACATGAACATACTACTGCATGGTACCAGTCATAATTTACACATACTATGTATGGTAACAGCCATTTCCTGGCCTAACTTACAGGAATTGCAGCTGTCATTAAGGACTTTCTATCCATCTCCTTAAGCATTCTCTCAAAAAGTGTCGTTCTCGCATCTAAATCAACCGCCACCATCTCCTTGATCAAGTCCGTCGAGTTTGACACACCACCAGTGAAATCCTCTAGCGCCTCTGCGATTTCACCCCCATCAAGAGCCTCATAGCAGCCATGAAGTCTGGCAATAAAAAAAAGATTGTTATAGATCATGTGACCCCAGCCCTTTACACTCATCCTGCGCAAACGTATAACTACATCATTGGTATTGATCATGTGACCCTGGCGCTTTACACCCATCTTGCACAACCATTATACATCATTGGTATTGATCATGTGACCCTGGCGCTTTACACTCATCTTGCACAACCATTATACTTATACATCATTGGTATTGATCATGTGACCCTGGCGCTTTACACTCATCCTGCGCAAACATTATACATCATTGGTATTGATCATGTGACCCTGGCGTGCTGACCTGTACACTCATCCTGCACAACCATTATACATCATTGGTATTGATCATGTGACCCCGGCGTGCTGAGCTGTACACTCATCCTGCACAACCAGTATACATTATTGGTATTGATCATGTGACCATGGCACTTTTCACTCATCCTGCACAACCATTATCCATCATTGGTATTGATCATGTGACCCTGGCACCTTACACTCATCCTACACAACCGTTATACATCATTGGTATTGATCATGTGACCCTGGCACTTTACACTCATTCTGCACAACCATTATACATCATTGGTATTGATCATCTGACCATGGCACTTTACACTCATCCTGCATAAACAGATTTCTATTGGTCATGTAACCCTGGCACTTTACACTCATCCTGCATAAACAGATTGCTATTGGTCATGTGACCCGTTGCACTTTACACTCATCCTGTATAAACAGATTGGCATTGGTCATGTGACCCTGGCACTTCACACTCATCCTGCATAAACAGCTTGGCATTGGTCATTATATTGAATTCCACCATATGGTTTCAGAGGAGATAGATGGACAAACGAAAAGATGGTGATTGCAATATCACATTTGTTTTTTCAAAATGTGTGGAAATAATAACATGTATTTAACCCATCAACACTGAAGCTTGCTAATTTACAGAAAACAGAAGTATTTTTTGAAAATATACGACGTGAATGACTGGCTCGATCTAGTCTTCCAATGGACATTTTCTATGAGAAATTCTTGATCAATTTAAGGTTTGCAGTGTTAACTCTTTAATGATCAAGCCGGCTAAAACCGGCCCCAGCAGTGGTCTTGAGAAATGTCCATTTGCCAGCCAAGAGAACACTATTTTTGAAAATTTATCACTGAAATGACTGGCTCGACAAATGAGCCATTCATTCCAGTGATAAATTTCCTAAAATAGTCTTCTCTTGGCCTGCAAATGGACATTCAATAAACAAATATTTTGATTTTCCTTGCCCAAATTTGCAGGTTACAATGTTACTAGCCCTACACACTTACTTGGCATATGCTTTCTCCAACAGCGCGCTCCAGAACTCGTTTCTACTCTGCGAGTGTACAAATATCAGCTCATCATTTACTGTGGGCAGGAAATCATCGATAACAATGTCTATCCATTCGCCGAACCTCCAGAAGTTGAAATGGAATATTCCTCGGTAGGTGTTAGCCGGCTTCGAGTCATCCCACTCCTGCTCATTGTGGTCAGGTATTACCTATTGATAAGACAAAATTCCACTGTTCATAACAGAAAGATGAGATCTGTCACACAACAATGTCATACCAAATGTCACTCAACAATGTCACAATCAAATCTGTCACTCAACAATGTCATAATCAAATCTGTCACTCAACAATGTTATACCAAATGTCACTCGACAATGTCGTAATCAAATATGTCACATAGGCTTCAAATACAAGAAATACAGTACCATTGAATCTCAAAAGTACCGTGTATTTTTCTGCATGTGAAAGGCAAATCTAATATATTGAGCTTTAGGAAAATATCCCAATATGTGACAAATGTATAAAGAATGCCTTAAATAAGTTAGCATATTTAAAAAACAAGACCATTTTAATTAGTGCAATTTTGAACAAGATGTAAGAAATGTTCTAAGTTTTCCGGTGGAGAGTTGGTGTTTCCAGGTGAGTGACCGCTGAAGACAGTGAATCGCGCATGTCAGGAGAGTGAAAGACTGATTCAAGTCAGACCACCAATGACCGATAGGAAAATATCTACTTGCAGAACAAGACTATTTTTGAAAATTTACGACTGGAATGACTGGCTCGGTTATCAAGACAGTCATTCCAGTGATAAATTTTCAAAAATAGCCTTTTCTTGGTCTGCAAATAAATATTTCTCAACACCACTGCAGAAACCGGTTTTGGATTATATGAGCCGGGTTCTGCCGATCCGGTTGCTTAGTGCTGTCCCACTTCCTCAAGAAATCATGGGTCATTTTGGCGAAAGCAGCAATGTCTTCCAATTATTTTAAGTTCAAAATATTCAACAGAACATTTCTAACATCTTGTTCAAAATTGCACTAATTAAAATGGTCTTGTTTTTTAAACATGCTAACTTATTTAAGCCATTCTTTATACATTTGTCACATATCGGGATATTTTCTTTAAGATCAATATATTAGATTTACCTTTCACATGCAGAAAAATACACGGTACATTTGAGATAATGAGGTTTCAAGAACTCCACGAAATAGTGACATTATAGAATTACGTTGAATCCATAATACATTGTACATGTCGATAAACTCACCCGATGCCAGACCTCTTTGTACTGGGCTAAACATGAACATGCAGCAACAAACCAACAGTTACCAAGCCGACCTTGGGTGACATCACCGGCGCTGGCTCCGCCTACAAATAGCTTGGGATTTGCCAAGATATCCTGAAAAACAATGGAATATATTATATACAATACAACTCAGTTAACATGTTTCCAAAACAAAAATACATGTAGAAACATGTTAGTGAGAAATGTTCTGTTTAATATTTTGAAGATACATATAACTGAATTGGGAGACATTGATTGCTTAGTCAGCAATGTCTTCCAATCAAATGTCAATTCAAAATATTCAACAGAACATTTTATTATGCTGTGGAAAAAATGTTCAGTTATTTCTGAGCTGTACTGTAACTATAACATTCAGTTTTTAGTAGGCATGTTAGGGATTTAACTTTAAATATTTTAGTAGTCACACATGATGGCATGGTACAGTAGCTCCTTTCACATCCATTTGGACCGCACCTGTATGACAAGAACAGCGGTGCCTGTCGAACCTTGCAGGCCTAGACCAAAATGGCTCTATATCTCCCTTGTCAAGAAAGTGGGGGGGGGGGGGGGGGGGGCGGTGTGGATCGCTGTCAAGACACCAAAAACTGACATCTGCAGATCTGCAGGGGTCTTGAGAATTATCCATAAAATTTGCAAGCCAAAAGAAGACAATTTTCCAAATAACCTCCGGGCCTGTAAATGAACAATCAATCTAGACAAAATTTAGATTTTACTGACCAATCAGGACTACAAACCCTTTGACACTAATATCAGCCAAAACTGCTTCTGCAGTGGTCTTGAGAAATGTCCATTTGCAGACCAAGAGAAGAGTATCTTTGAAAATAGTCTTCTCTTGGGCTGCAAAGGGACATTTTCTATGAGAAAATAGAAATTTTCTTAAACAAATTCAAGGGTTAAAGGATTAACCATTTAACCCATGAAATTCCAATGTCACAATCTCAAGATAATTATACAAAACAGCTGTTGAATATTTTAAAACAAGTTTGATGGGAACCTATTGCTGCCATATGCAGCAACAGCTCCTATTCAAACTACATGTACATGTACACATGTAGTTTCAAAATATTTTTCCGAAAACCTGATTCTTGTTTTGTTGTCCTGACATGAACTGAAGTGTTGATCCAATCGGAATTAATCACGCTGATTGGTAACCCTTTAAACTACCATGGTAGTAAAACTTTCTAATAGTTTCAAAATATTCAACAGCGTATTCCTTGATCCTTACACATCATAAAGAATTTTCCATACTTTCTGTATGGTTAAAAGTTTACATGTGCATACATGTATGTGCATTGACCAAGAAACGTCAATCACAGTTCAATTCAAATTTGCCCACTTGCAAACCAAGTAATATAAGTACTTGTACAACAAAATGTACATAACTCAGCCATCATCTTTAGCTGAATCATCTTGAATATTATAGTTATTCATATAGTTTAAACATTAACAACAATTTAACATAAAGTTAACACCAAGAATTCCGCGGATTTAAATGTCTCGCCTGTCTCCTGTTTGTCAGAGCTACCTTGACCTTTGACCTTCAGCCCTCAATGTTATCATGGCGCTTCCTAAGATTATAGGTAACCAGGTATCCAAGTTTAGTTGCAATAGGCTTAACCAATCCTGAAATATAAGGTGAAAAGTTCTGCTAAACGCAAAAACTTAATGTTGAAAAAGCAGTTCTGTATCAAGGTCAGTGACCTTGACCTTGTATACCCCAACATCATGGTGCTTCCTAACATGATAGGTAACCATGCATCCAAGTTCAGTTGCAATAAGCTTAACCAATCCTGAAATATAAGATGAGAATATTTGCTAAACGCAAAATTTTAATGTTGAAATAACAGTTCTGTATCAAGGTCACAGTGACGTTGACCTTTGACTTTGTGACCATACCATCATCAAGCTGCTTCCTATCATTATAGGTAGCCATGCATCCAAGTTTAGTTGCAATAGGCTTAACCAATCCTGAAATATAAGCTGAGAAGTTTTGCTAAACGCAAAAACTTAATGTCAATATAACAAAGTTCTATATCAAAGTCACAGTGACCTTGACCGTGTGACCCCAACATCATCAAGCCGCTTCCTATCATTATAGGTAACCAGGTATCCAAGTTTAGTTGCAGTATGTTTAACCAATCCTGAAATACATGTATAAGCTGAAAAGTTGCTCAACGCAAAAACTTCACGTAAAATATTAACAAAGATTATACCGTGATCTTTGACCCCCATAACCTTGACTCCATGATGTCTGCATCTGCATGCTGTTTCCTTTCGATGTATATCACCATGTACCCAAGTTTGGTTCAAACTGGATAAGGGATTGTTGAGATATACATGTACAATAAGGCAATAACTTTTGTTTAACGCAAAAAGTTAACATAAAATATTAACAAAGATTAGACCGTGAACTTTGACACCATAAACTTGACCTCGTGATGCCTGTATCAGCGTGCTGCTTCCTTTCGATGTATATCTCCATGTACCCAAGTTTGGTTCCAATTGGATCAGGTATTGTTGACATATAAGACAATAACTTTTGTTTAACGCAAAAATTCAACATAACATATTAACAAAGATTTTACTGTGACCGTTGACCCCATAACCTTAACGTCATGACCGCTTTATCGGTGGGCTGCATCCATTCAATGTATATCATCATGTACCCAAGTTTGGTTCCAATTGGATCAGGCATTGCTGAGATATAAACTTAACTTAAAAGTTTACGCCGCCACCGCCGGAAAAGTGATACCTACAGTATGTCTCGATCCTCCTTCGCGGGCAAGACAAAAACAAGAGGTCCAAGGGGCCTGTGTCACTCACCTGGAGCACTGTGCATTTTTGTCAAAATTGTTGGTGGGTGGTACATGTATAGGAGTAGTCTTTTAAATGAGTTTGTGGACATTTTAGTAAGTCCAATATGGCCGCCAAACACGCTACATTTTGATTGGTCCACTGCGGCCATGTTTCTGATGTAGCTCCTTCCCGTGAAAAAACTTTAACGGCACTCAGTGCCTAATCATATCTCCCAAATTTCTGCACAATCCGCTCAGAGGTACTGGAGTTGTCTTGGCAAAAATTAGCTTATCCAAGATGGCCACCAAACCATTTTGCCAAGCAAGTTCCCTTAAACAAACTTGGTGCAGTTCTTGCCCTCGATGATATTTCATACGGTTTGAATTGATCCCCCAAGCGGTTTTGGATAAGATTTTCAAAGACATTTCTAAATATTGACCAAAATCCAAGATGGCGCGAGAATACATTTTAAATATCCCTTTGCTTTAGTATGGGAGATTTTGGAGGGTAAATGATCCAAGATGGCCGCTAAACTGTTTATCCGACAGTCTCGAAAATGGCAAATTTGAAATTAGAATACCAAAAAAACTATATAAAACCAATTTCGGCCTCAAAATCCATTAAATAAAAAAATCCAATATGGCCGCCAAACACGCTATATTTTGATTGGCCCACCGCAACCATGTTTTTTGACGGATCAACTTCTCTTGAACAAACTTTAATGGCCCTTAGTCCCTAATCATACATGTATATCACAAATTTCGTCATGATCGCTTTAGCGGTTCTGGGGAAGCCGTTTTTGCGAAAACAAGGTCATCCAAGATGTCCGCTGAACCATTTGGTCAATCAAGTTCCCTTGAACTAACTTGTATCAGCTCTTGCCCTAGACCATATTTCATGAGGTCTGAATTGATCCCTCAAACGGTTTTGGAGAAGATTTTTAAAGGCATTTCTAAAAATCGGCCGAAATCTAAGATGGCCACCGGCCAAATTGGCTGATCGGCTTCGTTTTAACAAAATGGAATCTCTATGCCCTAAGGATGCTTCCTGCCAAATATAATTGAAATCGGGCCAGCAGTTCTCGAGAAGACATTTAAAATTTCCCCTTACTTTAGTATGGGAGCTTTTGGCGGGAAAAGATCCAAGATGGCCACCAAACCATTTATCTGACAGTTTCTAAAATTGCAAATTTGAGATCAGAATACCCAAAAACCATAGAAAATCAATTTCATCCTCAAAATCCATCAAATAAAAAAAATCCAATATGGCCGCCAAACACGCTATATTTTGATTGGCCCACCGCAGCCATGTTTTTTGATGGATCAACTTCTCTTGAACAAACTTTAATGGCCCTTAGTCCCTAATCATATATCACAAATTTCGGCCTGATCGCTTCAGCGGTTCTGGGGAAGAAGCCGTTTTTGCGAAAACTAGTTCATTCAAGATGGCCACTGAACCATTTGGTCAATCAAGTTCCCTTGAACAAACTTGGTTCAGTTCTTGTCCTAGATCATATTTCATGAGTTCTGAATCGATCCCGCAAACGGTTTTGGAGAAGATTTTAAGACATTTCTAAAAATCGGCCGAAATCCAAGATGGCTGCCGGCCAAATTGGCCCATCGGGTTCGTTTGAACAAACTTGAATCTCTATGCCTTAAGGATGCTCTATGGCCAAACATAATTGAAATGAGCCGAGTAGTTCTCGAGAAGAGGGCATTTATAATTGAAATGAGCCGAGTAGTTCTCGAGAAGAGGGCATTTTAAATTTCCCATTACTTTAGTATTGGAGCTTTTGCGGGGAAAATGATCCGAGATGGCCACCAATCCGTTTATCCGACAGTTTCGAAAATTGCAAATTTGAGATCAGAATACCCAAAAACCTATATAAAACCAATTTCGGCCTCAAAATCCATCAAATAAAAAAATCCAATATGGCTGCCAAACATGCTATATTTTGATTGGCCCACGGCGGCCATGTTTTTTGACAGATCCACTTCTCTTGAACAAACTTTACTGACCCTTAGTTCCTAATCATTTCTCCCAAATTTTGGCATGATCCCTTCACTACTAGGTCAACCAAGATGGCCGCCGAACCATTTGACCAATCAAGTTCCCTTGAACAAATTGGTTGAGCTCTTGCCCTAGATCATATTTCATGAGGTTTCCTTCAATCCTTCAGGCGGTTTCGGAGAAGATTTTTAAAGACGTTTCTAAAAATCGGAAAAAAATCCAAGATGTCTACTGGCCAAATTGGCCTATCTTGGATCCCCATGCCCTAAGGATGCTTCCTGCCAAATATAATTGAAATCAGCCCAGCAATTCTTGAGAAGTCGGTTAAAGGAAAAGTTTACGGACGGATGGACGACGGATGATCTCCACAACATAAGCTCATCATGTGGCCTTTCAGGCCAGGTGAGCTACATGTAATAACAATGTTCTCATTCCCTCCACCCCAACCATTGCCAACGTAGCAGCAATACAAATTCACTCGATTCTCGGTTTTATTGAAATGACATGTAAGGCATCTGGCCTGCTCCCTATAACTGGTATATGTGCTTACATTACATGTACATGTATGTTGTAAGGTGATGACGTCAAATTAAGGGTGCTCGCTCTGGCAATTATTGATGGAAACTAACAAAACAGGAACTTGACCTCCATCTTAACACTATTAATCTAAATTCTGAATTTGGTTCACATATGTTTAGTCCAGCATGAGTTACATGTACAAACAGTATTGCCGGGAAACGATTAAATTAACGAAGTTTGTATTTTTCAAGGATGATAAGTCTGAATATTGAGAAAAACTAATGGACCACGAACTTTGCATCTACTACCTCTAGTACAGGGTTGACAGCAATTTCCCGGTGCAGGAAATACCGGCCCGGAAAATACTCCAAAAAGTTGGAAATACTGGGAAATACTCCAATAGGCATCAGAACTTTCAAACTACATATCTTAGATACATGTATATTAATCAGAGGGCCTAATATAGAAGCCCATATCTAATACACGGTGACATATGGGATCAAATAGGCAATATATAGGCACATCATAGCATATCTATAACCTTTTCAACTCCACAGAGCAGATACAAGACCTACTATTTATTGCACAAGCAATGCTGACCTGGTGGAATTTTTAGAGCACATTTTCAGGAGAGGCTGCAACAACAACCTCCAGTAAAATAGTTTCAAAATATTAAGAAACTTTCATGTCATAAATGGTTTACTTACCTGATATACAATGCATTAGCATGCTATACATATTGTACAATACAAATCCTTTATACTGCTTTGAATTCCCAGACTATCAGAATAGTGATTTAAAATAGAGCTAAACTTTGATTACCAAACTATGGTGGTACATGTACATGTATCTGTATCTATAAATATTGTTTATTTAGTTAGCCTTAGATTTATATGTAAATCAATGCACACCCGCCGCCCCCCCCCCACCACCACCACCACACACCCCCTCCCCCCACATATACAGGTGTGACATTGCTCTCACAATAGAACAAAAGCAAGGTGTCTAATTGGGGATTAACAGATTGAGATGACAACGCATTTCATTCTGTTAAATATACGATTAAGTATACTAATATTATGTACTATTTAGTATTTATACTATTAAATGCTACAATATGACTGATTGAAAACACAGACTTTCACATTATTTCCAACATATTCTGTAGACTTCAGGTTTAAATACATGTAGCAATTACAATTTCAACATTTCTGCAACTTCAGAATGAAATGTATTCAGTCATCATAGCAATAACTTAGATATAATGACATCCCAGAAAGTGAATTACATGTAGTTATTTAACCCTTTAACACTCAAATTTGTTCACGCAAATTTCAATTATCTCATAGAAAATATCTATTTGCAGATCAAGAGGCCATTCTTGAAAATTTACTATGGAATGACTGGCTCAGTTATCAAGCCAGTCATTCCAGTGGCAAATTGTCAAAAATAGTCTTCTATTGGTCTGCAAATGGACATTTATCAAGACCACTGCAGAAGCCATTTTATGCCAACTTCAGTGCTAAAGGGTTCAGCAAGTACACAACAATATGTAGACCTCGGAAGCAAATTTTCATTGCATGTTCTGATAGTAGTGAAAGCCTTTTATTATTGGGTGGGTAATTGTATACATCTGGATCTACTGAACTACATGCAGATCTATAGACAGTGATTTACTGTCAAATATCCAGTCATACCTCATAAAATTATAATGGTATTTCATTGGATGTTCAGTTTTGTCTGATGTAGTGTTGCTGTAGCAGTTAGAAGACTATGTTCCTTATGCATAGGTTTGCAACTTATGCATATGTCACTAAATGATACAAAAATGTATTTACTAATGCTTGTCAGTGTTTTCTTAAGCATGGTAAACAACCATGGGGTTAAATATATAAACTTGCTACCTGATACATGTATCTGAGTATTTTCCAGTATTTCCCAGTGTTTCCCGGTATTTCCGACTGTCCTGGGAAATACTAGAATTTCCTGGGAAATTGCCAACCCTGCTCTAGTAATAAGCTATTGTAATAAAATAGGGATTTAACAGGCCAAAACGGATGCTACTAAAACCAGGAACAGGACAGGAAAAGGTGACTAATTATGTGTTATATGGGACCTACAGGTAAGAATTTCCCCACATGCCTTTCCACCCACCACCCTGCATCTGAAGTTCGCTGGTGTCGCCGGATAGCTGCTTCATCTATGTATCGTTGACCTAGTTTAAACCCTTCTTTATACGCAGAAGATTCCATCTCCCTGCAGTCCATGAACCTCTCAAACAATTGGCTCGCTTGAAAGATCCACTGAGTGCATTAAGACGAAATGTTCATAATTTAAATATGGTCAGATGACTCTGTTGGACATCTTGAGGAGTAAAGTGTGAAAATGTGATGTTAGTGCAAAGACAGTGCGATGTAGAGGGTGTTATAAATGCAATAGGAAGGGTTGGCACTAAAATCCTGATGGGTTATCTAAGGCTACGCCTGACTGTAAAATTCTAAAGAATCAAATTCTTAAGGGAAGTGTAATACAATATAACGGTTCTACAAGAAAAGACTGAGCTTGATAAGAAAAATAGGTCTTACGTCAAAATGTTGTTAGTTGAAAAGCTGTTCGCCAGCCTTGCAACTTAATTTGCAATCGGACAGAACAACAGTTCAAACACATGTACCAACAAATGGAAAAACCTAATGAACTAAAAGCTAGCTAACGGCTCAAAGGTCAAATTAACCTACTGAGTCCCAGAAAAAATGTAATGGTTATCTCGAAAATCACTTTTAAAAAGGTTAATTAAAAACTGACTAAGTGATTGGCATTAAAGTTGAATGTTATAAATAAATGTCACTTATTATAAACAATAGCTAAGGTAGAGACTAATGATAACAATCTGGCAAGTAAATGGTGCACGGATTAAATACTGTAGTAATAGCGAATGAGCACACTATCTGGCAACAACACTCCAATTTAAATTCTATCCGGCTTTGATATAATTACAAATACTAATGGTGTAGCATGTTAACACCATCTGGCCACAACACTCCATGAGTACAATCCGGCAAGACTACAAAATGGAAGACACTCTGATAGGGTTCAAACACCGAAAATGGGGACGTTGTCGGATATACAAGTACCAAGTATGAATGCAATCCGGTAATAAGTACCAATTGGAAAGCACTGAAAACAAACTACTGCCCTGAAATCTAATAAGTGAAAAGGAAAACTAACTCTACAAATTGACTAAAACAACCTGACATGGAAAGCAATCATGAGCCGCTGATGACCCATGAGGTGAATCAGCAGAAGATTACTTTGCCTGCAAAGCTATTAAAACGTAATAAGAATGAGGATAAGGATGCCAAAGAGACTTAAATTCTAGGGATGCCGGTTACTGAATTGATTTAGTAAGACTGTTGATTTAGACTGTCCTGAGGCTAACTTCTTAGGTTATAGGAGCGTGAACTCGCTATTGAAATAGCCTGGGCAAATAAAGCAGACTTATAACTTAATTGTAAACCCTTTATGGCGAGGAATATTGTTCAAATGTGTTCTTGAAAACACATTTAACCAACATTCATCACAAGAAAGAGTTTATACCCTGCTGCATTACTTTTGCACACCCTGCTAAGATAGACAAGCTTTCCCTTGGGGTCTGGGTTAATGTGATACTGGACTAAGTTTTGAGCATCCAATGGGTGCTGATACACAAGAGCCAAATTTGTGGCAATTTGGAACTAATTTTAAAGCACCCAGTCAAAGTTTTACTTAATTAATCAGAAACAGCCAAGACCTGACTGATAAGCACCCTAGACTATCTAATAAATCTGGTTCACCTATCCTAGCTAAGTAGTTTTAGCCTAAAAAGTGTGCGGCCGACTTACTTTAATAGAAATCTCCAGACTCTGACATTTTAGTACTGAAGCCATACTAGCATTACGCTATATATTCCAAATTTGTTTCAGAATCAGTTTAGCATAACACAAGCTATTGGCTGGAAACTGTCAAATTAAACGTTTATATATTTTCAAGCGTGACAACTTCAGGTAAATTTGACATAAATTGATGGAATTCTAACTTGGCATCCCTGTGCATATTACTAAGTAAGCTGTATGCCAACGCAGGTCCAAATCAGTGCGACAAACACAAGTTAATGTCCGGAAATGGATAATTCATACTTTCAGGAATAACTCTGGGTAATTTTGACGCAAATTGATGGAATTTGAACTTGGCATCCATATTCATATTATTAATCAGTATGCCCAAGCTGGTTCAAATCGGTGCAGAGAAACACAAGTTATTGTCCCGAAACAGATAATTTTTCGAATTTCATACATTCAAGGGCAAAAAACTCATGGTAAATTTGACATAAACTGATGGAATTCGCAACTGTATTTATATGAATTACTAAGCAGTATGCCAAAGTTGGTTCAGATCGGTGCAGGAAACCAATCAGTACCAATGTACATACGAACCGTTAGCCCCTGGTACTTCATTTTCGAGGGAATAACAATGGAAAGACTGGTGTAGATTCTAAAAGCATGTTTTTGAAATCTGTTGCTGTGTAAAACAGCAATACGTAAGTTACAACAACATCAATGCATTGCAAACTCACCACCATCTTTCATATGAAAGGCAAAATCAATGGACCTTTCCAGAGTAAGCATTGACATAATAGGACTTGATATAAACGCCATACAACAACCTCTGATGAGTATCCAAGAAATATTGGAACGAAACGCTACAAGTCTGAATCAACACACGCTATTGTAGGATACAAATGGGTGGAGGAAAGGACATCAGTACAGTCCCGCCCTCTACCTCCGTATCCCAAAGCGGGCACATGCCCTGACCCCTGTCTGGCCTCAGTACAGCCAACACGGGCCAGGGCGCAACCCCACCCTATAGCCAACAGACCTGTTGTGTAACTGGAAAAATGCATCCCTCTTGCATTTTTTCCAGAGGGCACTGCCACACCTGTGCTGCCCCCTAACCTTTAAGGGGCACCGCCTACACCATGCTGCCCCCAAGAGGGCACCACGGATATCCAGTGCGCCTCGAGGGCTTCCCACAATGCCCCTTAAAAACAGGCAGCGCACACGTCAGCAGTACCCCTAATTTTTCATCTATTCAAAAGGGGCACCTAAGCGGGGCCCCAGCAGTACCTCTACCGGTGCCCGGGCACCCCTAACACCAGCGGTGCCCTGGCCAGAGTATGAAAGGAGGGAACAAATTCAGTTCCCAACTATTCAGACTTCGAGTCAAATCAGAACTCAGCGTAAGGTCACTAGGAACCTGCCAGGAGATAATACGTTTTTTATCACACTTGACATCATATGATGTCATAATCAGCTAAGCGGCGTGCAGGGTGACGTCATAATACTTACGTCATAACTGATTCTATAACGCCCGTCTTTAACTCTTAATAGTCCGACACGTACAAATTTTATGTCTCTACTACATGTATTTAATAAACATACTGTTGAATATTTTGAAACTAATTTGACTGCGCGGTGGTCTGCTTGCTGCCATAGGCAGCAACTGCACCCAGTCAAATTAGTTACAAAATATTCAACAACTTACCTGTATAGTTTTCTGGAAATTGATAGTCATGGAGTTCAGAGATCGATCGATCCCAACATGATCAAGGTGTGGGTGGAGCTTAGCTACAGATGGGTGGGGCATAGCTAAAAATGGAAAGGTCCATTAGGCACATGTTTACATGTATTTATGACAAAGTTCAGTGGTCTAGGAGTTAGGGCATATAAGACTGCATGGTTCAAATGACACTCTCACCAGGCTACATGTACGTGTACATACCTTAGGCCTTTTCCAAACAACACCCTGGATTTTGCCTGGCGTTTTGAACAAGGCCTTATCCTCCGGCGGAAACTCTAAATCGTAAAACAGGTTATCTCTCTGTTGGCATTCTTTCTTTAGCTTATAATAATCCTGTCCTTTAAATTTCTGTATGGAGCTGAAGAACGGCATTGCTAACACGCAATCAAAGTAACAGGTAATGCTGGTATGCTATTTTCACAGGAATCTGAAAAACACACACACAAATTTGAAGAGGTTGGTCACGTTTTGCAACATATATCTCACCCCGCATACACATGCCAAATTGCTACATGTACTTTCAGTTTTACTCAGTTATAATCCTTTAATACAACCCGAAAATGTGTTCAGTTTTCTCATAGATGTCCATTTTCAGACCAAGAGATTCTTTTTAAAACTTTACAACAGGAATGCCTGATTCGGTTATCGAGCAAAACATTCCTGTGGTTAATTTTCAAAAACAGCTTTCCCTTGGTCTATAAATGGGCATTTCTTAAGACAACTGCGCAGAAGCTGTTTTTCTGGCCAGCTTTGAGAGCAAAAGGTTTAAACAATGATTGGCACCTGTAATTTGACAAATTATTCCCAAACGCAATTTCCCTTTTTTCTGGATGGTATTTGCCAGTTCCTGCGAAGGGAAATTGTTGCCAATCCTGCCGAGCACGTAGATTTATAGTTATTTCAATAAATGTGTTCTAGTTCTATGTTCTATGTCATTTTTGCAAGAATATGAATTTGATTGAAATCCAGCAAACAAGTTTCGGACGGACAGGCAGACGCAATTACAATATCCCCTTCCGATTTTTGTAATCAGTGGGGATAACAATGTACAAAGTGAATTATTCCAGACCTGCATTTAAACAGTAATAACTTGGGAAGTGGAAAACTACAAAGCAGTCAATGTGTAGGCGTGCACGATTATCCGATATTTTTTTACGATGTGATTTTGAGAAAATGGAAATATCACGAAGATTTTACCGTTTTCTGTCTATTTGTAGCACAGGCTTCTATTACGGAAAGATGTTCAATTTATTCCCAAACTAACAAGGGGTGGGCGTATATTAAGTAAATGTATAGCTCAAGAAAAAGTTGAAACTCATTCTCTAACATTGTTTAAAAAGATAGACAATAACACAAAAATGGAACACAATTTACCAGCACAATTTCTTGAAAACCATGATCGCGGGAGTGAAATTATTAGCTGGGACGGCATAAATATTGTATATTTTTTAATAAACATGGTCTTTAAAATCAAAATTAATCTTAAAATTGACATTAAATGGCATTGCGAAAATATATAAATCATGTGACAATGCCCACTATCCTGTTTTTGGAGGTGAGAAGTGGTGCGTTCAAAGATGTTATGGCTACATGTAACTATTATTAGTAAACGGGTATTCGGTAAATGCGGATCGGTCTAAAGTACAGTAATAATAATAGATTATTCCGCATCCATGGGCCGAGCCCGGCCGACTCTTGCTCTAAATATGGAAACTTAGTACATTCCTAATATCACATGATTTGTATATATTCACAAAGACATGAAATGCTAAATTTTTTTATTCATTTTTTTGGTAATATACATGTATGATTATTATAACAGAATACGCAATATTTAGGGTTGTCCAATATAATAATTTCACTCCTGTAATGATGGACGTCAAGATGTAAGACGGCAAGTATTTATACTGTGAAATTATGTCATATTTTCGATCATTTTTTAAGCATCTTGGTGACGTGATTTTAACCTTTTGTTGAAATTTACCAATTAGAAATCACTCCTAAAACCAATATTATGCTAAAACCGATATGACTTCATAAGCCAAACTCAACCCAAGACCAATTTGCCCCGTCAGTTCATACGATAAAATAGCCTACTTTTCCAATCCCAGTTCCACTGCCATCATTACCAACAGATTGATATGCAGCTGACTCACTTGGAGAGTCCATGAGCCCGAAACCTGGTGTTCTCCCAGGCAGGCCCCCCCCCCACCCCTACAGCGATGCATCCGTGTACATGGACAGCTGGGGGCATGGGAGGTGAAGCAAAACACCTACCAGGAGATTCTGACACTTTTTCCACCATACAAGATGCGACATCATGCCCAGCATCTGAAGAAACGTCCTCGCCTGAATGTGGTTTCCCAATCGAAAACTCTCGAGGATGGCTAACAGAGACACCACTCTGGGCCCTGACGGATACATGTTGTTTGTAAACACTGCCTTCCTCGAGATCGAATCGCATCCCCAAATAAACGAAGTATTGAGTGGGTGTCAACCCGGATTTCTCCCTGTTGACTATCCGGCCTAGATCTGGAAGCAATTTCAATGGAGGACTACAAACTCCCATATCTGATTCTGAAGCGTGAATCTCAGAAACCTGTGACAACTACTGTTCATTGGAAATATGCATCTTTCAAATCGATCGACACACACCACATTCCTTTCTTCAATCCTGCCATTACCGATCTCGGAGTTTCCATCTGAAACCGAGGCGTATGGATAAACCAATTCAATGGCCTGAGATTGAGTATGGCTCTCCTCCCCAACCCCCACCCCCTCCTGTGCTCTTGGGGACAAGGAACATGTTTGAATAGAAGCCTGGAGTGTTCGGGTTTGCTGGTTTTATTGCTCCCTTCAGAAGCAAACCTGACACTTCGTTTTGAATGGCTTCTAACTTGTCTGGCGCCCTTGGCATGGGAGTCCAGACACGTGCCAGACAGATTTTGTGGTGGAAAATCCCCACTCTGGCATGTACCCCGGGATACCCATTCCAGGACCAGACTGTCTGACATCACACCTCGCCAAGCCTCGACGAAACGCATGAGCCTTCCACCCACTACAGACGCATTGACGCCTAATGTGGGTGTCTGGCTCACGATCCGCCCCACCACCTCCCACCCCCTCTTAACAAGAGAGTGAGAACCACTTAGGTCTTGGCTTGACTGGGCTAACTGGCACTGCTGTTCCTGTCGCACAGGCATGGTTCAGGCAGATACGAAGGGAGCTACCATACCCTCAGGTACGACCAGCTCCCTTCTTTCCACCCTTGGTGGACTTACCCTTGCCCTTCCCGCCTCTCAGCCGATCAGGAGCAAAACTGGGGTGGGCAGGAGCTTCCACAACCTTCCTCGCCTTCTTAGCCGCAGGCAGCTGCGAAGGCCCACCAATAGCAGAAGCTGGCTTGGCTTTTGCCTTGCTCTTGTGCTTCTTCTGTTTCTTGGAGGAAGGTTGTCCAGTTAACGGTTTAGCCACAGCCCCTAGTGCGTGCACATGGCGCACTAGTTCTAGCTGTAGGTTAACCGCTAACCGATTCTACGCTATGTTAGCAGTGTCTTCTAAGATGGCCCACGCTTGGCCACCAAAAATGCTAGGACCTTTCAGGGGCGTTCCAAGCAAACGCTCCCTGACAGCCGTAGCAGAACGCATAGATGTGTAATGATTAGCTTATGGTCGGAATTGAGGTCTGTGCCTCCATACAAACGAGCGTTCCGGAGTAAGGGTTTGCTTCTGTCTTGCATAATATGAAGTCTATTTGGTCGAAGAAGCTGTTGTAGCCTTAGAACCTTTTGGGGCTTTGCGATCTGTAATGTGTCCAGTCCATGTTGTCCCATGAAGGCATTACCCCGAGATCAGCTAACCAGCATCCTCGCTCCAATGCACCATGTACCTGCGGTGCCGCGAAATATGATGGAGTTACGGAGCAGCGCGTACCCCCGGAGACTACAGTACAATCCCAAGCAAAAGAAGCCATAGACGAAGATAGAACAGTAATATTGCAAGACAGCGTCAGTGAGATGGAAGAAAGAGACAGAAGAAAGCAAAACATTATCTGGTTCAATGCACAAGAGAGTACAGCAGATGACTATGAGTGAGGAAGGATGATGACATCCAACTAGTGAACAAAGTTCAACGAAACTTAAGCCCAACTCCCTCAGCATCCAAACCAGTACGTCTAGGTAAGAAGAGAGATGACCTTAAGCCTAGATCATTACGTATACCTGTAGATACCATTCAATCAAAAAACGAGATACTAAGACTTGCACATACTCTAGCAGAGAACGACAACGAGGAGCTATGATGGATATTCATCCAGCGGGATATGACCCCTTTAGAGCAAGAAGCATTCCAGAAGCTGAATATGGAACGAGATCAAAGAGCATGAGAATCATAACAGAAGGAGAATGTAGTCGGTGATCACTGTTCACCAGGGACGGACGTGTCATACGACTGCGCAAGTCCACAGTGTCCAACTAACCAGCCAAAGCAACTCTGTAAATATTTTTAATCGCTTTGTAAATACATGTACGTTCACGAATATGAAACACTGGTTTGACCTGTATATACCTAAACTCAGACTCACTTATGAACAAGAGGAAGGAACTTCAAATATTGATCTACAAGCAGAATCCTGATTTAATCGCCATAACTGAAGTCTCACCAAAGAAGGACCCAGTTTCCTTGTTAGAGATATCCATGAATGGCTATATTTTCAGTAGCATTGAATCAGATGGCAGGCGGGGAGTATGCATATACATTAAACAGTTATTAAGCTTCATAGAACCCAGTTTCAACTATGCTGAGGCACAATAATCAGTTTGGATAGAGGCGAAACTTAAAGGCAATGATAGCATATTAATTGGCTGTATATATAGGTCTCCAAACAGTCCCATCACCAACGACTGGCATATTCGTGAGGCACTAAGAGCGGCATGCAGAACTGCCTATGGCCATATTTTAGTGGTACATAATGTAGGTGATCTCACTTGGAAAGATTGCACATCCCCATCTGATGATAACCACCCAGCAAGGTTGTTCTTAGAATCAGTGAGACTCATTGCTGTACCAACATGTGATTGACCCAATGCATTACCAAGGCAACCAACAACCAAATACGTTAGACCTAGTCATCAAAATAAAATATCGTAGACACCATCCAGTACATGCCACCACTAGGAAAAAGTCATAACACCACCTTGTACCTTACATTTAGATGTTATAAGCAAGAACACCAGACCAAGACTGAGAAACTCCTGTATGATAAAGCTGACTATGACAAGATGAGGACATCACTAGAACAAATTGATAGGGATAACAAATTAGATGGTAGTGACATGGAGCACACATGGAAAAGATCAGAGACAATCCTAGATTCAGTAAAGACATATATCACACCCCCCCCCCTGCAAGACCAGTAAAAAACACCTCAAGTCTAGCAGAATTAAACCCCCTGGATGAATGCCAGTATTTGTGAGAAACTCAAAAGGAAACGACAAGCTTTCAATACTATCAGAAAACCTTGTGACGAATGCCAAAAGTAGGAACCAATTGAAGTGGGAAGTGAGACAAGCCAAAAGACAGTACAAGCGTGAAGTTGCAATGAAAGCTAAAATGAACCCCACGGCATTCTACAGCTATGTGAAATCTAAGTTAAAAACATCATCCAGCATTGCAGATCTAAACAGTGAAGATGGCACACTAACGCAGTCTGATGCTGACAAAGCAGATGAGCTCAACAATACTTCACAAGCGTGTTCACCTGAGAAAATACAGAAACTATACCAGAGCTAGCCAATGTGCAAAGACTAGACACATTGAACCATTTTGTCATCACCGAAGACGATGTGTGCAAAAGGTTGGAGCTACTGTCAGTTTCCAAGTCTGAAGGACCTGATGGCCTACACCCATGTATCCTCAAAGAATGCAGCCAAGCCCTCGTAAAGCCACTGACCATATTATTCAATGTCTCTCAGTAAAAGAACTCTGACACAGGACTGGAAAAAGGGCCAGATCACTCCCATATTCAGGAAAGGCAGCAAAACTTCAGCCTACAGCTACGGACCTCTCAGCCTGACCTCAGTTGTCTGTAAGCTGTTGGAATGATTTATGCGTGAAAAACTGAGGAAACATTTGACAAACTACGTCTGAGTGCCAACACGGTTTTCTGAGTGGACATTTCTGTATCACACAATTATTGGACTCACGAGATTTCTGTACCAAAGTTCTCGACAATCGAGGAGAAGTCGACATCATTTCCCTAGATTTCGCTAAGGCATTCGACACTGTTCCGCACCAGAGCTTGATAAGCAACCTCATGAGTTACGGTATCGATGGAGATGTCCTGGGTTGGATAAAGGAATTACTATCCAACAGAGGTCAAAGCGTAGATGTGAATGGTTCCACCTCAAAATGGGCACCAGTACTCAGCGGGATCCCACAGGGAAGTGTGCTTGGCCCAGTGCCGTTTGTCTATTACATTAATGACATGCCTGAAGTAGTTCATAATGTGATCAAGCTCTTTACTGACGATAACCAAGGTGTTCTGAGAGATATTATCAAACGAAGACCAACAAGCACTACAATCTGATCTAAACAACTTAACCAAATTGGCAGACAAATGGCTACTGCGCTTTAATGCATCCAAGTCTAAGGTGATGCACCTAGGCAAAACGAATAACCACCTCCAATACAGTATGAAAGATGGCAGTCAGACAACAGCCCTAGGGATGACAACCTGTGAAAAGGACCTCAGTGTGTAAATGGACAGCAGTCTCAAATTTGACTAACATGCAGAAATCGCCGCAAACAAACCAAAGAGAGTTGTCGGGATGATCAGATCTTTTGATTACCTCAACCCCAAGATGGTAGTCCTGCTGTTCAAAAGCCTTGTGCTTCCCCATCTAGAACATGGAAACGTTGTCTGGTCACCACTGTACAAAAAGGATGTTCAACTGCTGGAGAATGAAGGAAATTTCAATTTCCCTTTCTCTGAGATCTAACAATACTCACCATTCTATTACTTCTGATACAGCTAGCCTGGATAGCTGGGCCCTAGGACCATAGACTTACATGTAGTAAGCTTTACCGACTCCTGGAACCGGGTACTCGGCTCCCAATTGCCGAGTACCCGTTTGCCATGAAGCTCATATTGTTTGCATAGCCACCAAACAAGGGATACCCATGGCTTGCCTCCCTGGGGCTGGGGGGCTGGGAGGCTGGGTCCGTAATAGAATGGTGAGTATTGTTAGATCTCGGAGAAAGGGAAATTGAAATTTCCTTCATTCTCCTTCGATCAATACTCACCATTCTATTACTTCTGATAGACACCAGATTTAGACAGTAACCTGATGGGAAGGGGCAAGCCATCAATTGCCACTGTTGCACCTTGGAGAAAGAGCTAGACTTAAACTTGATTAATGGAGACCTAAAAGCACCATCAAGTTAACGGAACCGAATCACATTCGCATCACTGCCCCCCCCCCCTTTTTCTCCTAAGAAATGGGAGAGAACTCACGAACATGCATCTTGCCTGAAACACAAATATGCCAAGAAGGTTAACTGCTCTTTGCATATATTAGCCTGGGAATGAGCATGAATATATACATGTAAGATGAATGAACATGATATATAGACATAATACAAAAAACTCTCAATCTTGAATTACCTCATGATATTTGGATTCCAGACGTGGAGCCTCCAACCATTCACTTGTCCGGCCATCAGTGACACAATCTGGTTGACATCCTCTCGCTCGACCATGTCTGCCTCTTAATTCTTTCTTACATATGGCTTCTTATGGCAGATCCACAGATGTCTATCATTCGACCGTAACGAGTCTGTCCGTTTTTTGTACTTAGTCAAAGCACGGACTGGGCACCAGACACTGGCATCATGATCAAACCTACTTAGTTTCGGTATAATGATCGGTTTGCCGGGATATCTCAAAGATTGATTCTTTGACATAAACTCTGCTCTTGGCAGTAGACGCAGACCCTCTCCGGAGACAATAAATCGGTCCCTCTCTGCTGAAAGTGCATGGATCTCACTACACCTTCCAGCTGAGGAAGCTGCCAATAGAAAGACCGCCTTTAGAGTCAAATGCTTTAGACTAGCCGAACGCAACGGTTCAAAAGGGTGCTTGGCCAGTGCATTAAGCACTAAAGATAGACTCCAGGCTGGAATGACTACCGGTTGTCTCGGTCGGAGATTGCTCATTCCCTTCACCATCACATTCAACTGGGCCACCTCTGGACTATCCCTGTTGGCTAGACAAGGGATAACTGATGCCAAAGCTGACTTGTATCCAGCAATTGTGACAGGAGCTAGTCCTGAAAAGAACAGCTCACAGAGAAAGTCTGCTATTGGCTGAATAGTGGATTGAAAGGTATCAATACCCTTTCCTTCACAGCACTCTGCAAATCTGTTAACCGTGTTGTTATATGACTTGAAGGTTGACCCCCTTCTCGCAGCTGTGAAGAAATCTGCAGCTTGTCGAGAAAAGCCTTCCGATGTGGAACGTTGTTTGATAACATCCACGCAGTCAATTTGAACATTTCGGGACGCTCGTGTAGGAAGCGTCCCTTGGCCTGGGAGATTATGTTCGGAATCTTGGGTAACTGCACTGCATTTTCCACCAGCAGATCTAGAAGATCCGTGAACCAAGCTCTGCTGGGCCAAAATGGTGCTATTAGCAGGACCAGGCCGGTTCCTCCCTGCTCTTCACCAATATCTTCGGTAGAAGAATGGTGGGTGGGTACGCGTAAGCGTGCGTTCCTCTCCAGCTTTTCGCCAGAGCGTCTGTATCGATGGCATTTGGATCTGGAATCGTTGAAACATAAGTCATGATTTGAACATTTTCCCTTGTGGCGAACAAGTCCACGTTGGGTTTGCCACAATGCTCAAAGATCCTGTGAAGAACTGGAGGGTTGAGAGATCATTCTGTTGGCAGACTTCTCTGTCTGCGAGACAAAGCATCCGCCAGAATGTTCAATCGCCCAGGAATGTGAGCTGCTTTCAAAACAACCGAGTAATTCCTGCACCATTGAATCAAGTACCACACTTTGATACATAGTGTGGGTGACTTGGTCCCGCCTTGGCGATTTATGTATGATACTACTGTCGAGTAGAGCTGGGCGGTCTGACGGTAGTACCGTGAGGACCGCGGTATACCGTGAACCAATACCGTGACCGTTGACATTTCCAAATACCGTGAATACCGTCCATAATGTTTGAGCAATATTTGAGAAATATATTCATAAAATCTGACTTGACCAACGGTAAATAAGTGCTAATAGTGCAAAAAATACAGGCATCCCTAACTATTAGCCGAGTTGAGGTGAAAGGGTCGTTGTAAAAACAAACATCAAGACGTCAATTACAAAATAATGACAGGCAGAATTGTATGTCAAACGTACGTCTTGAAAGTCTCACGGTAAAATTGCTTTATTTAAAACATCTAAACTCATTCTCTGGCCGTCCGCCGGTAGTAATTACACTATAATATATTCCCTATTCCCGTTTCTATTATTTGTAATTTATTACGCCAAGCATTTTGTCACCGAACAAACACGCTAGAATAACAAAATAACATACAAACTGCATGCTATTCAAACACAACAGCGATCTCGCAAAGACGTATCTGATTGGTTGTTCATGAATTAGACCGTGGGAAAATACATTACTATGCTGAATTTATCAATGAAAATTTGTAGTATTTGCTAGCGCCGTTTTGATCACGTTGAAGTTTTCTATTATCTAACTGAAGTTTTCTATTATCTATCTTCTTATTTCTTAACGCTTCGCTTCCCACGGCGGTAAGGCCTGTATGTGTGGTTGCTGCGACAACCGGTCTTACCGACAAGGAAAGTGGTCGATACGAGCTCGCCTCGTGTGTAGATGAGAATCACGATATTTATGTTCGTATCTGGGCCTGATCTGACTGGTATAGAAGTCGGTGGTTCGTGACGGTGGTCTTCCGTCGCTTCCAGAATTATGCAATAACTCAAACTCTTGCTTCGAGGATATCGAAGTGATGATTTTATTTTACTAATCTTACTATATATATATTTCACTATCAATTATAGGTGGCTTATACTACCACCGATATATCTCCCTATCAACTATGAGTGGCTTATACTACCACCAAAATACTTTGAGCAAAGAAGTCTGACTTTTGTTCAATACGAATACTGGTTACTCTACCATCTAAAAGTTGCTTTTCACGATTCGCTAAATCACTTTTATCAAAAACTGTTCTTGGCTACTTAAAGTCATTCACCAAGAACTTGTGTGAATTTCGACAAATTCAGTTCCACAGAACTATACGAATTCGAGGCTAGGTTTACCTAAGCGCAATAATTTTCGGACTCCCGACCAAATTTGAAAGTTCCCCTTATGTACTGCTTCGCCATGTCACGGTCGTGTTCGGGTTGTTACACCCCACCCTTGGAGCCCCCGCTTTGCCTCGTTTTGCTTACTACTCTTATAAAACTTTTGACCAATCCATTCCGGCCATTCGCGTACTCCGAAGATATACCTGAACATTGGCAAAGCAGTACTTGAGTGATGGGATCTGTCGGATTTCGGTCTCAATAATGGATTTTGCTTTGGCAACCATTCCTAATCTCAAGCTTAATGGCTTACTTGACGGACGTCCTCTGTCAGTTTTTCGTCTCGTTTTCTACTCTACCTGGCGCCGGACGTTACCACGTCCATGTCCGGCCCCTTGCTCATTAGGCTTGCGCCTGCATTCTACAAGGGTGCTGTGACGTAGTGACCATATGGCCCGCCTGACTCACCAACATCTGGTGCTGTTGGTCGCTTTTACAGAAACTCGGTTACCGTTATCACGGTCCCACGGTAAGTCGGTCGCTACGTCATTTCTATGAGTCATCCAGCTTATGCTACCTGTACTCTGTCCGTAGTACCCTACCGACGCTCCTGCTTGAATATTTGGAAACTATTGGTCATAACTTCTGCTGAATACTATAAACGGTTGTGCCGCTGCTACAGCAACAACTTTCATCTTTTAATTACCGCCAGATACCATCAACTCACAACCCTAGGTCCTTCTCCATTCTATCCAATTTCACTCAATATTTCGGCTATAGTTTCGCGTCAGTTTCGCATCGACTCCCTATTGATGCATCCAGTTATCCGTTCATTAACTCATCTGGTATTCACAAATACAATAATTTCACTGGGCCATCCCTGCAAATATAAGATGTCCCCGGGGTCATGACTCCCCGTACGACAATCCGATATCCACATACGCCCCGCAACCAAAGTTAATTGACCATCTCTCTTAAGGCCCTAAGAGAGTGTCAACTAACTCGTTGTGCCCTATCAACAACCCAAACCTATACCAGCAGCTCCGAACGGATACCACCTGAAATCTCCGAAACTACCAACAATCCCCTAGCCCACGCTACAGCTCGATATGCTATACATACATACTTGTCCGAGTAGCGGAATACTCGGAAATACGTTAGTAGCAGTCATTAGTATATAGCCAATAATTATACAAACATACATGTCCGGGTAGTGGTGCGCACTTGACCGCCCCCGGAAACACAGTAATAGCATCATTAAACCGTGGACGTAACCCGTCTCACGCGTAACTTAACAATAAAGGCGAGCAATCGGTACAGTTTAAAACAAGTGAATATATATCACATAATGTATTAATATAAACTGCCGCTACCGCCTGCAGCGACAACATGGTCAGCAGCGACACACTTTTCGCGTGTCGTAATGATTCGTCGTCACACGACACAGCATTATAGTTCAAAATCTTAATCCTACAGTGCAAATACCATTACAGATCATGTGAATTTTTCCTATTACTAAAACAGTACACAGTATGATAAAGTTCGCGCCACAATCATTAATATTCACCAATTATTGTTCCAGTAGAAACATATAAAGTTAGTGCCAAAATGTCATGGTGATACCTCCAAGCGGTTTACGCTCACGTTAGGATCCACCACGTCAACGTACGTCTCCATCTCTATCCATTCGGCAGCCGTCGGGTCGATCTCAGTCCTGGCGTTAGCATTAGGCGACGACCCGGCTGCCATCCGCAGCGGCTCCGGTAGAGCCGCAGGTCTCCGGGGCTGCTGGGTCTGAATAGTTGGTGCAATGATATGCGGTTCACTACTATGGGCCGCACGTGGCTTGCATTTATGGGCCGCACGTGGCTTGCATTTAAGCGCATTCCACATGCGTGATAACACGCCACATCTATATAATATAAGCACAATTACTAACACGACTACGAAGGAACCCGTTGAATATGATACGAAAGAATGTACCCCAATGCCATCGACCATCACCGGGTCGATCATGGATAACGGTGCCAGCGGCACGTACTTAGACTTTTGTAAATGGTTCCACGGTTGTAGCTTTAAATGGTCAACTATCATGGATTGATTTAGAACGCCAGACACATCCAAATGGGGCATTTCAATGGCTAGGCCTATTCGAGTGTACGTCCGACTATAAGACGCCACAGGCTCGAATCGCCAGCCCCTCCCACTATACCCGCATTTTCCAGACATCAACGCATACACACCATTACTCACCATACATCGGTCCGTCAGTCGTCCGTCGCAATGAATTTCCACCGTCTCGCCGAACGTTTGCAACACTACTCCGATTTTCTCGTTGGCAAATAATTTACTAATGGTTACGTTTGACTTCGTTAGTTGAATATTACAGTTGCTATCAGTCGCATTTGTCAGTACGCTCACAATACAGGGCACGTGGGTCTTGTCGACCCGTAGTTGTCCCTGGCACACCCTAGGGTTGGCGCCACGACACTCCGATGCGGTAAAGTACCACCCAGTCTTGGTATCTAGACCAATGCTGGTACGGGCCAACCTCACTTGCATGTAGTACCCTGTCTTGGCCAGTGGTTCAGGCCATGAGTGTAGTCCATATTCGATATATTGCCCTCCGTCAATCAACGGTAGTGTCGCCACATAATGAAGTTTCGATTCGTCCTGCCACAATGGATATACCACTACATTTCTGTAATACCACTGATACGGTCTTATCAGCCTAAATTCCGCACTAACCTGTTTCGATACGGACGTCAGATCGTCGGGACTAAAAAGTTCCTCCGTTAGACGACCCAACTCTAAGGATGCCGTTTGCCTATGGAACCGTTCGGCTGCCTTCTGGTAGTCGTAGACCACACGTTCAGCCGAGTCTATAACATGTCCTAACCGTACTAGCGCATAGAGTTCCAACAATCGAATCCCCTGCTGCCTGAGCGCTCGGCTCATGTTGCCCGTAACAGTGGCCAAGTTGTCGCCTAACTCGTTAATACGGTCCGTGTTCATACCAATATCTCGGAAAGCTAATTTGACGTGCGACGTCAACTGGTTGGTAAAATGCACCACTTTGTTCATCTTCGTCATCGCCCTCCTCACTACATCTCGTATGGCGTTTATATCCCCAGATGTAGCGGTACCGAACAGCGATGATGCGATGTCGCCCACAAAGTTAAATAACCCTCGCTTCTGCCTAGCGCCGTTTCGACTACTCATCGTTTGCTGTGTTTGGCTTGCCATTTTTCTTACCCCCCGTATTCGATGCTGTAATCCGTATATATCGTTCCCACTCAAAAACGCTGTTTTGGTACCCATGCTAGCGGCGAGACTGGCCATTTGGGCCAACCGTCCCAGGAACTCCGCGGGTAGGTAAGGATGGTCGATGGATACTATCACGGTCCATTCGGCCCGTATTACTGACACAGTCTCCGGCTTAGTTATCATGACGCCGTTCGGCAGGCGGTGTATACTCGAGTCCTTGCATATACTTGATACCATGCTAAACCACAACGCCATCATACACAATTTAAACGAATACATTTTAGTATCTGCGAACAAATTTAGTCTTAATTGTTATGATATTCTACGTACTGGCTATTTGCGATGTTACAGTATAGCGATACAATACACACTATCGGCGGTTGTGCCGCTGAATAACGGCATTTATACGACTGACGAAATCAGCGTATAGCACGTCATCGTAAGAGGCGGAGTTTATCACGCCAATCCGGAGTCGCTTGTTACCGGATTCGTTCTCCCGGCCATACCCTTGCTTTCGCTTCAAGTCTAACCTGAGTTGCTTGCTGTCAGAATCGTCATCTGGTATATGTCTGCGCTTGCGCAGCATATAAGGATGCGATGGAAGCATCTCCATTGGTTCAGAGAGCAGCTCTGGTGCCGCCTCTGGAGCGTCAATCACCATGGGCCTGGGAGTTCCGATGACGTCACTTGGTGACTCATGGTTTCGACTGCGATTCGTACTGGGTTGCACCCTTTTCCGGTCAACCCTCTTACCCCCTGTACGCACCTCTGGCTCCGTATCCGAAGCTGGCCGCTTCTTACGAGCCTGGGGTGTCGTCTCAGCGTCGGTGACCATAGGTTCTGGCTCGGGCAACATCGCCCTGGGGTGATGGCTAGCTTTCGTCCCCTTGGTAGGGTTACGAATGGGGCGTGGTCGCACCCCGTCCCAGCACATTTCCGAGTCGACTACGCGCAGCTTACATATATTAAGCACACGCATTCTCCCGGACCTTTGATGGCGGACATGGGCCACAGGTCCGTTAATTTTGAAGATCTCATACTCGGGGTCGCTGCGAGAGGTCAATTTCATCCTCTCTTCAGCTTTGACGACCACCGAATCCCCCACCTTAAACTCACCCGCGTTCGCACGCTTATTAATTTGTTCCCGGTGAACCTCTCGAGATCTAGCTGTCCCCTCACGAGCACGCAGCAAGGCGTTGTTGAGATACGTCAGTCTCTCACCAAGGTCCTGCGACGCATCGATTGGAACGGCTTTTGGCAATCTCGCCCGTCGCCCATAAGTCAAATAAAATGGTGTATACCCGGTCGTCGAATGACGAGTACTGCGGTATGCTGTTAAAGCCGCACCCAACTCATCTTCCCACGCCCGCGAGGCGTTGTTCACCCCTTTCTGTATCAACTCCTTAAGAGTGCGGTTGAATCTCTCGGTACGCCCATTGGTTTGCGGATGGTATGGGCTAGACCGTCTATGGTCGATACCGTGTTCTTTAAACCGTTCCTCCAGAGAATTGGAACAAAATTCTTTACCTTGATCCGTTATTACAATCTCAGGGACGCCATGACGCGCGACATATTCGTTGAAGAACTTCTCTTCAACATTTTGAGATGTCTTCGCTGCAATCGGATATGCTTCTGCCCAAGCAGAACAGTGATCGATCACCGTCATGATATACACGTTACCCTTATTTGATTCTAACAGTGGACCGATCAAATCCATTCCAATTATCTGACTCGGATAATTGGCCATGGGCATCTCACTATACCTGGGTCGGGTGGTGACAGGTCGGTTGACCTGGCACTTCGTACATGTCTCAATCATACGAACCACGTCTTTTCTCAAAGACGTCCACACAAAAGAATCTCTTACTATACCGATGGTCTTCTGCAGACCTTGGTGACCGGCTCGTTCATGAGCCATCCGGAGTACCTTCTCACGGAACAGGGTAGGTAAGACAATTCTGGGGTACTCAGCGTCCAACGCTGAAGGTGTAACTAAAGAATACAAAATGCCATTCTTGACCATATACTCCTCCGGTGTGTTTTTGAACAACTCCGGGTATTCTTTGGTCTGCTCGGCACACAATCCGTCACACGGTACGTCGAACGCTTCTAGAGGGACGTGAGGTAACACTCCCTCGTCGACATCGGGTATTACAAAGTCGCCCGTATCTAACGTCGCGACTTCCACCGGACGACGTAACCTGGACAACATGTCCGCTCGAATATTCTTAGAGCCTTGGATGTATTCAATCTTACATCCGTACTCGGCAATCAGTACTGCCCAGCGCTGCACCTTCGTGTTTTTAACTTCGCCCACAAACAAACTCTTTAGGGGTTTGTGGTCGGTATACACGGTGAACTGCGCGCCAAATAGATAAGGCCTAAGCTTCTTTAGCGCATATATTACCGCATAAGCTTCCTTTTCTATCACAGGCCAATTCAACTGACTGTCTTTAAGAGTAGAGCTAACATACTGAATCACCCGCTCAATACCCTTGTCATCTACCTGTACCAGTATCGCACCTATCGCATAGCTAGACGCATCAGTATACAACCTATACGGAGCATTCAAATTCGGATATGTGAGAACCGTCTCACTACACAGCAAGTTTTGCAATTTCTTAAACGCTTGCTGTTCCTCCTGACCCCACTCAAAACGTTTATATTTCTTAGTCAATTCTATCAAAGGCTTAGCAATTTCGGCATAGCCTTGCACACAAGAGCGGTAATACCCTGTAGCGCCCAGGAAACTTCTCACCTCACCCACGTCGCGTGGCGGTGACATTTCTCTTATGACCTTGACCTTCTGGACCTGAGGAGCCACTCCCTGTGCTGAAACACGATATCCTAACAAATCAACTGATGGTCGGGCGAAATCGCATTTCGATTTTTTAACTTGCAAATTATATTCTTGAATTCTACGCATAACCTTACGCAAATGCTGTGCATGCTCAGCCGGATTTCTCGAATATATGACTATATCGTCGACGAAAACATGCAGATATTTTCCCACGAATTCTCGGAAAATATCGTTCATTGCCCTCTGAAATACGGCACCTGAGTTCGCAAAACCGAACGGCATCCGAACAAAGTCGAACAAGCCTTCACTACAAACGAACGCTGTTTTCTCTATGTCTTGGCTGTCCATTGGTATCTGCCAATAGCCAGACTTCAAGTCCATAGTCGAAAATATCGTTGCGCCGCACATCGAATCAAAAATATCGGCTATGTTTGGCAGTGGATAACTATCCTTCTTGCACACAGAATTCAACTTTCTGTAGTCGACACAAAATCTAGTCCCCCCGTCCTTTTTAGGGACCAACGTAATGGGCGACGCCCATGGCGATGACGATGGTCTTATGACGCCCGCTGCCAGCATTTCAGCCACTTGATTCTTGACTATATACTGCTTGGCCAGCGGTAGACGGTACGCTTTCTGCCTAATAGGATAGGCATCCCCTGTCGGTACCGTACACTTGACTTTGGGAACCAATCCTAAAGTGTTTGGACGAGCCGTATCAAAAATATCTGCAAAGTCCGCCATGACTTTGTCGATATTTTTATATCCGGTCGTTTCCTTACAGCTTGCATAGACATAATTTGTCTGCTCTCTATGCGGATATTCAAAGGGATATATCTGGCCAAACCATACTACAATTTTGGCCCGATAGTCAATCTTTGCATTTCCCAGGTGCAAAGCATCCGCTCCAAGTAAACATTCATGCCTCATTCTGGCCACAATCGTACTAGGGATGGGTCGGGCGTTCTTGAACTTTACTTGTGTCTCCCCCAACAACTTTATCGGGGAACCATTTACAGCCAAGAGCGTTCTTGCTCTTTTCAATGGCCTAGCATTCAACATGCTACGCCATATATCTTTACGAATCAAGGATGTGCTAGCACCAGTATCCACTAAGGCATGCAGGTACTTACCCTGATCCGATGGACCGTCTCTATCCATTTTCAGACGGATTAAGAACCGCTCGGTCGGTGCTTTCACCAACGGCTCTCTCCGTCGTCGTTTCCCGGGCTCCTTCGGCCACTAACAACTTCGGCGTAGCTATTTTCCCGGGAGGATGCGTCCTGTGCGGCACCGTATGAATAACGGCCCTGTGCATCCGTCCCTTCTCCGGTCAATACGAACCCATCACGGTCTTCATATTCGTACTGGTTACGTCGAGCATTGTTCATGTCCATTCGATTGTTTCTCGAACATTCTCGTGGCGTCGTTCGTATGTCCGTCTGTCGGTCGTTCACCGCGTCGATTTCCATGTCGTCAATGCGGGGACGCTTGATTGCCCCGCGGTTAGCCGGACCCTTTTGTTGGGTCCCGGCAGGACCATTCTGCAGCGGACAGTCTCTTATGTAGTGGCCGTCTTTGCCACACCCAAAACATTTTATTGTTACGGCAGGAGTCGCCTGCCGGCTCATATACGTCCCAAAACAATTCTGGGCCGTATGTCCTTCTCGGCCACATGTAAAACATGTCATGGGTGGCCGTTGTGGTCGGGGCTGTGGTCGCGGTTGTAGTCGTCGTGCGGACGGTTGCACTGTCTGACGGCAGTCACTCTTATAATGGCCGACCCGGCCACAGTTATAGCAGGTGATGTTTCGTAAGTCTTTTCCCGCCCTAACTGGTCGGGGCGACGGTGGTGTACGTGGTTTTGCTAGCGGTGGGGTTCTCTTCTCGGGCTTGGCGGCCCCAGTCGCTGTCTGCCGCTCTAGCTGTAAGTCGCTCACCAACCCACACAATTGCTCAACCATTCTATTCTGTTGAGCAATTTGTTTCTTTAGCGTGCTAACCACGCTCCAGATCTCCTTTTCCTCTCCGGGACCCACTACGTTTACCTCCATGCCCTGTTCTCGTCGTTCGTTGATTTGCATGGCCTGGAGCAGGTCGTCACAGGTGGCCTCTTCCTCTGCAATCTCAATAGCACGGGCCAGGGTGGTGGCCTTCTTGCGGACAATCCTTTTGCTGAGACGATGATCAGATAGTCCCTTGAGGTAAATCCCCAAGATGGTCCTCCTGTTGTCGATGTTCTCGACAGGGTAAGCCCGGGCGCTCAGCTCCCTATAACGTCTGTTAAACGTTATGATGGTTTCATTCCGCCTTTGTCGTACACCCTCCAGATCATACTTGATCCGTTCTCCTTCGTTTGCTGAGATGAAGTTCAGTGTTATATACTCGTGGAATTCTTCGTAAGTGATATTCTCCCTTACTTTTCCCACGAGAAATCCATCTATGGCTCTGGACAATTGCCCTCGTGCCGCTCGCGTGATGATGTAGGCTGGTACGCCCTCTAGCCGTCCTTCATTAGCGACCCATGCCCGCCTGGTTTCGTCGAGGAAGGTTCTCACCTCCTCCGGCACCACTCCGTCGCAGGGTTGTATGCGGTAGATCGTGTCCCGGATCTCCTTCCGGTACACCCGTTCATTTTCTCGGCGGTCGCTGCTTTCGACGATCGCCCCGGCCATCGCCGTCCCCATGGCCTGCATGGCCGCCACGGTCTCAGGACGTAGCTCGACACGTCGATCGATGCCAGGCAGGGTCACGGTAGGGGGTTCTTGCGGGTTTGCCATTTCGCTAGCGATATTCTAATGTAATAACAACCTTTGCTAGTCTTGGTTGCTCAGGACAGTCTATTTCAGTCGTTATTTTAATTATGGTGCTGTCGCTATACTCTCTATGTTGGATGACCCTCGTTGTCTCTGTTGACTGGGCCCTCTCTATAAAAACCTTCACCCGGTCCGCGAGGTCTCTCAATACCACGTTGGCGGGTCGCTCTCTCAGTGCTTGGGCCATACAACTTTTTACTCACGGTTTTCACAGTTTGTCCAATCCTGGAAACATAAATCCTGACAGACGGAGCCACTGAAGTTTTCTATTATCTAACTGAAGTTTTCTATTATCTATCTTCTTATTTCTTAACGCTTCGCTTCCCACGGCGGTAAGGCCTGTATGTGTGGTTGCTGCGACAACCGGTCTTACCGACAAGGAAAGTGGTCGATACGAGCTCGCCTCGTGTGTAGATGAGAATCACGATATTTATGTTCGTATCTGGGCCTGATCTGACTGGTATAGAAGTCGGTGGTTCGTGACGGTGGTCTTCCGTCGCTTCCAGAATTATGCAATAACTCAAACTCTTGCTTCGAGGATATCGAAGTGATGATTTTATTTTACTAATCTTACTATATATATATTTCACTATCAATTATAGGTGGCTTATACTACCACCGATATATCTCCCTATCAACTATGAGTGGCTTATACTACCACCAAAATACTTTGAGCAAAGAAGTCTGACTTTTGTTCAATACGAATACTGGTTACTCTACCATCTAAAAGTTGCTTTTCACGATTCGCTAAATCACTTTTATCAAAAACTGTTCTTGGCTACTTAAAGTCATTCACCAAGAACTTGTGTGAATTTCGACAAATTCAGTTCCACAGAACTATACGAATTCGAGGCTAGGTTTACCTAAGCGCAATAATTTTCGGACTCCCGACCAAATTTGAAAGTTCCCCTTATGTACTGCTTCGCCATGTCACGGTCGTGTTCGGGTTGTTACACCCCACCCTTGGAGCCCCCGCTTTGCCTCGTTTTGCTTACTACTCTTATAAAACTTTTGACCAATCCATTCCGGCCATTCGCGTACTCCGAAGATATACCTGAACATTGGCAAAGCAGTACTTGAGTGATGGGATCTGTCGGATTTCGGTCTCAATAATGGATTTTGCTTTGGCAACCATTCCTAATCTCAAGCTTAATGGCTTACTTGACGGACGTCCTCTGTCAGTTTTTCGTCTCGTTTTCTACTCTACCTGGCGCCGGACGTTACCACGTCCATGTCCGGCCCCTTGCTCATTAGGCTTGCGCCTGCATTCTACAAGGGTGCTGTGACGTAGTGACCATATGGCCCGCCTGACTCACCAACATCTGGTGCTGTTGGTCGCTTTTACAGAAACTCGGTTACCGTTATCACGGTCCCACGGTAAGTCGGTCGCTACGTCATTTCTATGAGTCATCCAGCTTATGCTACCTGTACTCTGTCCGTAGTACCCTACCGACGCTCCTGCTTGAATATTTGGAAACTATTGGTCATAACTTCTGCTGAATACTATAAACGGTTGTGCCGCTGCTACAGCAACAACTTTCATCTTTTAATTACCGCCAGATACCATCAACTCACAACCCTAGGTCCTTCTCCATTCTATCCAATTTCACTCAATATTTCGGCTATAGTTTCGCGTCAGTTTCGCATCGACTCCCTATTGATGCATCCAGTTATCCGTTCATTAACTCATCTGGTATTCACAAATACAATAATTTCACTGGGCCATCCCTGCAAATATAAGATGTCCCCGGGGTCATGACTCCCCGTACGACAATCCGATATCCACAACGTGCTAATTTATTAACAACGAACAGCGTTGAAGTCGTTATTTATTATTTTTCTGGCTTGTTTTAAGAAATTTCTTTACGGATTAAATCCAGTTTAAGTAACGACACCTAAAAATTATAGTGTTTTAGTTTTTGTAATTCATTTTTCAACTGGCTACACGTCGGAGTTCGCGGAAATAGCTTTTTACACGCATTGTTCACGTGAAGCATGGCGAGTAACGAGTCTGCACATCGGGTACTCGGAAATTATCAGAAGCTTTGGAATTGGCTATATTCAATGTCGTGTTATATGTATGTGTATAGGCCTGTTTTCGCGAGTAACAGAATATACGACTCCAACAGAAATAAAAGAGTACAACACTCGCCCCGTTTAAATACTCGCGGATTTTGTCTGGACTCTGTTTATCAAAGCGTTCGACTGCCAAATTAAAATTTACCGTTTGCTGGTCGCACGCATTACTAGCAAGAACAATCCAGATTGAAAATAGTGCACCCCAATGTCTCAAACAGCCGATAATAGTTAGCGAGTCGACCACACCCTTTGACCGATATTCCTCGTGATTGATATTACATCCATAAAAATAGTGACCTAATAAAATCGTGAAACCAAACAGTCGCAATAGCCATGTTTTTCTTCTCTAAATCAGGAAGCCGATTTATTTATTTTACCTATATTTACCGTTGATTGGAGATGGCAGTGAAAAGGAAATGGAAAAAATTGTTCTAATTTCGTGGCATGCCTCAAGCTCAGATGACGGTATACCGTGGTACCGCGGTATTTTTTCATAGTACCGATACCGTCATGCAAATATCAATACCGCCCAGCTCTACTGTCGAGTAGTCCGACCGTATCAATATCGCCTTGCCCCTGACTTTTGGAAGAAACCTTTCCAATGCCAGTTCCACTGCCATCATTTCCAACAGATTGATATGCAGCTGGCTCTCTTGGAGAGTCCATGTGCCTGGGACCTGGTGTTCTCCTAGGCAGGCCCCCATCCCTCCAGCGATACATCCGTGTACACGGACAGCTGGGCTTGGGGTACATGTAGGTGCAGCGAAACTCCTACTAGGAGATTCTGATGCTTTTTCCATACAAGATGCGACATTATTGGCTCCAAAACTGGCACCAGTTTTGACAGGGGTTCTGTTCTCTGTTTCCACAGACATCAGATACAACTGGATAGGTCTTCGCATCAGAGCAGCATACGGGATTACCTGCTCCATGGAGACCATCATGTCCAGCATCTGAAGAAACCCCCTCGCCCGAATGTGGTTTCCCAATCGAAAACTCTTGAGGATGGCTAACAGAGACACCACTCTGGGCTCTGACGGGTAAACCCTGCCCTCCTCGAGATCGAATTGCATCCCTAAATAAACGAAGTGTTGAGTGGGTGTCAACTCGGATTTCTCCTTGTTGACTATCCAGCCTAGATCTGAAAGCAACTTCAGAGTCAGAGCAGTATCCACCTCTAACCTGGCTGATGTGTCTGCTTTGATCAGCCAATCGTCTATGTAGGTGTGAAGCGCCACGTTCTCTTTTCTGAGAAACACTGTCACCGCAAGGACCACTGTGGTGAAAACCTGTGGAGCTGTCGACAGGCCGAATGGGAGGACTATAAACTCCCATACTTGATTTTGAAACGCAAATCTCAGAAACCTGTGACAACTCCTGTTCATTGGAATGTGGAAATATGCATCGTTCAGATCGATCGATACACACCACATTCCCTTCCTCAATCCTGCCATTACCGACCTCAGAGTTTCCATCTGAAACCGAGGCGTATGGATAAACCAATTTAATGGCCTGAGATTGAGTACGGGTCTCCATCCCCCTGTGCTCTTGGGGACAAGGAACATGTTTGAATAGAAGCCTGGAGTGTTCCGGTTTGCTGGTTTTATTGCTCCCTTCAGAAGCAAACCTGACACTTCGTTTTGAATGGCTTCTAACTTGTCTGGCTCCCTTGGTACGGGTGTCCAGACAGGTGCCAAAGACAGATTCTGTGGTGGAAAATCCCACCACTCCGGCATGTACATTTTGTACCCCTGGGATAACCATCCCAGGACCAGACTGTCTGATGTCACACCTCGCCAAGCCTCGACGAAACGCATGAGCCTTCCACCCACTATAGACGCATCGATGCCTAATGGGGGTGTCTGGCCCGTGATCCACTACACCCCCCCCCCTCTCTTGACGAGAGAGAGTGAGAACCATTTTGGTCTTGGCTTGGCCGGGCTAACTGGCACCGCTGTTTCTGTCGCACAGGTGCGGTCCAGACAGATATGAAGGGAGCCCTCGTACCCTCAGGTATGATCTGCTCCCTTCCTTCCGCCCTTTGAGGACTTACACTTTCCCTTCCCGCCTCTCGGGCGATCAGGAGCAACATTGGGGAGGGTAGGGGCCTCACAACCTTCTTGGCCTTCTGCGCCAGAGGCGGCCGAGAAAACCCAGTAGAAGCAGAAGCACTAGGCTTAGCTTTTGCCTTGCTTTTGTGATTTTTCTGCTTCTTAGAAGGTTGCCCGGTTAGCGGCTTGGCTACAGCCCCTAGTGCGTGCGCTTGACGCACTAGCTGCAGATTAACCGCCAACTGATTCTGCGCAATGCTGGCCGTGTCCTCTAAGATGGCCCGCGCTTGGCCACCAAAGATGCTAGGGCCTGTAAGGGGCGTCCCAAGAAGACGCTCCCTGACAGCAGTAGCTGGACGCATATGGTCAAGGACCATCTGCCTCCTGGACTTTGTCACACGCACCTGCACCCCTGCCAATGCGTCCATAGACAGCACCAGGCCGTCATTAACGTACAAAAGCGCCACAGGGTGGCCTGCCCCCGCTTCAGCCCACACCGACTGAAGAAGGCGATAAGTGGGTGACAGCACTCATTGCTGCCCTCACCCCCTCATCACATAGGGACAGGACTTCATCATGGTGTACCTGAGCTTTGTCCACCAGTGCCGGGGCAGGGCCACCCGTTCCAGCACTCTGGACACCCAGTACCCAGCGGTCATCCTCGGTGACTGTCGGGACAACACCATACATGTCGTATTCCCCAGGTAGAATACGACACCTCGCCCGCACCTACCTGGAGGCCGCAGGAAGCTGGCCCTTGGTCAGGAGTTCTTTGCTATAAATAGCATCCAGCAACTCCATAAACCTTGGATCCAGTCCAATAGACTGGATCCGGGCTGCGGGCAAGATCCCCGCCCTAGTCGATGCCACCGATGGACGGGGTGCATCCTCCTCGGCCGTGGTCGAAATCACAGACGGATCTAATCTGGCTAGCCAAGCCAGAGCCTCAGACCAATCTGTCTCCGAGGAGGACACTCCCGTGAACACATCACCCGTTGACATGTTCACGGCCCTACCAGCAACGGCCTCCCGGCTAGGAGCCATTGCTGATATGCCAGGAACTCTGGTACCGTACGGTTCCGCCGCCACCCAATGGAACACACCAGTCCATGGAGTAGACCCGCACGGAAAACCGTGCGGACCCATAGCAGTTGAAGAACTGTGGCCAGACACAGGCGCCAACGGCACCCCATGTCTGAACGCCGGACCAGGCGAGATAGGTAAGTACCACTTCTGGCCAGCCACACCCATCACCGCGTCAGTTGGCGGCAAACCAGCCATCACGGGACCGGTGCCCGGTACCGGAGTGGCCTCAACCACGGGCGGAGCCGCTGCCCTGGCTAAGGCCAAGCCAGACAGATGGAGGACGGTTCCGTCCAGGACAGAATCGACCTCCATGTTCTCCACCCGCGGCATCACAGGCCACAGTAATCTCTCCTCCTCGGCTTCCTCATCTTCAGACCCCGAAGAGTCGTCACCAGACGAGGAAACCGTGGAGCCGTCCTAGCGGACGGCTTCCATGCCTGACGGACGGCTTCCATGCCTGACGGACCGGCCCCCGCTATGGACCACCCAGAGGTGGGCGCAGAGAGACAGAGCCCATCAGGCCGGAGCCCGACGGGACTGCCAGGGGGGGGCCGTACGAGACGGCTCCCTCGGTGGCCAGTCCATAACCCTGTCCAAGGGCAGGGTCCGAATCAAACACGGGGAGAGACTGCCCACAACTTTTGGCAGCAGGGACGACACCAACGTGAGCAGAATGCTATGCAAGAAGCCCTGCATAGCAGGACCAAACCACGCCGGCAGTGCCATCTCCGCCACCTCCGGTTGCAGACGTGGAATGGCCCCAAGGGCCAAAACAGTTGCTCCACTATTTACTTTCGGCCTGCCTGACACCACATCAGACCTGCCAAGTCCTTCTGGGCAAGGAACTTAAGCATCATATCGACCGACCACACTGCGCAAACGTTACACCTACTGTCAAGATTACACTTAGTACAGCGGAAACAGACATGGTCCTTGAATAGAACCCTCACGAATTTGTGACACTCGTCACATGATGGCGGGGCTGGCTTGGCCTATAAATAAGCACAAACCTACAATAAGCAAGCAGAATGAAACAGGAATGGAAGGCAGACAATTAATTTTCAAATATTTTGATCATAAATTAACCGTTAACCCTCCCGCACCCAACCCCGCAACGTTACAGCAAAGATCGCACTGATTATGACAACAAGAACGAAGTGGGCAATAATACACCCCTACACTGATCCTCAAGGATGTATAACTGAACCAGGAATCATATCGCATAGCATTCGGGGTATATTTACTAATAAATATAAATTATACTCCTAACGAAGGCCAAAACGATATGTGAAGAAACAACAAAATGTAAACAAACTGCTGTAGCACACGGTAAAACTGCAGACCACACATATAAATCAAGAATTTTGAAACCACTGATCATTGCAAACAGATCGTGATAACACGCAAAACTTGAAAATTCCAATGTTTTTTCTGGCACCAATTAATGTACGCAGCACCTAGAATCAGATGCGTGAATTAATGAAACATTTTCTTCACATAAACATCCGAGCAACACGGGTGTGACGTCACCCGCTCGGATCTTACGGCGAACGACGTCAACCGATTTTCGTGTTAAAACACCGTCAAGCCAACACCTTATTTCATATCTGCCGATCGCCTGTTGGGGTTTACAGGAAGGCGATCAATCTGACATATTTCGTTGTTAACACACGTCCAAGATTCTTTGGGGTTAGAAATTGGAACATGCGACACAGACAAAATTTTGAAGACCTAAGTCTTTTAACTATGGAATAATATGGAAATATACGACCTGGTTATCATCGGCTGCATCCATGGTACATGTAATCCAATATATCCGTAGAGAGCCCACAAAGCTATCACAATTACACAGAAAAAAGACTTAATATAATCTCAGGACTTCTAACTGCAAAAAAGCATGTGTCTCTTGTTGCTATGCAAACAAGAATGAGCTTCATGGCAAATGGGTACTCGGTAGTTGGGAGCCGAGTACCCGGTTCCAGGAGTCGGTAAAGCTTACTAAGTCTATAGTCCTAGGGCCCAGCTATCCAGGCTAGCCGTATCAGAAGTAATAGAATGGTGAGTATTGATCGAAGGAGAATGTACAATGCCGTGCAACCAAAATGTTGTTAGGCTTAAGAATAAACCCTATAAGGCAAGACTGCAAAGCACTCAAGCTGTCAAGTCTGGTGTATCGTCGCCTAAGAGGTGACTTAACTGAGGTCTACAAGTACACTCACGATATGTATAACATTGACTGTAATATCATCCTCCCAGCAGACACTGAGGAGCGAACCAGGGGCAACAGCTACAAACTGCAGAAACAATGCTTCCACTCCTACATATGCAAGCAGTTCTTCAGCATGCGAGTCGTTAACCACTGGAACAGCCTCTCAGATGCTGTTGTGACAGCTCCAATCATGAACGCCTTCAAAGGAAAACTGGACTGGCATTATTCAGAAAGCATCTACCGTAATTTCTCGACTAAAGGCCGCCCTCGAATATAGGACGCTGTCCCAAATTTGACCAAAATCAGCCCAAAAAACTCTTGTATTCAAGTATAAGACGCTGTTAAATTTAGAAAAAACGTACCTTTAAAAAATCGAAAATTGGTATCAAAAATAACCATCACTCCGCCTCATGTTTAATGCATGACTAAAAATTATCATGATGTTAGAGAAATTATTAAATAGGACCACCTAAATATCGTGTATCTTCAATAAAGATTGTTTATTACATCAAAATCAATCTAATTTTGGCATAAAATGTCTCCTTGAAAACATCGAAATCCCGTGATAGAAACAGATTGTAATGGCTCTTTTGCGTTTGGAGGCGCTGTGTGATCTTATGCGTTAACGGGAGTTGGTTATCTGGCTCTTTTGTGATTGGAGGCGCTGTGTAATCTTATGCGCTAACGGGAGTTGGTTATCAAACAGGTACGGGAACATTCAGTTCCTATCGCGCAATGATAATATATAGCAATTTCCGAGTTCCGAGTCCAGAATATTTATATCCGAGTACTCGCTCTAATTAGAATAAAGATCTTTTGCGATTGGAGGCGAATCACGTGATTTCCACACGTATCTTTTCTCGACGCCATTTTATGTCAAATTCTGGATTAATTTTGATGTAATAAGTGATATGTATTAAAGAATAAGAAATATTTAGGCGCCCCAATTTAATAATTTCACTTCCGCTTGGTGTTTTTGGAGTATACATTAAACATAGTCGTCAGGCTGCGCAAATTGGCTACGGTAACATTTAGTTCAATTTCCGTGGTATAATCTTACTTTTTTAAGAAAAATTTCGACCCAAAAATGTGCGGAAGGAATGTTCTCGATTATAGTACGCACCTCCCTTTCTAGTACATGTGTTTTGACCAAAAAACTGCGTCCCTTAGTCGAGTTTTAACGGTACTTGGCTAATTTTAGAATCATGCCAGTCCGCACCCAATACAATGTCAGAGGTACAAAACACCCAAGAAGAAAATGAAGACAGTACAGACCTGCTACACGCTATATAGCCTAACAGGCAGAAGAGGAATATGTAACTATGTAAGATTTTTCCAGAAATGTAGATAAAACTCTGAGTTTACCCATATCTCTAATTATCATTATTACCATTATTATTTAAATATTTATTTAATTTTTGAAAATAAAATTACTATTATTTCTTCTTATTATTATTATTATTATTTACTTAAGATTTAAAAAAATAAAATTAGTATTATTTATTATTGTTATTATTTATTTATTTAAGGTTTTTTTAAAACAATTATTATTATTATTATTATTTTAAAGAGAAAGCTTTTGATTATTTATTCATATTCTTGTTCTTATTCTAATTTTATTTTATTTTTCAATGAGTTTATGTTATTTCCGATATCAGCGCTTTTTTATTCAACCTCGTAGATTGTTCAATCTACAATTGGGTGCCATCCGGCAATGCAATACGGGATCCGTGTTTTAGCGCGGACTCGCTCATCACGTGAGCCGTCAACCGAAGCGAGAAGAGACGAAAAACAAAATGTATGCGCAGACAAACGTGCTTGTTGTTTACTTTGAATAAAATGAAGACTGAATGGTTTAAAGGGAATAATTCACTAAACTATTTACAGCAATCTGATGTTGCCGATATATTTTTATTGAACGCACAGTTCGTTTCGCACATATATGCAGTTTTCGTATAAAAGAGGCATGTTAAATAGACCGTTTCGGCGGAAAATCCAGACAGGAATCGATAGGCAGATGTTACACGCAGTAGTAGACTGCGGCTTTTCATAGAGTTAGAGTTACAGAGATGGATGAAGTTAAGCATTTTGCCATTTTGAAATATGATACCCTATCCTACCGCTGGGCTTGCTTCCAAAAGGTGTCTAGAGCAGTTTTAAAGGCATTTACAGTTTTTGATTTGATCACATTTTCTGGTAGGTTACTCCATTCGTTCACAATTCTGTGACTGACAAATTTTTGCCTGATTTGTGTTCGACATCGAGGTTTGAAGAACCTTAGGCTATGACCTCGCTGTCCAGATCGTTCTACCAATGAAAAAAATTGTTCTGGCTCAATGTTTTCTTTTTGTGTAATAATTTTGTATGTTTCTATTAGGTCGCCCCTGACTCGACGTTGTTTTAGAGTTGGTAGACCAAGTATTTTGAGTCGTTCTACCTAAGTTTTGTTTTGTAATACTACTACTAATTTGGTGCATCGGTGCTGTACTTGTTCTAAGTGGTTGATGTCTTTGACAAGGTATGGTGACAAGGCTTGTACACAATATTCTAGATGTGGGCGGACATAGGTTTCGTATAAAATAAGAAATGTTTCTCTGTCGATGTGGTTGAAAGCTCGTTTGATTTGTCTCATGATATACATGGCTTTATTTGCTGCTTTTAAAGTCTGCATAGTTGGTTTACGGTTGTTTTTTATCCCGATTCCTAAATCTTTTTCATGCGTTGTAATCTGCAGTGTATGTGTTTCGCTTTTGTCTTTCATGGTATAGTTATGCAATTGATTATTATGACCTAGGTGCATTTTCTTGCATTTACTGGCATTGAATTTTAAAAGCCACTGGTCCGACCATCCATTCAGATAGTTTAGGTCGTTTTGTAATTTTGTACTGTCTGAGTCGTCTTTAATGTGGGTCCAGAGTTTTGTGTCATCTGCAAACATTTTGATGTTGCTTTGAATATCGTCTGGAATGTCGTTTACATATACCAGGAATAACGGTGGACCCAGGACGGAGCCCTGTGAAAACTCCACTGTCAACACTTGTCCAGTCTGAGTAGTTTCCTCGGATGTGAACCATCATTTGTCGATCTTGGATAAATCCTTGTATCCAGGTCAATATGGGGCCAGCGACTCTGTATGCCTCTAGTTTGTGACGTAATCTTTTGTGTGGTACAGTGTCGAATGCTTTTTGATAGTCTAGGTAAATTATGTCTACATTGTTGTTACGTCAAGGGACTCTGTCCAGCTTTCTAGAGTTTCTAGCAGGTTTGTCATGCAGCTTCGCCCTTGGACGAATCCATGCTGATGTATCGTTGAAAGGTTGTTGGACTCGAAGTGTTGTACAAGTTTGTCTTAAGCCCGCGGTCATAGAGACTAAGTCTAGTATAGATCGATAACAGTAGGTCTATAGTATAGTCTAGTATAGATCGATAATAGTAGGTTTATAGAATAATATAGTAGGCGGCCTTTTTTACCGACGGCCTTTATTGCCATACACCGGTAGCACCACAGGCCTTTGAATTTTCGTCCATCCATATCACTACCACATATCCCCGTATATTATATATAGTAGGTATATATACATCATGTAGTAAGGGGATATGTGGTAGTGATATGGATGGATGAAAATTCAAAGGCCTGTGGTAACCTAAATATCTTCAAAAATAAACTAGATTCATTTTGGTCAGATTTTTTGTATGTACGCAAGCGCCAGTACACAATCATTATCTTTCCTTTACCTCGAAGCAAATTAACTAAGCAATAAGCATAATGTAGTCGCCATCTATCTACAAGCATTTTGCCTATAAGGGTAGTATATGATAAGTACACAGGCCTTTGAATTTTCGTCCATCCATCCCTCTACCACATATCCCTCCTACTATATATATATACACCTGTGCAAAAGTTAAGCACCACCCTATTTTTACGCACATGCGAGGGTATATTCATGTGCTATGAAGAAAGCAATAGCATAAACATTTATGTATCCATCCATCTTAGTGCAAGAGGTAATAATGCAACTAGAGGAATGCTGATTATGATGGTGGGGAAACACTCTATGTTTTTGTTTGAACTTGAAAACGAGGCCTGAATATGGCTACGTTGACACAACTGACAACTATTGCCCTACAGTTGACACACGTGGCTAGATTGTCATTAATGGTGTCTGAAAACGAAGTTTAACATCTGTGTACGAGTTTGAGACTGTCATTATTAATACCGGGTATATCCACTTGTGCCTGGATGACGGCCTGGACACGACGTCTCATGCTGGTCACCAACCGACTGATACGCCATTGTGGTATTCGTTGCCATTCAAGATGGAGTGCGTCTGTTAATTCCTGTAGGTTCTGCACAGGAGGATCCCTCCTTCTCACCATGTTTCCCAGAATGTCCCAGATATGCTCAATAGGGTTCATGTCAGGGCTCCTTGCTGGCCATGGTAGGGTTTCGATGGCATTCTGGCGGAGGTATTCATGCACAGCTCTAGCACGATGTGGTCGGGCGTTGTCATCCATGAATATAGGGTGGGTTCCAGGTGCATGATTTAGAAAATGAGGGACCACAACTCTATCCAGTATGGAATCTTGATATCTTTGTCCATTTAGTGTTCCAGGTACAGTCAACAGATCCAGCTTACAATCAAATGAGATGCACCCCGATATCATAACGGAACCTCCACCAAATGGAACTTCTTCCATGATGTTACGTTGGTCGTACGCCGTGCGTCTGGACCTCCATACTCGAGTTCGACCATCTGTGGCATGAAGCAGGAACCGACTTTCATCGGACCAGTGTACCCGTCTCCAGGATCTCATGTTCCAGTGTCTTCTTTCGTTGCACCACCTCAGACGCTCCTCTTTGTGGTGTGCAGTGAGGAGAGGACGTCTGACAGGTCTCCTAGCTTTCATGCCAGCAGCATACAGTCTCCTTTTGACGGTAGACATTGACACTCTATTGCGCGTTTCCCATTGCCGGCTGAGCACTCTGCTGTTGGTGAATGGAGATCTCCTAACAAGGCGTACTAGGGCTCGATCATCACGGGCAGTAGTCTTCTTCGGTCTTCCAGATCTAGGCCTGTCCTTCACCTCGTTAGTTTGCCCATGTTTTGCAATCAAACGACTGATTACAGTATGGTTAATGTTCAGCTGTCTGCCAATCTCTCTGCATGACATACCAGTGGTATGCATGCCTATGATTTGCCATTTCACACGATCACTTAACCTTCGCCTTGCCATAGCGGTTCACAATCAAGAGCTAATTCTCTCTGTACAAATAAACCACGGTCATGAACACAAAATTCCTAATCTTGTCGCCTAAATCTGTATGTAATGTTCTACACCTCAAACTGGACTTTTACATAACTGAACACGTGTGCTGTTTCCCGCCACGCACGGACATCAAGCGGCGTGAAGTCATGCATGCATGTGCATTTCGTACTTGGAATTATGTCAGCTAACGCGGGGACAAAAAGTATGGCAGCCTAGTTGTACCATCATGTTTCTACGTTCTATTGTTTTTGCTGGTGCTTAACTTTTGCACAGGTGTATATATATATATATATATAAATATACACAAGGTGTGAAACCTTCATCTGTGGGCACCATTGTCAGAAAGCTGATTGGTTGGTTTGTAGTGGTTTGTAGTCAGAAACGTGATGTCAGCGGATCTTGACAACAAACCAACCAATCAGCTTCCTGACAATGGTGCCCACAGATGAAGGTTTCACACCTTGTGTATATTTATATATATAGTAGGGGTAATATGTGGTAGAGGGTAGAGCTGGGCGGTCTGACGGTAGTACCGTGAGGACCGCGGTATACCGTGAACCGATACCATGACCGTTGACATTTCCAAATACTGTGAATACCGTCCATAATGTTTGAGCAATATTTGAGAAATATATTCATAAAATCTGACTTGACCAAGGGTAAATATGTGCTAATGGTGCCAAAAATACAGGCATCCCTAACTATTAGCCGAGTTGAGGTGAAAGGGGCGTTGTAAAAACAAACATCAAGACGTCAATTACAAAATAATGACAGGCAGAATTGTATGTCAAATGTACGTCTTGAAAGTCTCACGGTAAAATTGCTTTATTTAAAACATCTAAACTAATTCTCTGGCCATCCGCCGGTAGTAATTACACTATAATATATTCCCTATTCCCGTTTCTATTATTTGTAATTTATTACTCCAAGCATTTTGTCACCGAACAAACACGCTAGAATAACAAAATAACATACAAACTGCGCGCTATTCAAACATAACAGCAATCTCGCAAAGACGTATCTGATTGGTTGTTCATGAACTAGACCGTGTGAAAATACATTACTATGCTGAATTTATCAATGAAAATTTACTAAAACGTAGTATTTGCTCGCGCCGTTTTGATCACGTGCTAATTTATTAACAACGAGCAGCGTTGAAGTCGTTAGGGGGCCTATTTGTTATTTTTCTGGATTGTTTTAAGAAATTTCTTTATGGATTAAATCCAGTTTAAGTAATGACACCTAAAAATTATAGTGTTTTAGTTTTTGTAATTCATTTTTCAACCGGCTACACGTCGGAAGTGCGCGGAAATAGCTTTTTACAAGCATTGTTCACGTGAAGCATGGCGAGTAACGAGTCTGCACATCGGGTACTCGGTAATTATCAGAAGCATTGGAATCGGCTATATTCAATGTCGTGTTATATGTATGTGTATAACCCTGTTTTCGCGAGTAACAGAATATATGACTCCAACAGAAATAAGAGTACAACACTCGCCCCGTTTAAATACTCGCGGATTTTGTCTGGACTCTGTTTATCAAAGCGCTCGACTGACAAAATAAAATTTACCGTTTGCTGGTCGCACGCATTAATAGCAAGAACAATCCAGATTGAAAATAGTGCACCCCAATGTGAATGTCTCAAACAGCGGGTTATAGTTAGCGAGTCGACCACACCCTTTGACCGATATTCCCGTGAATGATATTACGTCAATAAAAATAGTGACATACTAAAATCGTGAAACTAAACAGTCGCAATAGCCATGTTTTTCTTCTCTAAATCAGGAAGCCGATTTATTTATTTTACCTATATTTACCGTTGATTGGATATGGAAGTGAAAAGGAAATGGAAAAAATTGTTCTAATATGGTGGCATGCCTCAAGCTCAGATGACGGTATACCGTGGTACCGCAGTATTGTTTCATGGTACCGATACCGTCATGTAAATATCAATACCGCCCAGCTCTAGTACTTAGTAGAGTGATGGATGGACGAAAATTCAGACGTGTGATAAGTATAAGTATAGGCACACAATGGCAAGTTCATACGTCAGGTGTTGCTTGATTATACATATTTGAATTATATGTTTCCAATTTAATAAAGTCAGTTGGATACTTTGAAAACAATTTGACTGGGAATTCAGGTTTGTTAGCGGATATGACGTCACCCGCGGTCTAGACATGTCAAGTGTTTACTACCACGAAATTATAACCATTATTTTTAATGAAGTGCTGCACAGAAGTGCATTGCAAGATATTGAATATATGATAAATATATGTAAATACATAGTTTTGAACGATGACACGAATGCTATCAATGCGCCTTTTTGACGCTAGCAAATTTTAATACAGACTTGTTTTGTGGGTTTGACTTGTTCTTGTTGTGTAAATTCCGCCTCTGAAATCTGTATCTTACACGAATTTACACGAACTTACACGAATCCTCTACTGACAGCAGGCGTCAACAAGCCTCTAACGTCAGGAATGGGCTGCATATATTTATGGTTCATTTTAATGTTATTAAGTTGTTATTAACAATTATACAAGTATCTGTTTGAAGTGCAGATTCTTAATCTGGCAACAATGTAAATGGTTTACTAATCGCTGTCGCTGGCGAAAAACGATGTTATACCAATAATATAAAGTGCTACAAGTATAAAATCAACAATGGACTAGTAAAACTAATCAATTCAAATCGAGAAGTGCATTTTAAAATCGTGAGTCAAAAGATCGTCATCTAAAGAACTTATTATAAGTACGAAAACTGGTGTCAACTGACCCAAATTCAAAATGGCTCCAAAAGATGTGAAAGACAAGAAAAGTCGTCCAACAAAAAAATCGGTAACCGAACTGGAAGCTAAATCGGTGAGTGAACTGGAACACGATTCAGATAGTGAAAGTGAACCAACATTGCAAACTGAGGTCAAAGATATTCTATTTAATACACTGTTCAATGACAAACATTTCATGTCACAGTTAATAGAAACAATTGCCACGAATATAGCTGATCGACTTGCAAAAACTCCTGAAGCACTGCTGTCAATTCTTAAGACAGCAGGAGTGATGGAAGAAATCAAGCAAGATGTATACAGTGGTATCACCATGGATATCAAATCCACAAAAGATGACATTGATAACATGAAATTGGCGCTCCAATCACTACGACAGGCTAATGAGCATCTATCCCTGGAGCTGGATGCCCATCAACAGTACACCCGCAGAACATGTCTGCTGCTACATGGCGTCCCAGAAAAAGCGAATGAGAGCACCGATGAGCTTGTTATACAAACAGTCAATGAAAAGCTTCACGCCCATGGTGTTAAACTGAGCAGCACAGACATCTGCAGAAGTCACAGACTCGGAAGAAAAAGTCTCACACAGGCTACAACCGCACGCCACCGACCGATTATCTTTAGGCTCACTACATACAACAAGAAAAATGAAATCTTCACCCGTAAAAAGTTTCTAAAGAACACTGGAATCACGTTAACAGAAAGCCTGACACCAGCAAGGTTCCAACTACTTAAGGATGTTCAACGACATCAATCTGTTGAAAATGCTTGGACAATCGATGGAAGGGTGACATGCCTACTCAGATCTGGTAGAAAAATACCAATCATGTCACCAAATGATCTATCCAAACTCTAGCTTTTTGAATTCTTTCTTAATGTTACATAATATCATGACTATGTATTTCCAAATGTGTATAAATAGTATGCACAGATGCACATTTATTTGACCATATAATGGCTAATCTGCTCAAGAAAAAAGAAAATATTCTGAATGCCCATTTATAGGCCAACAGACTATTTTTCACGGTTTACCACTGGAATGAAGGGCTCAGCCTATCGAGCCAGTCATTCCATTGTTAAAATTTCAAAAATGTCATTCTCTTGGTCTGGAGAAAAAAAAAATGGAAGTTCTTCAAGGCCACTGCATAGGTTGTCTTGCCGTGAAATTATATGTATATAACACTCTAATCTTTCATATTATTATTTTACAGAGGATGAAAGCACCTGAACCCATCTAGAACAGTTGGCAAAATTGTGACACCAGGCAAATCGTCAACACAGTAATATATAGTACACAAACCACTATGTGTTATCTGTTGTCTGTCTGCTTTGGTGAGTGGTGCTGTACATACTATCAAATTGTATGTGCTAAAAGTAGTCCAAATGTCTAATTGTCTGTCCTCCCGATTACCTAAGTACAGGGAGTAATAATAATGTTTATATGCCTGAAACCGATACCCAACACTTTCAATGATGAACTCCCCATATATCTCAATTTCAACGTTTAGATTTGTCTGGAAGCCATTGCTGTCTTAAGGAAACAATGATTCCCAGTCAGGTTGATTTCAAAAGACAACAGTATACGTTCGATATCACAAAGATTCTACTTTTTCTGGAACTTCTCAAGGAAGGGGTTAAGCTGTTCTAGCTTCAGTGACTTAAATGATTGTTGCCTGAATATCCATAAATGTAATTACGATCCCAATCCCTATAGATACGCTTGTCTAACCCATGATCTGAATACTCGTCATATGGTTATGTAAATGCTCACCTCTACCTATATATCAGATATATGTGTATCTGGCACAGCACCAGCCTATCTCTCTGACCTTGTACAACCTTACATTCCTGGTCGCTCTCTCAGATCTGCAAATCTAAATCTACTAAAAGTACCTAAGGTCAACTCTAAAACATATGGCCATAAAACTTTCTCTTTCACTGCAGCTACCGAATGGAATAACTTACCAAATGAAATTAGAAACTCATCAACTTTAGAAATCTTTAAATCCAATCTTAAATTCTATTTATTTCAAATAGCATATCCATAGAATACTTACGCGCGTTAGCGCTTAGAGCATGCAGTTGCATGGATTAAGCGCTCTAAAAATGTACTATTATTATTATTATATTATTATATGTCGCCTCGCTTTACTTGTGATCTATCAAACTCCAACAATAGTTTTTCTCTTACTGTTGGACAATATCAAGACTATGTGTTTTCAAATGTGTATAAATAGTATGTATAGATGCACATATATCTATTTAACCCTAATCTGGTCAATAAAATCAAAATATCCTAAATACCCTTGGCAAGCCAAGATAAGATTATTTTTCAGGGTTTACCACTGGAATGAAAGGCTCGACTACTGAGCCAGTCATTCCAGTGTTAAAATCTCAAAGATGCTACTCTCTTGGTCTGGGAAAAATGTAGGTTCCCCAAGGCTACCGAAGAAGCCGGCCTGCCGTGTAAGGATTAAATGTAAATAATATACAACAAATTTTCTCTTACTGTTGGACAGTATCAAGACTATGTGTTTCCAAATATGTATAAAGAGTATGTATAGACGCACATATATCTATTTAACCCTGTAATCTGGTCAACAAAATCAAAATATCCTGAATGCCCTTTGCAAGCCAAGAGAAGATTATTTTTTCCAGGGTTTACCACTTGAATGAAGGGCTCCGCTATCGAGTCAGTCATTCCAGTGTTAAAATTTCAAAAAATGGCATTCTCGTGGTCGGGAAAAAATGGAAGTTCCTCAAGGCCACAGCAGAGGCTGGCCTGCCGCGAAAGGGTTAAATGTATATAATATTCTAATTTTTCATATTATTATTTTACAGATGATGATAACACTTGAAGCCACACAGAATAGTTTGCAAATTGTGACACCAGGCAAATCTTCAACACGCTAATATATAGTACACAAACCACTATGTGTTATCTGTTGTCTGTCTGCTTTGGTAAGTGGTGTTGTACATACTGTATGTGCTAAATGTAGTCCAAATGTATATTTGTCTGTCCTACCAATTACCTAAGTATGTGAATTAACAATAATGTTTAAATGCCTGAAACCATTACCCAACACTTTCACCAATGAACTACCCATATATCTCAGTTTCAACATCACCACTTCGGAAAACTGCTGATTATTATCAGTTAAATCTGTCTGGAAACCGTTGCAGTCTTAGGCAGCAATGGTTCCCAGTCAGGATGATCACAAAAGACACAACAGTATACGCCCGATAACACAAAGATTTTACTTTTTCTGAAACTTCTCAATGAAATGGTTAAGCTGTTCTAGCTTCAATGACCCAAATGATTGTTACCTGAATATCCATAAATGAACTTACATTCCCAATGCCTATATGAAATGTATTGGTACTGAACGAAATTACACGTTTTGACCATATAGAGATCTACAATGTAACATATAACGTTGGCATAATATAACAGTTTAACTAGAATTTACAGAAACAAAAACATAATTCGAACGAACATGAAATTACATAATATATACAGTCAGCCTTCTGCGACTAGCCACATTGTTCTGGAAGCAAGAGGATGGCGCTTCTCCAAGACAGGTGGTCCGAATACCACCCGTCTAAAATACGCACAGTTGCTAATGGAGGGATCCAATCTGTCACCCAAGTAATTGACGTCATATTAAATTGCCTATATGCTTGTCTAACTCGTGATTTGAATACTTGTCAAACTCCGAAGACACATGTCACCTGGTCTTACCTTCGCTCATATCTGCCCATGACGTAACTGACATAATATATGGTTGTATAAATGCTCACCGCTACCCATATATGTCGCCTCGCTTTACTTGTGATCTATCAAACTCCAACAATAGATCTTCTCTTACTGCTAGACAATATCATGACTATGTGTTTCCAAGTGTGTATAAATGGTATGTATGGATGCATATGTATTTGTTTAACCCTGTAATGGCTAATCTGGTCAAGAAAATAAAAATATCCTGAATGCCCTTTGCAAGCCAAGAGCTTATTTTCCCCAGGGTGTACCACTTGAATGAAGGGCTCCGCTATCGAGTCAGTCATTCTAGTGTTAAAATTTCAAAAATGGCATTCTCTTGGTCTGGAAAGAATGGAAGTTCCTCAAGGCCACTGCAGAGGCTGGCCTGCCGTGAAATGGTTAAATGTATGTAATGTTCTAATCTTTCATATTATTATTCTACAGCTGATGATATCACTTGAATCCACATAGAATAGTTGGCAAACTGTGACACCAAGCAAATCCTCAACACGGTAATATATAGTACACAAACCACTATGTGTTATCTGTTGTCTGTCTGTTTTGGTAAGTGGTGTTGTACATACTGTTATATTGTATGTGCTAAATGTAGTCCAAATGTACATCTGTCTGTTCTACCAATTACCTAAGTAGGTGAAGTAACAAGGTGAACTCCCAATATATCTCATTCTCAATGTCACCACTTTGTCTTAGGCAGCAATGGTTCCCAGTCAGGTTGACTTCAAAAGACACAACAGTATACGTTCGATATCACAAAGATTCTACTTTCTTTGAAACTTCTCAATGTAAGGACTAAGATGTTCTATCTTCAATGACTTAAATGATTGTTACGTGAGTATCCATAAATGTAGCTACGATCCCAATGCCCATAGGCTTGTCTAACCTGTGATCTGAATACTCGTCACTCTCCGAAAATACATGTCACCTGGCCTTACCTTCGCTCATATCTGTCCATGGCCTAACTGGCATAACTTATGGTTACACAAATGCTCACCGCTACCCACATATGTCGCCTCGCTTTACTTGTGATCTATCAAACTCCAACAATAGATCTTCTCTTACTGTCAGACAATATCATAACTATGTCCATCTAATCCATTAACATTTTATATAATCTCATTTTATTAGATAAACACTATCTCTCCATCACTGTAGCCAGCAATAGCCTTTAGCCACCCCATTTTTTGCTGTCCATGCCTGTCCGGTTCCCGTGCTTATCCTGCAACAAACCTGTCAAATCTAATCAGCGTGCAATTCTATGTGACTGTTGTGGTGATTGGGTGCATTTAAGATGCTCCCAAGGGCTAACTATCACAGATATGAAGAACTCCAGAGTTCTGATGAGCCATGGTGGTGTTTTCAATGTAACCAAACTAATTTTCCTTTTAATCACTATGAAAACGATACTGAATTTCTGCTTAATATCATAGGTGACAAATATGACTACAGTACATATATAAATGCAAACATACTTGTAAACCCATTCAAGCTAAATACTTCTAACCAGGGCAATGAATACACAAATTTCTCTGAAACAGATATTGATAATGAAGGTATGAATTTTCCACTCTGTGACTATATACTTCAGAAAGAATTTAATGATAATATTATCAAGAGTACTGATGCTATCACCTTTTCAATGATTCATATTAACATTAGATCGCTGCTAAAAAAATTTGATAAATTTAATAACTTTATGGATTCCAGCTCACATGAATTTAGCGTCATAGGAATTACTGAGACATGGTTGAAACCTGACTCACCACTGGACTTAATTAATATGCAAAATTACAAATTCATTGAAAAACACAGGCCAACTAAAAAAGGTGGTGGTGTAGGCATCTACATAAAGGACAGTTTACAGTATGATTTGAGAGATGACCTGTCAATGAATGAAGAATTTATTGAAACTATTTTTATTGAAATTCCCAATGAAAAAAACTAAAAATAAACTTGTCGGTGTCACATACAGACCTCCTGGAAGTGACAACGACAAATTTATGAAATCATTCGAAAAAATTCTAAATACCATACAAAATGAAAAGAAATCTGCTTATATATTAGGTGACTTTAATATTGATTTGTTAAAACAACATAGCTTCTACAATCAAGACCTATTAAATTTATTAAAAATATCTGGCTTTTATCCATTTATAACGAAACCAACAAGAATTACAGAATGCTCGGCTACTGTTATTGACAACATCATCTCGAATAATGCTGTAAGTGGCAAGAATCAAACAGGTATCTTTGTTGTAGATATTTCAGACCATTTACCTATTTTCTATATAGAAAAAGAAACCAAAAAAGGAAAATCATTTGTAAAAGAAACAGTAACTTGTAGAGACTTCAAAAAGGAAAATATAGAAATGTTCAAAAACAATATGGCTAACATAAACTGGAACCAGGTAATTGAATCCCAGTCATGTGAAGATGCCTACAACACCTTCCACACTATATGCTCTAACATCTATGAATCTGCCTTTCCACTTAAAAATATTAAGAAATTTAAACAAAATCCTACTAAACCATGGATTACAAGAGGAGTGATAGCTGCCTGTCACAAGAAAAACAAGTTATATCTGAATTTTATTAAATATCCGACAAAGTATAATGACTCACAGTTCAAGAAATATAGAAACAGGCTAAATCAGATAATTAGGACAGCAAAAATACATTATTTTCATAATAAATTTGATGAACAAAAAGATAATATAAAGGAAACATGGAAACTGATTAAATCATTACTAAATAAGAAAAAAACCAATACTGAAGCATCACGGTTTATTTATAATAATAGAGTCATTAACGACAAAAAAGAAATAGCAAACAAATTTAATGAGTATTTTACTAACATTGGTCCTAATTTATCACAAAAAATTCAACCCAGCTCGAACATACATATAACGGACTTTCTAACAGGTAGTTATCAACACTCTATTTTCCTAAATCCAACAGATACTCACGAAATCTACAAAATACTAATGCAAATTAACACAGCTAAAAGTGCTGGAATCGATAATTTCAAATGGAAAATTTTTAAACACTGTGTAACAGAAATACTAACACCATTGGACCACATCTGTAATCTCTCACTTACACAGGGAGTATTTCCATCAAGATTAAAGGTTGCACGTGTGACACCCATATACAAAGCTAAAGATGTATCTGACTTTAATAATTATCGGCCAGTCTCGGTACTTCCACTTTTCTCAAACCTCTTAGAAAAGCTGTATTTTAGTAGAATTACTAAATATCTAAACAAAAACTCAATCATATATCCTTCTCAATATGGTTTCAGAGAAAAACACTCTACTATGCTTGCCATTGTGGATATGATAGAAAAATTATCAACCTCCCTTGAGAATAATGAACATACGCTAGGTGTATTCTTGGATCTTTCCAAAGCCTTCGATACAATTGATCATACAATTTTACTGCAAAAGCTTGCATACTATGGAATAAGAGGTACTGCATTGAACTGGATACAGATTTACCTGTCAAACAGGGAACAGTGTGTACAATTCAATGGGGCTATCTTTGAATACAAAAATATAGTTTGTGGTGTTCCCCAAGGTTCAGTTCTTGGGCCCCTGCTGTTTCTCCTATATATGAATGACATACCCAAAGTCTGCAAACATCTCTCACTAATACTTTTTGCAGATGACACAAATGCTTTCTGCAGCCACAAGGATATAGAAATTCTATACAAAAATGTCAATAATGAAATGGCGAAATTAATAGACTGGTTTAAAGTAAACAAATTGTCCTTAAATGTATCAAAAACTAATTATATACTATTCACAAAATCTAAGAAACTAAAAGAAATAGCTCTCCCAAACCTCTATATCGACAACCAGATAATTCAAGAAGCACAATATGCTAAGTTTTTAGGAGTATATCTGGACAAAAATTTAACATGGGAGAAGCATATTGAAATTATTACTACCAGGGTAGCAAAAAGCATTGGCATCATTCGCAGACTGAAACCCTATCTAACACCTAATATTATTAAAACCCTGTACTGCACAATGATACTTCCTCACATCACCTACTGCAATGCTATCTGGACTAATACATCTCAAGCTAGACTAAAAAACTAAAATCTCTGCAAAAGCAATCTATTAAACTATTTTCACAAACAGCAGGTGGCCAGGATATCTTTAAATCAGAAAAGGTCTTAAAACTTGAGGACACAGGAGGGCTCCAACTATACACAATCTTAAAGGACTTCCACAATGGCAACTTACCCTCATCCTTATCTAACATTTTTATGCTCAATACACAATTGCATCCTCACAACACAAGAACAAGAGATAACCTCCATTCAACACACCACCAAACAAAAGCAGCACAACAAAAACCCTCATACAAAGCAATTCAGTTATGGAATAATACAGACACAAGCACACGCACAGACATCATAAAGCTACAGTACTTTAAGCAGAATATCAAAAAGAAGATTATAGAAACCTACTAGACTCTGGAGAACACACACCATCATGGCATGCTATTCTCATACTTGCACCCAGTCACCAGAACAAATAATAATAATAATAATAATATTAATAATAAGAAGAATATCTGTCATAATGGTAACTACCAAACAACTAACTCTACCATCACAGCCTAAAAAATACTTTGTCATTGATAATAAGAATATGTAATATAGAATTATTAACTTAAGCAAGATAAGCACACATCCCTCTGTCATGTCTTTCCCTGTAAAAATGTAAATTGTCATACGTCTATTAACTGTTGGACTGCTGGAAGCGGGCAATAACTCCAATTGGCAATGACTCTGGATTGGCTGAGTATTTTAGAAAAAATTTGACTGAAAGTTGCTTGTGTCTTAGCCACCGACAACGTTCGGTCAAATTGTTTTAGAGGTACTCAGCATACCCTGAGTTAGGCTCCATGGAAAATGTAGACTGCAGAGGCTTGGCAGCGAGACAGTTAACTATATGTATATATAGGACTATAACATGTTAACCGTATGTATTCAGTATTCTCATGTCCTATACTGTTGTTGTTATATGTTATATGTTATATGTAGGGGTCCACCGCCACATAGGCTCTGCCTTTGGTGGACTACCTGTTGCGAAACTGTAAATGTATATTCTATATCAAAATAAATAATCTTGAACTTGAACTTGAACAGAAGGATAAATTCCTAGCCACTTGGGTCAAGTTCGACTCCTATAACCATAGTTAGCTATAGCTAACTAGAGTACCAGCCGAACATCAAATAGTTAACAAGCTAGTCAACTATAGTCAACCAAGCACCCGACCTCGGTTCAGATGGTTAGTCCGATATTTGTGTAAATTTTAAAATGGCGAACACCGATCGCTTGCCGAGAATAAATACGTATAAAAGTGTAAATATTTAACTAAATAACTTAGGTTTGATGAAATTATGCTTTTCCATTGTATGTCAATGTTCCCAAGCCCATATTCCTTCCAACGGTATGCCATATGAACGCTTTTTGACGTCTTAGCGGACAAAAATAACCCGTTTCCGTAGGTCATCAAAACAGATGACAGAAAGGGTTAATGGAGACTGGTATCCAGTTCCAAATTTTCTGCAATAGTAATTCAATAGGGAACCGGGTACCAACGAACTATAGTCGACTACGATCAAGTTCGACTGGGCATAGCAACTGCCCATGATCAGTAAACCAGCAAACTGACTATAGTCAACGAGTCGAACCTGGCATTGGGTCCTTGAGGGAACCCATTCATTTCGGCCCAATGTGTGTATTAATCGCACGCACGGCGAACTATTTCGGTACTGTGCACACATACGCACAGGTTACTGCTGATTTTGATGACGTAGTCAGATTCTGTAAAAACACTAACGGGTGCCTTGAGGGAACCGTTATTTATATGCCTACAAATTCTAAATACATAGATATAGCCAGACGTCTGAGAGTTACCTCGAGGGACGCTTTATATATGTAGATGTGTGCCTTGAGGGACCATGTATTTATGTAGATTGCTGAGGGTGAGGGTGCCTTCAGGGAACCTGTATTTATGTAGATTGTTGAGGGATGCCTTGAAGAAACCTGTATTTATGTAGATAGCTGAGGGGTGCCTTGAGGGAACCTGTATTTATGTAGATAGCTCAGGGTGTCTTTATTTATGTAGATATCTGAGGGGTGCCGTGAACGAACCTGCATTTATGTAGGTAGCTGAGGAGTGCCTTGAGAGAACCTGTATTTATGTATACTGCTGAGGGTGCCTTGAGGGAACCTGTATTTATGTAGATTGTTGAGGGGTGCCTTGAAGGAACCTGTATTTATGTAGATGTCTGAGGGGTGCCTTGAATGAACCTGTATTTATGTAGATTGCTGAGGGTGCATTGAGGAAACCTTTATTTATATAGATTGTTGAGGATGCCTTGAGGGAACCTTTAAAGTGTAAATAGTTATTTCACTTAAATAAACCTCCTGAACTCGAAAATTTAATCGGTTAATACTATAAAGGCTGTATTAGAAAAATATCAGCATATTATCATTCATTTCCGAAGATTGCCAAACAAACCTCTGATTTGTTAGAAGCAGGATTTCCCTAGTACTTCTGACGTCACAAGTGGGAGAGGGTGTAAAAAGGTGGAAAGTCGTTGTTTTCCGATAGATTTTCAGACTACTGAGTCTCAAATGCAGTAGATTTGCATGGGTGGGTATAATCTGATATGGCAGGAGAGCCAGAAGTCCAAGTTGGAGACTGACAGATGCAAGGATTCAATAAAATGAGGTCTTGACGAGCAATAATGCATTTGAACACGAACATATGACCGACATTTTCACAATAGTAGGTTAGCGGGGCCTCAAAACTGCAGATAGGCGAGTACCTGGGTACTAATATCTGAGACTTGGTTCCCTGCGAAGTTATTTTCTTTCTTTAATACAGCTGAGAAAACTTTGTTAATTGTTATTTTACGCAAATAAGCCTCCTAATTTTAGTCTTTAGTTCTTTATTTACAAAGTTACTTAATTCTAACAAGAGGTGGTTAGTTCATCACTCATTTGCGAAGGCGCAGACACAAATTTATCGTTCACTAACAGGGGTTTCCCGTTGCACATTTTTAAATTGTTCTCAAAGTTAAAAAGATGCCGTCTGCTGAAACTTCGTCCTCCTCTTCGGACAGTATTTCCATTGACTCGGATGCTATAGATTTGTATGGCAGCGGAGAGTCCGATGGTCATGAAGATGGCCAAGTCTGTGATCGCGCCGAGGCTATTCAGCCATATCGCTTTGAGCCATTACGAAGAGTGGATGATACCGAACAGGCAGAAGCACACGATGGGGATGTGGAAGGTGTGATGGCAATGGACCGCATTGGAAACGTGAACTGGTAGGTTATTTGACCTAGAATCTAGGCTAGAGTTCTTACGGCAATCATGTAATTGTAGCATACATAATGGCAACTGTTAAAATTAAATGTTAAAATTGCAATGTGTGCACTGATGTCATACATAGCATGACAACTATTAAAATTACATGTTAAAATTGTTTCAAAAACAGACTAGACAAATTCTGGAATAATTTCTGGTATATATACTAACATATTAGGTGACTTGCGGGCAGTTTCGTCGTCCTCCGACCTCCTTATAGGCAGTTGCTGAAACGTGGGGGCAGTCATGTTAAGCTTATTTTCATCTAAATAGCCGAAATCATCCAAATCTGGGGGGAACAAATTTCCCCAAAAATTGACACTAGGTGGCGCTAGTGTGCAACTGGGTTTTTTAGTTATGTCCCTTTGGCTGAAACGTTAATTAACATACCTGCTTTGACCCGGAAGTAAATTGTTTATATATAATTGATAGATAAGTGCTACAAAGGACGCTCTTATGGGCAGTTGGAAATTAATTGAGTGTTTAGCCTCTCAGTCGCGCGTGCTTCTTCACTGTATAAGCAAACAACACGGGCACTCGAGATACTCTCGACATGATATTAGTGATTAGCGGGAATTTTACCCTTTATAAGTTATAAGATGTGCTATTTGTAGCATTTGTCTGAATTTAAATCATCTCCTGCAATGTTGTAAAATTACTGTTGTTGTGGCTTTGGTGGCGGCGGCAGTGGGGGTTGTGGTAATGGTGGCGCTACTAGTTGTAGCGGTCGTGGGATTAGTAGTAGTAGTAGTAGTAGTAGTAGTAGTAGTAGTAGTAGTAGTAGTAGTAGTAGTAGTAGTAGTTGTAGTAGTAGTAGTAGCAGCAGCAGCAGCAGCAGCAGCAGCAGTAGTAGTAGTAGTAGTAGTAGTAGTAGTAGTAGTAGCAGCAGCAGCAGCATCAACAACAACAGCAGCAGCAGCAGCAGTAGTAGTAGCAGCAGCAGCAGCAGCAACAGCAACAACAGCAGCAGCAGCAGCAGCAGCAGCAGCAGCAGCAGCAGTAGTAGTAGTAGTAGTAGTAGTAGTAGTAGTAGTAGTAGTAGCAGCAGCACTAGCAGCACTAGTCCGAATTTGTGAATTTCAAACAACTTACTACCAACCGCAATACTCACACCGGCCTTTGGCAGCGTGAATAACTAAAATTCTTAACGCCGGTTTTCACTATCAGATTAATCTGATCAGATTCGTAGAGTTCGATAAAATTTGACCGGGTAAACAAAAAATCACTAGTCTAAAGTCTCAAGTCTGATATCTGACGTCCACTCTGAAGAATTGGGCTAATTCAATTTCCTCAAATTTTGTCAGAATGTGTGCTTTAAATCGCATTTTGCGCGCGTTGGGATCGATGTTTATACTTTGAACCCCGAATTCCCAGAATCGTAATTTCAAGGTAAGCATAGCTTAACAGCTAAGATGTTTAATGTTCTGTTTAATTTTACTCTTGGCTGCTGTGGTCTATGGCAGCAGCAGTGTACCAGTTAAATTTATTTCAAAATATTCAACAGAATGTTTATTAACTTGTACATTCACCAAAGACATACAATTCGTACATTTGACTGACAACTTCTGCTTCATGGTTATACCTTACACACAATCCTACTTACCCACCCCAGTCTTACGCGTAACGGGATTCTTAGGTTTTCTTTCCGTAAGTGTGTTCGTACGTATCTACATACATGCGTGCATACGTGCGTACGTAGATGCGCCACGAAAATGTTGGAAAGAGAATTTTTTTAAACTGGACACTATGATTGTATATCACCCAAACATGGGCCTAATCTTGCAGTTTTTGGCATTGATCCGTTATGTACATAGGCCCATCAGTTCCATATATCTAGAAAAGCTCGTCATTGAAACTCTTCTTACGGATTGAGAGAAAATAGGAGGAAAAGATATACCGCCCACCTACCCGCTACGCATAGCGTTATGTGCCTAGTCTAAAATCATATCCAGACAAATCCTGCATTTACTCATTGCACTAACATATGCCCACTCACATTAGCTTCGCTATTCGATATGGCAGAAGAGCAGCAGGGCGAGACCCATGCAATATGACGATGGCATTTACATGACTGTATTGTATGCCGGGCTGCCAGCGTGAGGTGGGGGTGGGGACATTTTAACATCTAGCTGATTTTCTCTTGTTGATTATGACGTCATATACCTGAGTGACAGTTCTGATCCCTCCTTTGCCTCCCGTATATATATGCCTCCTTCAACAAGAGCTAGAAGTTACATGAATGGCTGCTCGTCATTTCGCGCATAGGATACTGCTTATAATTGCCTGGATCACTGGATCATCTAGCAGTTATCCTAAGATGGATGAAAAGGATAAAGTTGATCGTTTCTCATTTAACGATTTATCCAAATCTTTCATCTATTCTCTTGTTGACGACACAAGCAACGGTGATTTTTGCTGCAGAAGGTTTTCTTTTATCCGCCATCTGATTAACCTGATTGTTTAAACACTTGTCAGATTAGTGCTACAGCGTCAGATTAATCTAATCATGAAGACCGGCACTTAATAACGTCATGACCGTCCTACATCGTTGATCTGTTGACCTCAAACTTAAAACAATAATAAAGTGTTGTAATATGAAGGCTTGAACTAAATCTCGTGAGTCTAACCGCCTTGCACTCCAGAGTTATGGCCAAAATGTGTATTCTTGTTTGTACCTTGTAACCCCGTGACCTAGATATTTTGTTGCTTTGAGCTCAATCTCATAGAACTTCTAGGCACCAATAATGTGGCTGCTCGTCATTTTTTAAATGGATGTGCCAAATTTGGTGAGTCTATATACTTGCGTTCCAGATGTATAGTTATTTAAATGTTTGACATCAAACTTATTTTTTGCCTAGCCATCTACCATATGAATAGATATACAACATTTATGATTCTACATTCTCGGACTCTGAGATCTACGCGCAGATAATCAGACAAACAAATAAACAAACAAACAAACAAAACAGACAAACAGAAGACACCAGCCGCAATACTCACACTGGCCTCTGGCGGTGTGAGAACTGATGAGTACGACAGTCCTTTAAAATGCACAATTGCTGTAACAAGCAGTTTTTAACTGACGGACAGACAGGCTACCTTATACAATGCATCATTAAACCAAGCAAAATCTCACAAGGATTGCACAAATAAAATATCTGATCTGGAGTCTACAAGTATATTTTACACAAAATATCAATGTGGCATGTGTTATTACTCTCAGGCGTAAGCGCATGTGTTGCATGCATGCGTGCGTGCGTGCATATGCCTGCATGCACGCATGCGTGTACGCCTGCCTTTGTGAGTGTATTCATGCCCGTGCATACATGTGAGCGCATGTGCGTGAAACCACCCTGCCTGCAAACTCAGGGCGGGGAGGCGTGATGTTTTGAGGAAGAATCGACGCAAGGGTAATTGGTTCCCGCCCCGGACTGAGCAACAATGTGTGAGCGGGCGTCACCCTCTCATATACGATGTTAGCGGTCTCTCCACCTCCGATATTTTACAATCTTAGTCTGAATCCATCTCCTGCATTTCTGGAAGTAAATATACATGATAGATTGGCGGTGAAATTATCTTATTTTGCCAGCTATTCCTGATAAGAGATATGTAACGTATCACGCTGAATGGAAATCCTTTGAAATTTCCCAATACTCCGTCGTAAATTATGCGAAAATACCTTGGTTCTAGTTGCAGGCATTAGCACTGCTGCTTAATTAAACAACAAGGGAAGTGTTCACTTCATGATAAAAGCATGGGATGTTGTATATAGATACCTTTGTAAGTCTGTGTATGTCTTTATCAGATTAGGAACAAGAACCCAATAAAATTCGTCTTACAAGCGTTCTAATATGCATAAATCCAAAATGACCGCCACAAGAAAAGATTGTTGCCTATATTTTTATTTATTTTCCGAGTTTGAGCTTTATTACTCTTTATAGAAATCCTTGTCACATTTTATTCCTCCGAGATTGTTTATCTTACATATTTTGTTATTAGACAATGCCTTAGTTTGCATATTTCCAATATGACCACTAGTTACACTCAAATATCACTATGTTTTTAGGAGCTTTATGGCAGCAAAAGTACAGAACCTGTTTTCCCTCTATGTTTGTGTTTTGATCTTTGAGAGAGCATACTAATGATCTTTATGTTAGTCCAAAGGTGTAATATCCAAATCGTTGTGTGCCCAAAAGTACTGATTTGTTAGCATTTACTCTTGATGTAAATTAGACTAATCTCATTGTAAAGGCATACAACCACTCTGGCAGATGCCCAACTCTGTACATTTAAGCGCATTTGATGACTTCCGGGAATGCTGTCCACTGTCGTTTTCTTTCAGGCTCCAGCCAGAAAGCCATGGTATGGTAGGTTCCTGTGCAAAGCATTGCCCCCATACGTAGCTACCTCGATACACCACTCTCTTACAATGCGCAAACAAGGAGGTTTCAGTTAACGGGATATTCTCAAGCGATCTGGAACCTTGGGAAAATACATGGTTCCCGGCATCGTTCACTGCCAATAGCGCATGAGTCCTGCTATACAAAAGTACAACAAACGTTTGGACCTTCTCAAAGAAAATTTGTGGAATTTTTTCTAGATAGTCGGCTACGGTTCGAAGGGTGTTTGTGAGTTGTTCGAAGACATTCCAAATCCTACAGCACGTTTTCCTCCCACGTCCTGTAACGAATGAGACATTATCACAACCAGTTAGGCTATGAAACATGGGAAGAGGCATCGAATTTTCAGGGCCAATATTCGCAAAGATACTGTGGGCAGCAATATATCTGAATGACTCCAGTCCCAAAAGCCACCCATAATTATGTGATATACATCTGTTTGGCGACACACACAGCTAGAACAACGACATCGGTATCCGTTGTGCGAATGCTTACTTTTGAGTGTTCATTCTGCACACAGTCTTTGACATGCAGGAAATATCCTGATGTCAGTTTCATCGTGGCTACACGGTTGTAGGTTACTCATGTCCTTGCCACAATATGTAGACAATATTTGTGCACTGATTGTCGGGACAATTTCTGTTCCCTCTGGCTGTGACGATTTGGCCACACACTCTGCCAAGTAGAGAAAATGCCCCTCCTTGTTAGCATCAACCTGAAGGTATGTTGACCATTCGGCACGCAGCCGGGTTACATCGAAACATGCCGACGTTTCCCTGTCCCTCTTGTTTCTCAGACAGTTTGTTTGGGACTTGTTGGCAAATTTCAACTCTCTTGACAGATTGCAAGCATGTGTGTATGTTAGGAACGAATAGGGGCATAGCATATTCATTAACATGTGCACAACAGCGGCACTGTCTAGGATTTCGGAATCTACACATGCTTTATTTTCAGAGATCATTGTATTAGACTTGTCGATTGGAGACAAACCAGTAAGTCTCATTATGGTCCTTGCCTCATTTTACCCATGCTGGTGAATGGTGGTGGACATGTGTGATTCTCGTGTTTGAGGAATTCAATTAAGTTCCCACTACGCGATTGAGGAGCTAAGTAAAATCTGGAGAGGTGTGCACAGTTTTGTTTCAAAGACAATATCTAACATGCAGTATTTGACTTTGAAATTTTGGACGGTGTTCCAAACAGTGATACTTTGTTCTTAGGTATGGTGTCAGTGAGTGGCACACGACAGCTAACCAAGCGCTGTAGAACAAATTCTTCATACTGAGGTTGTCCAATAGATTCAATTGTCTTGACTGCAGCTAGTGACACTCTGTCCATGATACTGTTGGTGTTAATGTGATGTAACTCGCCACTGTCGTCAAGGAAAGATTTCTTTGCTCTACAAAGATTTTGTCCAGCTCTCGGGTGCTTGTCACAAACTCTTTCTGGGTTGCTTCAGTTTGATCATGGTGTTTCGTCTGATTTTGAGCTGGTGTATCTTTGAATTCTTCTGCCAGTCTGGCCCGCTCTATCCCACATAGCTTCCACCTTAAGAGCACACTAGGATTTTGTGTCAAGCAGATAGAACCCCATCTCCTTTCACAAGTTGATTCAGCTGTTCATCACACTAGTCAGGAGCCATAGACGAGAAATTGTGAGACGTTTTCTGAGCGGTGGCATTCATTTTCAATGTGTAACCATCATTATTACATGATTACCCTCTCCGTATTTATCTAGCCATGTCCATTGTGCCTGTTTTGTCAAGATATACAGTCGTTGTTTAGCAGTGGCAAACAAGTCTGCCCATGATTAAGATGTGGCACAGCGTGACAGACAATTCCCATGGAATGACAAACCATGGATCGGTTATGGGCGCCCATGGGATGTTGTCATTTTAGTTATAGACACCTTTCCAAGCAGTTCTTCAGTATTTTTCAAAGCACTCTCCATAGCTACAAATGATTTATAAACTCCAGAGATAATAATCTGGTAAGAGATGCTAAGCTGTTAGTGCTTCTAAGTGGTGGAAGTTCATTACACCTATCTTCCCCAGAGGCATCGACTGTTGGATGCTGGCAAAGTGAGACGGCCGTCCCATGAAAACTGTCTTTGGTTGAACGCGAACTGGTGTTGTGATCAATATTATCGAAACCACCAGTAGTGAACAATATTGCCTTTATGGTTGGGGGACACGCAATGCCATGGTCATGATAATACTTGCACACCCTGCTAGCTATATATGTCGATAAGCTCAATAGTCTATCATATGAAATACAAATCCTGTATGAAGGAAGATCCTGTGTTAGCTCTCTGCCGTGCGTGCTGGTATGCATATGTAGGCCAAGGTATATGGCAAATGGGGTCATATTTTCCTTACTCTGTCTAATGTGTGATTTAGCTCCTGGTATCCTCGGATGCTTAACACTGTTGAAAATCAGTAATTGGGATATATTGAGACCTACTGACCGTTGCTGGTTTTCGGTTTGCTCCCTTATCTTAGGTCCTTCCATAATCATATTTACCAGTGCTCCTAGCTTGTGTGCCACTGAAGTGCTTTGCCATGGTGTATCAAAGGAGCCAGCGAATCTGCACCGAAAACATTCAGTGGTCATATCACATCGGACTATTTCAGCTGCCTTAGCAAGTATCATAGCACCAGTTTAAAGGGTTTGCTTGCAAGCTTTGCTAAATCCAATCTTCATCAAACATGAGCAACAACGTCTTCCCCTTCCCTTTCGAATGATCCTTTAGATCTGGAACAATTTTGAAAAAGTTCCTCCTTTAGACCTTGTGCATTTACCTATAATTGTTCCTATCGTCTGTTATACACCTGGACTAACACAGACAAGGGGAACACTGGACACACGTCTGGATCTCTTGTATCTTCAATGCACAAAACCAACTCTATTAATACCAACGCTTTCAATTCAGCTTCTATATCTGGACTGGAAGATGCAATGGGAGTAGTTCTCGCAGGCTAAATAGACCACTCAAGCATGATCTGTGGTAGTCGCTTCTTGTTCTACCATGTCATAATTTGTTAACATTGCAAGCAACGATCTATCATTCAGGAGAGTTGATGCATTTCGAGCATGTTCATCAATTTACTTGGTAACAGCTTTGTTACTCTCTCTCTCTCTCTCTCTCTCTCTCTCTCCCTCCCTCCCTCCCTCCCTCCCTCCCTCCCTCCTCTCTCTCTCTCTCTCTCTCTCTCTCTCTCTCTCTCTCTCTCTCTCTCTCTCTCTCTCTCTCTCTTTCGTCACAGAAGAAGCACACATGAATGTCAGATGACCTGAGGAGATCAGAGCGCCAATTCTGGTCTTAATGGGCCTGCACTCGATCTGAAGGTCCCCAGATTTTCGATGTGTTTTTTACGCGATTGAGATGATATGAGTGAAACTGATTGAAACAAGTCTTATGTAAGCATACTTGATGTTTCTCAAGTGTCCGTTGGATTCCACTATCATCTACTATATAGTCAAAACACCGTTCCCATATATAATATCTCTATGACTATGAAAACTATGAATAGTTTAATGCCATACCTCAACACACTACATATATGAATACTAAACCGTTGCTGTGTAAATTCATAAGTTGCGCTTAAATAATTTACCAGATTATTCTGGTGGAAAGTCTGTAATAAATATTTGTGAAATCTGTTTTACATTCAATAGCTGATTATGTAAGGTGGCACAAATGTAGTTTATTTTACGATGTAGCGACGACAGGTGTGAAGTTCGAAGTTGACACTTTATAAACCATGCAATCAGCATTACACAGGGACCCTGATAACGCAGGAAACTGATATTCTATGCCGCCATAGCTGCCATCTTGGAGTTATGCAAATAAGGCTGTTCCCATGACAAATTCGTTGGCAGTCTCGTTTTTCGAGTGCTTGCAGCGGTCATTGTTCATGTGTCTCTGACAGAATTTGTAAAATTGAAGTGATACGTTGCATTAAATGAGTAAATTCACACCAAGATTTATATTATATATAATTCCACGAGTCTTGTTAAGATATCTGTAGATAGTCACTAAATATATGCGTGTGTGTACGTGCATGTGTGTGTGCGTGCGTGCGTGCGTACGTACGTACGTGCGTGCGTGCGTGCGTGCGTGCGTGCGTGCGTCCGTGCGTGCGTGCGTGCGTGCGTGCGTGTATCAACATAGACATTCTGCCAATGTCATGGTTTGAGGGCGACGTTTCCCCGGCCACCTACCCCCAAACCCCCCATCTTCAAGCGCTCTCATCAGTACTGTTTTATTAGGTCTGCTACTCCAGTGGCACAACTGCATAACAAGGAGATATTTGTCTGGGAGTTCAGTCATCAGTTGCTGTTTATTATTTAGGGCTCGTCCCCTGGAAAGCTGGGAAAATTGGACTTTTGGATAAGTGATTTCTTCCAATAAATGAGAAAATTCTACTCAAATATAGTTCCCTTACATGGCCATAGTTGGATGCGTGGGAGACACACCCAACCCCCCCCCCCCCCCTCCCCCCCCCCCCCAACCCCCACCCCACCCCCTGTTCTCCCAAATCAAGCGCATATTATATGGTTAACCGTATTGGAAATTTAATATCACTTTCCAAGAATTACCTTTTTTTCTCAGGACAATTGAGCAAACCAGATGCATCCGTGACTCTTAAATCTGGCCTATTCTCTCTACAATATATATGATGTAAATTCGTTGGGGAGCATTTAATCAGTATTTTAAATTATTCAATAAATTGTTGACACCAATAATGGCACCTGGTTCCGAGGAATGTCGCTTCCACATGTTATGAAGGTGAGAAATATCACCTGCGTTATTACAAGCAACAGTTAACATTAAAAGGGTCCCCGAATTCTATGTTTATGGTGAATACGGAAGAGCACGCTTTGGTTGACGAATGAAAGAAAACTTATAACCTATTCGCTTAGCAATAGAAAAATAACATTTATTTACAATACCCTGCAGAATAACTGTGACATGAATAATAAATGAAAGAAGTGGGTTAATAGGATTAGGGATATAATGTATCGAAGGGTATTTAATTACGTATGGGAATAACAATGTGAACATGTTGATAGGATGTGTTTTAATTTCATATAAACAAGCAAATGTTTGGGCATAATTCTCTCCAGAAATAGAAAGTTATCTATATAATTTATTTTTCCAGATTTCTCATTTAAATGCTATTTAGACGAGATCAAGATTGTCAAATATAGACACGCATGGTATCAAGTTCGTATTGGAACACATAAATTATATATACAACGGAACAGAAGCCAATATCTATGCCTTTAAAGTAGAGGAAATGCCCTTTTTTCTGATTTAGACATTCGCGAAAATATAACAAAACCTGGTAGAAATGATAATTCCAACAAATGGGTCAGTTTAAATGAATTAGAAACTGGCCATGCATTTTCACTTCAAATCTAGTTGGTAATGGGTGGGTGAGTCTTGGCGGTTGATCCATGAAATAGGAATGTTGTCAAGACTTGTGGTGGGTGGGGAGAAAAGCTCGTCGAAGCGGTAATCTTCTAAAACGTTCGCTACAAGTGTGTTAAGATTAGTTTATTTAAACATAGTTTATTTTAATATGTATGTCTATCTATTTTGATCAAGTGGAACCCGATATAATTTAAGGCCGTGTATTATTGCAAAGCTATAATGAGTCAAGTGATATCGTAAATATTAATGATGTAGAAACCGATGGCATTACAATTTTTAGAGAAGTTCATTTAATTGATGCAACATTTGTTTTAGAAATAGAGTAAGACATGGAGAGAGCGAGCGAGAGAGAGAGATAGAGAGAGAGAGAGAGAGAGAGAGAGAGAGAGAGAGAGAGAGGGGTGGGGGGAGAGAAGGTTGTAGATGGAGAGAGAAGTGGGGTGAGGGATGGATATACAGAGGGAAGGAGCGAGAGAGAGAAAGAGAGAGAGAGAGAGAGAGAGAGAGAGAGAGAGAGAGAGAGAGATAGAGCAAAGCGAGAGAGTAAATTTGAGGGGGAAAGAGATGGAGCGGAAAAGAATCTAAGAATATTTAGACGAGCTGGTAGTAGGGTTACTCATGCCTGTAGCCCGGATGTGGTGTGAGTTTAATGGCGTGGAAAATATGCTGTTAAAGGACAGTTCATTTGGAGTTGGTTTTTTGGGGTGGGGGCAGTTATAAAGATGACAACAGAAGCTAAGATGTTCAGCTTGTTCCTCAGCGTGGTCAGCTTGGCACTTGGGGCGTCAAAGAGGTTGTTGTTGAGGAGGTCTCTAGTGAGACCACTACTACCGTTCCGAAGGCTATACCAATTTATGTCGGCTGGTCGAATACCAGCATAGAACCACAAAGTTGATGAATGGGTAGGAGATACAGCTTTGAGTTTGCTTTTAAATTCATTTTAAAGAGGCTGGTGACGTTATAGGGGTGAAGTTATATGGGTGGGCCAAGGAACGAACATTTGCTGGGAAAAGGAAGTTTTGACGGAGTTCAGTATGTATGTTTACTGTATTCTGCGGCTGTGGTAGTAGTAGAAACGTCCTACAGCTGCAATCAGTCCTTCTTCGCTTTTGCCCATTGTGTCTTGTCCTCAGCCCAAATCCTTAGCTTCCTCAGGTCCATTCTTGACTTGCGTGTACCTAATCCTGCTTTCTTGAGGTCACCTCGTAGCACACTTAGCAGATTTATGCAATGACGTCCTCTCCTGACTCTGTATTTGCTGGCTCCGAGTAGGGCGAATTCCAAGGCTCTCTGTGCTGGTGTGTCTTCTGGCATCCTTAGCACATGGCCAAACATGGACCATCTTTGCTGGGCGACTTTTACAGACAGCGGCGGCGTATTACACATCTTGTATAGTGCATCGTTGGAAATTATGCTCTCTGGCCATCGGTGCCCAGTGATGGCGTGTAGGTGTTTGCAGTGGCAGGCGTCAAGTTTGTCTAGAGCTGCCTTTGGAGCTGCCCAGCTGTTGCAGTTATACATCATCAAGGATACGCAGGTTGCATTGTATAAACGTAGTCTTTTTACCAAGGGCATCTTTGATCTACGAATCCCTAGCTTCCAGAAGGACTGGTAAGCGATGTTCCCCATGATGTAGCGTGCAGCAATGTCAGCAGTACTGTAAAGCAGTGAGCCCAAGATTTTTCTTTTCCTCCATGGTTCGCTGCCACGGAGTGGATCGTCATTTTCATTCAAAAAGAGATTCTCAATTTTTAGTTTGCTTGCAGCTATTGGGAGAAGTTCGTCAAGGGTTTTTTTCTTCTCATCTATAAAGTCCACATCATGTCTAGCGTCATGCCCAGTATTAATACCGGGGATTTGGTCTTGTGGAATTTTGGCTCACAGATTTCAATGCAGCAGCCAGGTAACAGATGAAGAGCACAGAGGATAGACCATCTCCTTGTGGGAAGCCGATTGATGTCTCAAACTCTACAGACTTCATGGACTTGACTCGTACTCTCAGCTTGGTATCTGCAAGCAGTAGTCTCACTAGTCGTAGCTCAGCTTCATTGCACCAGGCCCGGCGTAGTAAATCTAGGATCTTTGAGCGCTTAATTGTGTCAAAGGCTCGTGACATGTCAATGCCCATTTTGTGGAATTCTCAGTGTTTGGACATGACTACCGACACAAGCATGAGTTGAGCCCATACAATGTCTGCGCAGCTACGTCCACGTTTGAAGCCACTTTGACATGATCTGGTGAAGTCGTCGATCTTGTCTCGGATGTGGCATAGAGTAACATTGGATAGAATTTTCCGTATGCTTTCAAGGAGCACAATGGGCCCAAGATTGGCTGGGGATCAGGTGGCTTCTTGGGCTTGGCAGTTCAGTACGGCAACATATAAGTGTAACTGTGCTACCTTGACGTAAGTTCTATGGGTTTCTGTTTTGAGTGAGCTGTGGGGGTTGGCCTGACAGAGTCATTCTATTAATACTCCTGTATAATCGTATTAGCCTATAGGTTGCGCGTCTTCTGGAAAGCGGTTTGAAACATGTGTAAGCATACAAGTCATCAGTCTTTGAAATACCCAGCTCAACCTATTTTTTTGCCAGTTTTAACTAGATATGATGCTAATTCTAAAGCATGGTGCCCAGTCCGAGCACTAAACCGGTACAAACAACCTACTCAGGAGTGGCGGACGGACCCGTCAGAGTTATGGTTGTCATATATTGAACCCCACGGCAGGGCGTCTAAGGACACCATTTCCAGGTGGATTGTAGAATGTATTCAATTTTGTCATAAATCCGCCACAGGTAAACAAGTTAACATGGCCAGGGCTCACAGTGTCCGGGGCGTAGTGGCTTCCACTGCCCTTTTTAATGGGGTCCCTGTGGATGACATTATGTCGGTAGCTCAGTGGCACTGTGAGTCAAGTTTTACAGACCATTATCTTCGTGACACCTCAAATCCTCTCGCCTTGTCGATTTTGAAGAAATAGAAATAATCAGGTGTACTTTTTTTATGAGGCTTCCTCATTTCTTATATATATCACAATTAATTAATGGGAACAACTACTTTTTGGGACTGCATCAGCCTTCACCACTGGGAAGATGATGTCAGCAGCCAAGTTCAACAAGGTCAGTCTTGTTTATGTGATGTTCATTGTTAATTGTATTGTCACGTGACCCTTTGTTATTAAAAAGGTGATGGTATGTGTTTTATGTGGTTCTTTATTGAGAGTATACGAAAAGGGAGCCTTTTCGTCTCCTGTCCTATAGTACATGGCACTTGTACGTAGAGAGCGTATGGAACATTGAGGTCATTCAAGTCTTCCTCCCAAGGGGGTGGGGGGGGAGCGCATATGACATTCGGTCATCTCTCATCCATCGGTGTGTGTTAGCCGATGTTCATCAAATCCTGACTGTGTTTTCACAGTTTCAGAAGTTTAAGTGCCTTAAACGCAGAAAAGCGCATAGGGAAGAGATGGTCTTTTGACCTCGCCTCCCTCCCGCCGAATTCACTGACGAATTCTGGCAATACCAAAGAGTAGTAGGGAGGTAGGTATACTCTTGAAGTGAAATAAACGAAATCACGGATTTCTTTTTTCGCGAGAGAGTTGATACTTACCTCCCTAATATGGGCCCGGCCTCTCCACCCCACAGAGGCTCGGTCTTCAGGCTCTTATTAGTTGCATGTGTGTCAGCCAATAAATTAGTCAGAGGAAGTACTAGTCTGCGCATGCGCGGTGGTGGGGCTGGCATCCGCCGGACTACCCTCTGACTCCCTGCCCAGTAGGGACACCTAACTGGTTTTAATCTGAGTGTTTATTGAGTGGAAGCCGATATTTAGCAATATCAAAGAGTATTAGGGAGGTAAGTATCAACTCTCTCGTGAAAAAAGAAATCTGTGATTTCGTTTATTAGCGAGCGTGAAATGGGATATTACTAAACTCATGTGATAATTCACCTTTCCAGAGTATCTATCCATCATCTGACCTCGTATGACGTCATAATCAGCTCAGCGCGTGTATGATGATGTCACAATCATTACGTCACAAAGGTTTCCATATAGACCATCATCAAATCTCAAAGAGTCTGACACGTTGTATAATGTATGTCTTTGTAATTCTTTGTTATTTAATAAACATGCTCTTGAATATTTTGAAACTAATTTGGCTGGGCGTTGTTGCTGCCTTAATAATTATTCACCAGCTTACCTGTGTAGTTTTTTGGAAATTGATAGTCAAGGTGTTCAGAGATCGATCGATCCCAACACGAGCGAAATGTGGGTGGGGCTTAGCTATAGATGGGCGGGGCATAGCTAAAACCGGAAAGGTCCATTTGATATGAAATGACAACATGTTTGAGACTCTATTTATCACATACAGTATGCTACATGTATTATTTCATATTTTCACGCTGCTTCTGCCTTTTTCTCTACCTACAGTTAAAGTTTGTATTAGTTTGTTTATCACTGTAACACTTCACGACTGAGAGTTCTGATCACTGCGCAACAAAATATAGTGCTAAACGAGATTCCAGAATTATGATTATTTTTTAATGATGATTGAGTTTTCTGATAGTTTCACGAAAATGTATCATGATATTTCATTACTAGTACATTTCACAGCTGTCATGGTGCTAAGCAGAGTGGCTAATAGTTAAGTCACAATGGATGAATCCATTTCTAACTATGCCCTGCCCATTTATAGCTAAGCTCCACCCATACTATGCCCATCATGTTGTGATCAATCAATCTGTGAATCCAAAGAATCCCAATATCTAGGTATCTATACAGGTACGCTGTTTGATATTTCTTAACTAATTTGACTGGGTGCTGTTGCTGCACTATGGCAGCAACAGCGCCAAGTTAAATTAATTTCAAAATATTCAACAGACTGTTTATTAAAGAGTAAAGCCATACAATTCATACAACTGACACAGCTGATGGACTATTCATGGTTCATGACGGACCTAATTACATCATTCATTACACATTTTGATTGTAACATCACCCTACATGTGACGTAATTGATTATGACATCAGATAATCTCAAGAGTGACAAATTGGATTCATCCATTGCCTTATGCGTTAATTCGTTGGCCGGAGTGTGCCTCGGAATACATTGTGTACAACTTACATTACGAGCGCAAGACTTTATTACACTCGTGATATGTAATGGTTCAATGAATGTTGGCTGGAGAATTTATACGTCTTGTTATGTCATAGAATGTTACCCTTTTAAACCTAGAGGTTCCAGAATATCTATATTTTACGACAATCGTAGATGTACTAGAATATTTGAAACTAATGTAACTGAGAAACGTGTAGTTTTGCCATTCTAAATTTATTCTATTGCACTCTGACATATGATTGATGTTTGAGTGCCATTATTTCATTCTCACCTTTGGAAAAGCCATTGAATTTCTTTTCAAATTCTGTGTGATATAGTGTCATTATTGTTTTCAGGTACATTGCTGGCTAATGGAGAGTCATCGCTTCCTGTCATCATGTTGTCTGCATCAAGATAACAGTAAGAAAGCAATAGTAATCAGAGCTTCCATAACCCTCGTCCGCCCGTTTTTTTAAAAAGGTTTCAATAAATGTGTGGATTGTGCAGGGCTTTTTTTGTCAAAGAACAATTTGAATAAAGTTGTGGAATTCTAGTGTATTGTAGCGGCCTATCTTTCTCTAAAGATTGATATGATCTAGATCTGAATTTTTAATTCCAGATCACAGCCAACCTCATCATTATCAGCTCACCTCATCTATCCATTATTTGTATGTTTGTAAAATCTTTTCTCCTCCTTTTTGATTGATTTCAGCCAAAAAGAAGATCATGTGGTTGAGCGCTCCAGAGCTTCTATTCAGAATGTTGATTGGTCAATTTTTTGTGTAAAAAGTCTTTGATTGTGTGAAAGATTTTCCAGAAATTGTCAAAATGCGTCTTCTTGAGCTGCTTGACAGATTTCAACAAAATTTGATTAGAAGGTCCCTATCATGGTAGGGTACAGAACTTGCATGGACAAGTTTTTGGGTGAAAATCTGAGATTTTATGAAAGATTTACCAGAAATTGTCAAAACGCATCTCCTTATAAATCCACTTGGCAGATTTTAACCAAATTAGGCTGAAAGGATTCTATGGCTGTCGGCTCAAGAACATTTGTTTAGAATTAGATTTATGGACTTTTTTTGTGAAAATTTTAGACTTCATGAAATATTTACTAGAAATTGTCAAAACGCTTCTCGTCAGCTGAGCATTGACTAATTTCAACCAAATTTTGCTAGAAGGACCTTATCGTGGTAGGTTCTAAAACTTGTATTCAGAATTTTGTTTGGTAAATTTTTAGGATGAAAAATTTTCCGGAAATTTTGAAAACACACATCTCCTTAATTACTTGTTGGATTTTAGGCAAATTTTGCCATAAAGATCTTACTGTGGTTGGCCGATATTGTTGTCGACCATCCAGCTGGAGTTTCTAAGCATTTTCAAATTTTTTTGCTGGTCAATTTCTTTGGTTGCCATCATGGATTTTTTAGAAAACTATCCATCATGTCTATTTAAACGTAAATGGTTCAAATGCTAATGGTCCAGGTGAGCGTCGCATGCACTTGGGCGTCTTGTTTATTGCTTGTGTTTAAATTTGATCCAAATGGTATGACTGGATACAGCTGCAGACACAGACAGATATACATGAATATAATATCTTCTTACCATTTAGCGGTGAGGGTAACATTAAATGGATGCTAATCTCATCTCAAATGTTATACTGCACTGATAGATTATGGTATTGTTGGGTTTTCTTTCTCGTTGTTTCTCTGTCTCTCTCAAGATTACCCAATGGAGAACAAAAACACAGAATTCCTAATTCTATTTCTTTTACTAAACTAAATTTGGTAGTGTTTACTTTATACAGCTATATACATGAATCAGACAGTTGACATCTCACATCTCCATTCAAAATAAAATCATTCCAACTCTCTTCAAAATAAAACCATCTCAACTCCCATCAAAATAAAACCATCTCAACTCCCCCGTCTCTCAAATTCCTTGGGCCTTATATATGCCTGGGTTTGTGTAGGTTGAGGGCGCCCACAGAGTTTTATGAGTTTTGAGTGTGGAGCTCGAACTCAGACCTCGAGTTTAATTAGTTTTGAGCTCAAACTCCAGTTGTTGAGTTTAATTAGTTTTGCGTGTGGACTCGAACTCTCTAAACTCAAACTCTGTGAGCTCAAACTCGGTGTAGAGTTCTGAAACTCAGAGTGGTGACCTCTGTAATATGACCATTCCTAACCATTTGTCCCCAAAGAGCATCAGCAGTGAATTGTATGCATGGCTGACTGGTCAGCTGGTTGGCCGGCTGGCTGGCTCACTCTGGCTGGCTGGCACTGCAGTGAGATCCTGCCTCACTGCTGTCCATTCACTCAGCACACACAGGCCAGATAACTACATTCAAACACCCTCTAAAAGTCACCTGTTTATAAAGGGCAGTTTTAGTTGCTATCCTTTATAGACAAGTTATAATGTACTCACAAGCGCTCTCTCTTTCTCATATTAGCCACAGCTTGTAATGTTTTGAAAAAAATAATTACCTAACACTATCCTCCACTTGTAGATCACGTCCTCGTGGTCTGAATCCACAGTTCAAGTTTACTAACAGTGGTCATTTTCATTGTCACAGTTTTCAAAATTAATCGATTATCCTTAAAATAAGGCCCATGGCCTTAAAACTATCACCAAAATGCTGGTACTGTCATAGGCAGAAGTTTATAACATTTTACACCGATACACTCTCAAAAATGAACAAGAAGATTACAATAGTCAGCACTACAACGATTATTGAGTTGAAATTGTCAAAGCCTGTCTTCTGCTGGTACTTGCATATACATGCAGCTGGTATTTGTGTCTGACTACAAGTACTGACCTCCTGCTACTAGAATTTGAGGAGAAGCTCAAAACAATTTACTACACTTGCAGTAAATCTCGCAGATAACAGTAAACTGATTGTAACACAAACTAGGCACAAATGAATATGATCTTAATCATAGATTCATTAGTCAGATGCTGGTATAGCTGAGGATATTCACCCTGCATGAAAGAGTAGATAATTACCCTGCATGTGCAATGACCACCACCAGCCATGCATCTGTTGGGCATAAAAATGAACACATGCATTTGTCCTCACAGGGCCCCTATACATTTAGTGCTGGAACAGTTAGCAGTTAGAAACATTGAAAGAGAATATTTTTCTTTTCATAACACTTGCTTGTGTCCTGTAATTTGTCTCAGTTAACGTAGATTTGTCTTTAGCAGTAACATGGTTATGACAGTTTTTCAGATTTCCATTAGAAATTTGTCCAGAAACTGATTCATCGAGCATGCCCCTCTGAATTTTGACAATCAATTCTGGAACAGAGTCACTCAAATATGGCTTAAGTCTGGCATGATGTAATACTTTAGTCTTGGCCCTATCTTGCGATTTAATTTCCAAGTCTAATTATGATATAGGGTCCCTACCAATTTTGTCCTTCCGGTTTATTTGGATTTTCACAATAATACACATGGTAGCTGGCTTTAAAATTGGTTACAAGTAATTGTGTTTTCTTTACTTGTTACCTAACAAAATCCTGTATTTTCATTAGACTAATGAACTATTCAGAAACACATAACACATAGTGATTTCCTACAGCTGTGGCAGGAAAACTCTGCAGGTTATCTATAGTGACCCTATCCAACACCAACACGATAATCTGTCAGTGTAGTGTGACACCATCTTTATTCATGCTTTATGGCGCCATGTTTGTCACATTTCTGCATATAGTCACCTATAAATTCCATCATCCTGTACCAGTAGGAAAGTCGCTTCACTTTACCAACAGTTTTCTTGAATCCAGGATGATCCCATAGAATGCCATACATATGTTCCACTACCGTTGCTCTATGACACTGGGGGATAACAAGCTGACGATGAGATTGAACGTCATTGGAACAAAAACATCTTTTAAACAGCACCCCAATGCTCAACAACAACAATTCCCAACACAGAAATAGAGTCAGCCACACAAGACTCTCTGACATCACCATACCCCTGGTGGGTCTATCAGGTGATTCAGTGAACACAATTTTAATATTCTGCAAACCCGGATCAAGACACTGGTTAGCAGCATTCTCATCGTAGGAGCAGCCACCAATCCGCGATACAGAACTATCACTTAGACACCGCTCCAGACCAAAATTAGATAACTGAAGAATATCTCCTCCTGATGCATCGTTAAAAACCAGATCAGGCTGCATTTTCATTAGCAGCTCTCGATTGTCTTCCTCGTGATCACCAGGTATCCCAAATAATCCTCCACATAATTGTGAATTTCGGGTTTTGTAAACAGCTCTGATACATATAATCATCCCATTAACAGCAATATGGTTCTCATACTGAAAACTCTTTGCCCACTGCCATGAATAACGCCTTGTCCAGATGTACACACACATAATCATGGGCAGAGGCAAACACAATGATAAAAACACAGCACATAGATCACACTTGCAGGATCTACGCTTAATATGACGAGATGAATAAACTCACGATTTGTCAACATAATCACGTTTTGCTAACATTGGTACAGTATGATCCAGCTCAAAATATGAAGAACCATCTTCAAGTTTCTTTGTGACAGAAGTCTGATCACATACATCACTATCATGGAATTAAGTTCAGTTAAATGCTTTCTCCATCATAACATTTTCAGTCACTATATTCTCACGTAATTGAAGTCTATCCATAACCATTGCTATGTTTCAGCACTGAGCGATGAACAATTTCAAAGCCATACTGACAAAAGTACAATTTAATCCATTTAGCCATTTGATCGTCTGGTTCATGAAGAGACATTACTCACTTATGCGAATTCTTTTCCTTGTAAATAAATGCTGCACACACAAGTATTTCACAGCTTGTAAATATAACTCAGTATCTACATCGGTTTAGTCCATAACTTCCTTTAGTTTTGCTTTCAAATGCGGCACAACATTCAACATTGTTTTCTGTCCGTTCACACTATTGTTTCACAAATAAAGACTGCAACTATTTCACAATGTCAAAAACACCAGTATCTATGAAAAATTCATGACAATCCAGATTAATGGCATAGTCACGTCTATATAAATGTTGTTGTACATACCATCCTCTGAACCTATGAATCACTCACGGTCATCCAGGAAATGATTCAATTGTGTATCTATGGTTGATTTACTTTATATCCAGTTAAAGCTCCACATTTGCTCTTTCATCCTGAATGGCTCATTCATTCGCATCAGTGGTCTTTTTCATGACTGTTTCTGTTTGCTGTCTAAGATCTGCTATTTCTTGTCTAATTTCCACTGTTTTCCCAGTTTCACTACACTATTGATCTGTCACTTTTCTGACTTTTACTGTCCTTCTCCGCATTTACTAGTTATTTAATAACACCTAGAAAAAGTACTTCAAAACAAAAACTGAATTCTTAACTATATACTGACAGTCTATTTACTATATTCTTACTTCAGAATCTTTATTCTAACTTCTACTTCTATACTAGGCACGTGTGTAAGTCTTTATCCCGCCAACTGCCACCAGTGTTGGGTTTTCTTTCTCGTTGTTTCTCTGTCTCTCTCAAGATTACCCAATGGAGAACAAAAACACAGAATTCCTAATTCTATTTCTTTTACTAAACTAAATTTGGTAGTGTTTACTTTATACAGCTATATACATGAATCAGACAGTTGACATCTCAAATCTCCATTCAAAATAAAATCATTCCAACTCTCTTCAAAATAAAACCATCTCAACTCCCTTCAAAATAAAACCATCTCAACTCCCCCATCTCTCTCATTCCTTGGGCCTTATATATGCCTGGGTTTGTGTAGGTTGAGGGCGCCCACAGAGTTTTATGAGTTTTGAGTGTGGAGCTCGAACTCAGACCTCGAGCTTAATTAGTTTTGAGCTCAAACTCCAGTTGTTGAGTTTAATTAGTTTTGAGTGCGCACTCGAACTCTCTAAACTCAAACTCTGTGAGCTCAAACTCTGTGTAGAGCTCTGAAACTCAGAGTAGTGACCTCTGTAATATGACCATTCCTAACAATTTGTCCCCAAAGAGCATCGGCAGTGAATTGTATGCATGGCTGACTGGTCAGCTGGTTGGTTGGCTGGCTGGCTCACTCTGGCTGGCTGGCACTGCAGTGAGATCCTGCCTCACTGCTGTCAATTCACTCAGCACACACAGGCCAGATAACTACATTCAAACACCCTCTAAAAGTCACCTGTTTATAAAGGGCAGTTTTAGTTGCTGTCCTTTATAGACAAGTTATAATGTACTCACAAGCGCTCTCTCTTTCTCATATTAGCCACAGCTTGTAATGTTTTGAAAAAATTAATTACCTAACAGTATATAGATTTCATTTCATTCATAGCCTGTCACATTCTTGTCTCTGTATCACAATTATTTGTTTTGTAATATAGCGTAAATGTTGAACAGTGATCGTCACCATTTTGTCTCCTCAAGCGATAGCGTGTGATGTCATATAAGTGCCAATGCATTAGATTCTTTATTATGTAACACTCATTTCGTTGAATATGTTGAAACTAATTTGACTGGATGTTGTTGCTGCCTAAGGCAGCAACAACTTCCAGTCAAATTAGTTTCAAAGTATTCAACAGCTTACCTGTATAGTTGCTTTTATACCACATTGCCAAACTATAGCTGGCACCTCTAGACTGAGCATATATCCTGAGGCAGACCCGCTAGGCTTTTTCTGATTGGTTGTAAAGTAAATCATGACAGCCATCATAGGCTGTAGAAATGTAGCAACATTTAGCTACTAAATCCTGAATATCTTTATATAGCAATATGGTAAAAAGCTTAAAATTACCTGCAAAATTTATGAGTGGCATATTAGATCACCTGCATAGCTATCAAGAGTTCAGATTAGTTATCCTTTAAAACAAAAATAATCACTTCTCAAGTTATTGTTGATGTTTCCATGTGAGTGTGTTTACCAACATCATATTGACCCTATAAATACTGAAATTATAAATCATGTTGAATATTTTGACAGGGCCCGACATACCCATTAGGTAAACGATAGTAAAATAGAAATCTGGCAACTAAAATGCTGGATGTGTTAAATCTTTGATTTGTGATTAGTCATTTATCACTCAAGATGGCCAAAACCTATTCATCAGAATTATCACTCCTGAAAATAGAGGGATCCAATATGTCACTCAAATATCACGTCATAATCCAATACATCACATGGTAGCTGATGTCACAATCAACATATAGCTCTGTCACGAAAATTGAAACTAATTTAACTCAGAGCTGTTAGTGCCATAGGCAGCAACAGTGCCCCCCCCCCACCCCCATTGAAATTAGTTTCAAAATAGTTAATAACTTTCCTGTATCATTTAAAATGCTACTCCTCATTAAGTGCGTGGTCGATTTAAATCAGACTTGGATGGAGGGACACTAGCGTAGTAGGCTTCAGAACATGTATACAGAACTTTGATTGGTCAATTCTTCCGGTAACATCTTGGATTTTCTGAAAATTTTGAGAAATCAGCTATAAGGCTACTCCTCATTAACCGCTCTGCCGATTTCAACCAAACTGAACTGGAAGCACCCTAGGCTGGTATGCTTCAGCACATATACAGAATTTTGACTGCTTGATTTTTTTAATGTGGCCATCTAGAATTGTCCCAAAAATGTGAATTTCTTTAAAACGCTTCTCATTAACTGCTTGGGCAATTTCAACCAAATTTGGCTAAAAGGATCTTATAGTGGGAGCCTCAATTTTGATAAGTCAATGTTTTGGCAGCTATCTTTGATTTTCAACAAAACTGTGGTGGAACGCTCCTATGACAGTACGCTTCAACATATCAAATGAGAATCCTGATTGGTCAGTTTGTTTGGTGTCCATCTTGGATTTTCCGACAGTTATCCACCATGTGTATTTAAATGCAAATTTGGTTCAAATGCTAATGTTCCAGGCCCTTGGGCCTCTTGTTTTAACGTACACTAATTTCAGGAACATGTGATATAACTCATCATTTATCTCATTTTAGTGTATCTTTCAGAAGTGTCTTATTCAATCCTGGATAATCTTGTCATCAACAATACTAGTAATGGTCTCACAATCGATGGAGTGTTACCAGTACTGAAGGCCGTGAACAGTTCTTATTCTTCTGAGAATTGTATAACAATATTCCTCCTCAGTGACACCATAGATGATGACAGTACATCTCTGAGCCACAACTCAATAAGAGCAATTCAAAATGTCTCCTCAAAAAAACTGTGGTAAATCTGGAATCGTGATAATGACGAAACACAGGAAACATAGAATGAATGATAGGTCTATTGGTAGCAGTACTTTTACTCTGATAATCAAGAACTGCGCTGTGTCTAGTAGCGAGGAGCATGGTATTAATATAACTGGCACTGGTGCAAATATTTGGATACACGGTTGCCAGATTGTTGATAATCGTGGAATCGGTGTTACAGTTACGGAATCATGGCATAAATCTCTAGAAGTTACAAACAGTGTGTTTGGAAGTAACAGTCTTGGTGCTATTATGGTGGATTATGCGCTATTTTTAAGAAAACCATTTCATTTTAATATAAACTTGTATTAATTCACTAATAATACTCCCAATTATAGCGGCGATGATGACAAGACACCTCTAGAAAATGAGAAGCAAAGATTGTTTCACGCGCATCTTATTACTATCCATGATAGGCACTTACAGAATTCTGGGACATGGGGTATTACAAACAATGTTTTCAACAAAAACATGAATTTCAGTCACATGTTATTTTTCGAGAATAAGCCACAATACATGGGTGACTTCTCTTTTAAACTTTCCAACAACACGTTCACAGATACTATTCTCCACGATAATCTGTTTTCTCTATCCGACGATCATAAATATCTAACAAAAATAGATTTAGAAAGAAATCATTTTGTGAATAACACGTGTCGGAACCATAGTCTACTATCATTCCCGATTAGTGACCAAATGAAGTGTAGTATTAAAGTTTTTAAAAATAAATTCATTTCAAACTGTGCAAAGAGAATTATTTATTTATCTACTTGCGTGAGCAAACATGAAACAATATTTCAAAATGGCATTATCGTTGCAAGAAATAGCTTCATCGACAATAATTCAACGGATATTGTTTTATTAAATCAGTGTTCGATAACAATATTTTGGAAAATAAAATTGCACTGTGTGAACTACACTCATCAAACATGAACAGTTATATGGCCAGTAGCGGAGTGTACGCACGATATTGTTTTTGGGGTAGTGTAGACTTCGAACAAGTATTTCCGCATATTTGTGGATTCGAAACAAACATGTCTTTGTCGCGTGTAATTTATTTACCATTTCATATAAGCAGAAATCTTAGTGACAGGAATAATGTGAATTTAACAGGAAATGATGCGTTTCTTCACGACTCTGGATTTGGAGGTGTCATCAGTGGGGTGATTAAACTTAATGCTTCAGAGAAGCTATATGTGATCAGGAGATCAATATTCATCAGGTATTCTTAACTGTCTCCCTGCTGAGCTTCTGCAGACTACATTTTCCATGGGATTTAACTCTGGATATGCTGATATTTTGAAAACAATTTGGCTGAAAGTTGTTGGTGGCCGAGCCGAGTTAGGAAAGAAATTTTAATGAATTCTTATTTAAACCTAAATTCCCAAGAATCTCAATTTCAAGACAATATCACGAATATATTTGAACCTAATTTGACCGGAAACTGAGGCACGTAGAGCTCCCGGTCAAATTAGTTTCAAAATTTTCCAACGATTGTTAATTTTGATGTTAACACTTTGATTATGAAAAATCATTTAAAGTTTAATAAATATTCTGTTGAAAATTTTGAAATTAATTTTTCACTTTTAAACCTTACAGACCAGAAATGAAATTATAGAAAAACATGGGTTCAAGAAATTTGGAATTAAATTTAGTAAATTGTAACATTATTACCCTTGCCCTGTAAGGGGAAGACGGTGTTGCATTGAGGTCTGAGTGTGTACATATTTATCTGCCTGTGAGTGCGTGTCTGTGCGTGCGCGCGCGTGTGTGTGTGTGTGTGTGTGTGTGTGTGTCCGGAGCTGTATCTAAAAAAAACTATTGATTCCATTTTGTTTAATGTTTGCTTAGCAAATGACAATGCTGTAAACTAGAATTTTGGCCATGATCCAGATAAACACGGATACCAATTTATGAATAAAAAAAAAAGTCCTTACAATATGAAAGAAGCAGGAGTATTACTATCGTTTTATTTAAATTCTTTTTGCAGAGTATGTGCTTGTTTGATGATTGAAGCTGGAGCTAGACTGCTCTTTGCTCCAGATACAGGGATACTTGTAGAAGGTATGTCCGACTCGGTTACATTCTATGATAGCCATGGCTTTGCAGCAAGTAGCTTTAAAACTTCTGTAGTAACATTTTCTGTAAATCTTCAATGTTCATCGTACAAATCTTGGCTTAATATTAATGGAGGGATCCAATCTGTCACTCAAGTGTCTTCAGATCATAATCAAATTATGTCACCTGTCCGCTGACATCGCAATAAAACTGACAGAAGTCGAAAAGCCTTTTCACGAAAGTGTATGAATTGTATGTCTTTGGTGAATTTTCCGTATAATAAACACTTTGGTGAATATTTTGAAACTAAATTGACTTGGAGCTGTTGCTGTAATAGGCAACAACAGCCCCCAGTCGCATTAGTTTCAAAATATGCATCAGCGTACTTGTATATTTACATTGAAATTTAGATTCTGCAAATTCAGGTTTCAACGTTTGAAATTGGTCCCAACACATGGACAATGCAGGATGGAGTGGAGCTTGAAATGGGCAGGGCAAGGCTGGAAATGGATCCCTATATTATAGCCAGCAGGACCAGTGACCAGTAACTCTGAGGGAGTATCTAAAGATTTGTTGATGAGTCCTTATACTCTCATCGTACTAACATACGGCCACTCACATCGCTACGCTGTTCGAGGCCGTACTTGCAGACCTGTGATTTCTCGCTATGTGAAGTAACATTAAGCTAGTAGGCTGGAGGTAGCCAATCAGATTTCTGCCTACTTCACTCGATGGGCGAGGCTTCGTCTGGTGACAAAAACATCGGCGATCGCGACGCTGTTGAACTGGAAAGAGATATTTGCAAAAGTTTGCAATAGTTTTGCCCTAAACAAGTTATCTGAGAAACAGAAAATGTGTAGATTGGTTTTCGGTAACAAAACCCGCTAGTTTGGTTTACACACATGTGTAAATTTGTCTTCTTCATGATAAGTTATCAAGCAATCTCATTGGCGAAAGTTGACTGACCTCAGCTCATTAATGTGTATGAAGCTTCGTGGACTTAGCACAAACATCAAAGGCATGCAAGCACGGTACTCGATACGGGAACGTAGTGGGAGGGCGATGATCGTGCAATAGGACGATGTTCTACTCTATAATTAGGACCATATGAGCACTGAACTCGTTCCTGTCAAGACACCCAAAACTGACATTTGCACTGTCCTTGAATTATGTTCCTTTGCAGATCTTCAAGATAGTATTTTTGACAATTTTCCACAGGCTTGATAACAGAGCCAGGCATTCCAGTGGTGAATTTTCAAAAACAGTCTTCACTTGTCCTGCAAATGGACATTGAATAAAAGCAAGAAGAATGACAGCAGACAGGCACACAGGCTGGCAGGCAGGCAGACAAACAGGCAGGGATGGGATAAATGCAATACTGGTTGTCTGCTAGGGTCAAAAATTCCATCTCTCCAGTTGTTGATGTGTGGTGCCTGTCTTTCTTATCATAGGAACATTGTGGGTTGGTCATCATTACAAATCACAATGGGAGATAACTCCAGTCAGGGTAATGCTTTCCAGTATGACAACAAACAGTAGCCGACGATTTGGTATAGTCTTTGTTCAGAGTAAGTAAATTTTATCCATATAAGCTGTCAAACAAAATACCTGGCGAATATTTAAATAATCTTGATTGCGTTTTGTGGCTGCCTATGACAAATGTAGGGATCAGATCTGTCACTCGAGTATCTGCCGTCATAATCAAATTCATCAGCCCATTTCATATTTCTCGGTATGAACACACGTGTAATATTCATCGAAAGATTGTCATTGGTCAGATAGCGCTTAAGAAATAACTTCATTGGTTAGATAACTTGTAACAATCCCTCATGCCCTGTGGGACCGCAAATGTTTCGTAGCGACGATGATGGCGAAAATGTCAACATGACAGAATAAGCTGTGTTGTTGAATTTTAAAAGTTGTATTGAAAGTAATTTCAAGTTCAAAATACGATGTTTTGTTTGTCATTAATTTTTGTGGCGCATTGCTTAGCACTGTTAGCAAGTGATTCGTCACAGTGACAAAAACAAACAGGACAAAATGGTGCATTAACACTGATTTCAGGGATTGAATTTATGGTAAAATTTGTCAATAAATATAATCTCAAACTCGGTCCCATTTAATATCACTATTATCAATCTCGTCAAAACTTATCAAATTACACGCGCTAGAGCTCAGTGCAATGTGATAATTTTTGTCTTGGTTAATAATAGTAATATTAAATGGGATCTCGTTTCAAATCCTCTATATAAGTCACATGTTTGCTGACATCATAAGCTAAATGATATACCTCCATCATGAAGACTGAAACATCTGTCACTAAAGTGTGTGAATTGTATGTCTTTAATTTAATAAACATTCTGTTAAATATTTTGAAATTAATGTGACTGGGAGCTGTTGAAATTAACTTCAAAATATTCAACCCCTTACCTTACCTGTATAGTTACCCTGAAATTTAGCTTATGGGAATTCAGGTTTAAAACTGATTCCAGCACATACAGAGTGGGTGGAGCTTAGCTAGAAATGGGCGGGGCATAGTTAGAAATGTATCCCTCTATTAGATATGTCTATCTGTAATGGGGAAATTCCAGTTTCTCAGTTAATCATATGACATCATAATCAACTAAGTGATGTGTAGGCTAACGTCATGATCAATTACTTGCTGAATGACTTGATTTAGTCCATCTTAAACACTTAATAGTCTGGCAGGTTGGAAAAATTGTATGTCTACTATTTAATAAACATGTTGAATATTTTGAAACTAATTTGACTGGGCGCTGTTGCTGCTATAAGCTGAATTCCTCTATTCACACCATTCCCTCGTACTATTTTATTGCCAGAGCAGTTTAATAGCGATGCATCGCGTGACATGTCGCTACACGGGGACTTCGGAGCACACATGGGTCTCGTGTATACTGTCCATAATGGTAGTTATGGCACTGTCTGTGATGACCGCTTTGATGCCAGGGAATCATTGGTGGTGTGCCGTATGCTCGGCTATAGGTAAATGGAATACAATTGCGCTACATGTAATATACAAACCATAGGTATAAGGGCCCGGTGTCACTCACCTCCACATTGGCATTTCAGGTAGATTCAGAGCCATGTTCTGTATATAGTTTTGTCTGAAATTCAACAATTCTGACCAGTAATATGCAGATTTAAGATTTATACATGTAATTAAAAATTGTGGCCAGGCGTTTTAGGAGTAATATTTTAAATGATTTTATGGAAAATTTTGTAAATCTAAGTGTTGAAGCCTACAAATATTCCTTAGAGGTGTTGTAGTTTACAAGCATAGGATCGTTCCACTCATGTTTCCTTGAAATCCAGCCATTGATTAATGAGGACTGGTGTTTAAAAGGATTTTTTGAATTTTTTTTCTTAAATCCATAATGGCTGCGGAAAATTAAGATTGACAAATCAAGATTTTTCATAGAAGTTCTGGAGCATACTACAATAAAAGATCCACCAATATTACATTAGAAGCATATTTGTTTTAAACGATTTCCTGAAAATTTAAGGAAAATCCCAGATGGCCACCAGAAAAATCGATCAATCAAAATTCAGTTTTATAACGACTAATATTATAACATATTCTTGATCTTTCAGTGGCAACTCAGCAATTTTCTCATGAATACCGGTTGATGAGGATATCGATATAGACACTGACCCGATTGTATTAAATGACTTAGAATGTATGGGGTCGGAGGGATCATTAAGTGAATGTCAAACACTGGACAGTGCTGCTGGCCATAACTGTGACCATACCGAGGATGTGGGTGTCACATGCTATGGAGACTATCAACCTACTAGCACTAACCATACAGGTACCTTAAACATTTAACCCTAAATATCTTTTAAAAGAAAGTTACATTTTTTTGTAGAAAACGACGATTTACAGACCAAGAGAAGACTATTTTTGAAAATTTATCAATGGAATGATTACGGAGACCGTCATTCAAGTGGTATGTTTTCAAAAATACTCTTTTGGTCTGCAAATGGACACTTCGCTTCAAGAGTATACTTACCTCCCTAATACTCTTTGATATTGCTAAATATCGGCTTTCACTCAATAAAAACTCAGATTAAAAAAGTTAGGTGCCCCTACTGGGATAGTCTGGTGGATGCTAGCCCCACCACCGCGCATGCGCAGACTAGTACTTTGCTAATTTATTGGCAGAGAGTCCACATGCAAATTTTTTCTATAAAGTTTTCTGCTGTTTTTTCCCATTCAATTCAAGAATAAATACCTGAGAATTATGTCAGAACGTGCTCAGTCTCCAGAGGAGGGTCCAGGACCTAATCATCAGGTGAATTCACCTACACTTTAGCGAGTTTGTTCCATTGTAATGTGTTTTCCGGGACTTGCGTTTAGAGTTATAGGCGCCTAAAAAACTGGTTTATTTATATTTTGGCGCTATGAAATACTAATCTCTCTTTGGGTTTATGTCCACACGTATCTATCTATGATTGAACAGGACAGCACATCGTCAGAGGGTTTGTTTTTCTCTCCACCAAGGTTCCATTTCCTACTAATATTGTTAGGTTATCTAACCAAAAATTCTATTCCCAGTGAGTTGGAGGCCTCGGAAGAAGGTCTTCTCACTTTGCCCTCTTGGTCCACTTCCTTCCCCTTATAGGTGGACAGAGTTAAGAGGTCATAGTGCTGGTGGAGTTTCTAGTGCATCAGATCGGATGGTTTGTCTATGCTAAAGACTCAGGTATTCTAGTTATGATATGAGGCACTTCAATTATATTTGAACATATTTATGAAATCTGCTGCCATTTTATCATTGTTTATCTGATGTTTGTATATTCTTTTCACATCAAGAGTATACTTACCACCCTGATACTTCACGATATTTCCTAAATATCGACCTAGCTTCTATAATACTCAGAATTAAAAAGAAACCGCCCCCACTGGGCAGGTTACACAACTGACAGTCCAGCGGATGTGCAGCCCAAACTCGCACATGCGCGGGGCTGACTCATTCTCTTCTTAAAATATTGATATGCCATTGCGCGCGGGGCTGACTCATTCTCTTCTTAAAATATTGATATGCCATTGCAACACGCTTTCTAGCCTTGCTTTTGCTTTGTATCTTTTTGAAGCTTTGAGTTGTTTTGCAACTTGTTTTGACTGAATATTAGTATGTCTGACACTGCCAAGTCGCCGGAGGATGGTCCCGGTCCAAGCCATCAGGTGTACTTTAGTATATTTATTGATAAAAAATGGGCGTGTTGACTCGGATGGTATTTCCGGGATTCGCGCTACCTCATGGATACGTCTTTATTAGGCTAGCTCTTCTATGGTGGAAGGCCTATATATTAGCTAACACATGTTGTGCTTTATTTTTCAGACACGTGAGCTGATATTTGAAGGGTATCGTTTTATTTTAAACAATATTTATACCTGGTTTCTGGGTCCTTCTAATTTATTATGAGTTTGCTGAGGGAATTATTACCATAAGAAGTAATTTTTCCGCATTCTCCCCCCCCCCTCACCCACCACAGGGGTTTGGACTCAGGATCAGGTATTCCTGTGTTGTTTATCAGACTTCACACGTCCTCAGAAGTCATCTTATGAGGATATTTAGGAGAGAGAAAAAAATTTCAGTCATTTTATTTCTAAATATTTTATATTATTTATCTCTCTTATGGTTTGCATAAGTTCATTGTGTTTATAAAGTTCAATTACTAATGAATCTTTGTTTTGAGCTGTGAAGTCCAAAGAAGTTCGCCTCTCAAGTATTCAAGTTCAAATTCTTATGTAAAAAAAAAATCCCTTGTCTTCTTAAAGAAGTATATCAAGGTTTTAGGATTTGTTTACTTTTTGTCAGGCCTATAGTTTTTTCTATGGGCCCGGCATATCTTTCATTTGATGGTCAAAAAGTTTTCCTTATGGATCTTATTAGCCTTCTGTAATTGTTTTTTTGGTTCGTCATAACTAAAAACTAATTGTTTCCGTTTGTGTCTTTTCAGAGGGTTATTGAGAACAAATGCCCTTCCTGCCACCATTTTGTGAAGGCCCGCTTTTTCCCTCATGACTGCACTAGGTGCAGTACGTGCGGGCCTCTTCTAAATTGCCATGTGTGTGAGTCGTGGCCGGTGGAGGTGTTGACTGATTTCTTAAATCAACAGGTAAAAGACTGGGCGGCAGACGAGAAGAGGCATCTGGGAAAGGAATGTGGTTAGAAGAGGAAGGCATCCATGCCAGACATGGAGGCCTTCCGTCTTGAAATGATGGGAGAAATGAAGAAGACGATCACGGATCTTGTCCCGGGTAAGGTTCGTCATTGTCTTCTTCATTTGCTCTGGGACAGAATGTTCCCGTCTCTAGGTCTGGTTTGCTTAGCAAACCAGTTTTCGTTATAGACCCAGAGACGGCTCCCATTGGTCCGGCGCTGAGGCTTGCCTCGCCCGTGGACCCGGGAGCGAAAGCCATGGCCTCGGGCGCTCGCTTATCGAGTACTCTAGAGCAGCCTAAGGGTATTAGCGCCTCACGCGATGCCCCTCCTACCCATGCCGAGCTTGATCCCTTTTCAAGCTTGGTGTCTAATCTTTCTGGGCAGAAAGAAGAGGACACTGTTATGGCCTACCGATGAGTCGATGGCCATGGAACTGGATTCCCATGGGCCCCCGTGACCTTTTCCATGGAACCACTTCTTCGGGAGTGGGTTTCATGGTTCAACGGCTAGGTCGGCTAGGGGCCGATAGCCATCCATACCATATCCCTCGGCTTGCCGAGAGTTACCATGAGGAAGGCCCGGACTGTGACGTCATGGTTTTAGACCCCCATGACGCCGTAGATCCGGCTCCTGGAATAGCCACGGCGCAAGCCATGCCAGCCCTTGCGGGTCCGTATGGCTTCCTTGGCTATCCAGGATTATCTTCAGCTCCGGCCATTACCCCACCAGTGAATGTGGTTGAGGACGACAAAGGCCCTAGGCTCGTCGAACATTCACAGGTGGCCACCGAGGAAGACTGGTTGGATGATTGCCAATGGCTGGTGAACATCAAGCCAGAACTCCAGGTGGATCCACCGGCTTCCCAACGGGACCAGCACCTGTGGTTGGGAGGGAAACCGGTGACAAGCACCTTGCCATCTTTGCCGTATGCAGAGCCTATCGTTGATATGTTCGCTGTGGCAGAGACGTCCATTCTGCTGAAAGGACGCCTTGCGAAAGCGCCTCGCGAGGTGGCACGGCGCTGCCATATAAGTTCTGATCTATATCAGAGGTATGGCATCATTCCAAAGCCCTGCACGGATGACCGTGCAGCTTTGAGCGAAGACACGCAGCCTGGGTCCCAGTCTGACACGGGACCCTTGTGCGCTAGCACCCTGCGCAATGCTAATTCCGCGCTGCGGGACACGGAGGAAAGTACGAGAGGAGCCATCTCGGCTCTCTCGCATGTTTCTGAGCTGCTACAGGGGGCAGTAGCAGCATCCGTGGCCCGCCAAACTTCTCCTCTTGCAGTCCAGAGGGCCATCCAGGATGGCATTAACCTGGCTCTGGACTGCATGATGAGATCCGTAACCAGGAGTTTACTGTCGAGGCGCACTTTTGCTCTTGACAATTTGTGCCCCTCGCAGGACCTGTACAATCGGCTTCTTCGGACGCTGATGGCAGGTCCAGGGTTGTTTGGAGGTGAAGGATGATTGCACCTCCAACAAACCGTAAACCTGGTGAACAACCAGAGGGCACTGCGAGAGCAGTTTGAAGTGCTCCGCAGGTAGCGTGTTCGAGCAGCGCCCCCTGCCTTCCATCCGCAGCAGGCTAGAGGTGGTGGTGGCCTTGTCAGAGGCCAACCACATACGCAGCCTCGGCCATGGCAACGACAGCGTAAGCCAGCTAGGGGGAGCACAGGCTCCTCCAGCGCAACCTGCCAGACAGCCTGTGTATGATGTGCGTATGGTGCTGGTAGAGGAGCGCGGGGTTCTGGTCGTGGGAGCCGAACCTGTTGGGTCGCCTCTCGGAAAGACCACACCAGTGCTGCTAGGACAGCCACCAGAGAGAGGACTTCTCGGGTCCACCTCAATCCTTAGGTGCAGCCGTTGGAGGCCATCTGGCCTTCCATATGCAAGAATGGGAGCGGGTTACTCAGGACCGCTCAGTCTTGCGATGGCTTTCAGTCGGTTACCATCCCAACTGGATTTCAAATCAGCCATCGTGCCTGTCTCTGGTTCCGATCTGGACTCAAAATCCAAGTGATCCAGATCAATGGTTGTGTATAGAGGAGGAAATCCAATCCCTCATACTAAAACACGCTATTCAACCGGCACAAAAATGTCTGGGTTATTATTCAACCGTGTTCCTAGTGACAAAAAGCACTGGAGGGTGGAGACCAATTCTCAACCTCAAACCTCTCAACAGGTTTATCCTCACACCAAGTTTCAAGATGAAAACTGTGAGAACGGTGTTAGCAGAATTGAGGAAGGGAATGTATACAGCATCAGTAGATCTAAAAGATGCCTATTTTCAAATTCCCATTGCGAAGAGCTTTCGTCGGTTCCTGAGATTTGCATTTCAGGGCCGCCAATGGGAATTCAGGGTTCTCCCATTTGGTATATCGACGGCTCCTCGGGTCTTCACTCGAGTGGTCCGAGCTATGACATCATACCTCCGCAGGAGACACATAGAAATCCACACGTACATAGACGACTGGCTGTTAAAAGCACACACTAAAAAAAGTCTATCAGCAAATCTGGAGATAGTTTTGAAAACTCTTACAGATCTAGGCTGGATAATCAACTTTCAAAAGTCAGAGCTGATTCCATCCCAGAAGTTTGTTTACCTGGACATGTTCTTCGATCTAGAGATAGGAAATGTTTATCCATCTCAAGGGAGAGTAGAAATATTCATCTCAGGCACGGGTTTACTTGAGGATGCTGGGGTTGATGGTTTCTTTGGAACCAGTCATTCCTCAGGCAGACTTACGCCGGCGGCCAATCCAGTTATTTCTCATGACACAGTGGACCCAGAGTACGGGTTTCCTGGACTCAAAGGTGTCAGTGTTGGAACCTCTTATTCACCACCTTCAGTGGTGGATGAAGAGAGAAAATCTCCTGGCCGGGGTAATGTTGTCACCTCCCCACCCTCAGTTAACGATGTACACAAATGCATCGATGGAGGGATGGGGAGCTTGCCTGGAAGAAAACAAAGTATCAGGGCTTTTGAATCTGGATCAGTCAAGAGAACATATCAATCTGCTGGAAATGCGAGCAGTAGTCTTAGCCTTGGAACACTTCCTAGAGAGGGTCAAGGGAAAGAGTGTTCTGGTTCGATCAGACAATACAACAGTAGTGACTTACATAAACCGCCAGGGCGGAACGAAGTCGCCCAGTCTCTGTATGATGACATGGAAACTGCTTTGTTGATGCCTAGATCATGGGATTTCCCTGAAAGCAGTTCATATTCCGGGAAGGCTAAATCTATTAGCAGACTCATTGAGCCGAAGAATGAGCATTCTTCCCACGGAATGGCAACTAAATCAATGTGTGGTGGATCGCCTGTTCAACCACTGTGGCAAGCCCAACATAGATTTATTCGCAATGAACAAGAATGCAAAGATGACGACGTACGTCTCTCCGATTCCAGATACAAGCGCTTTCACAATAGATGCGCTAGCTATCAGCTGGGAGGGAATGTATGCATACGCATTCCCGCCAGCAATCCTGATTCCAAAGGTTCTCCAGAAAATCAGGCAGCAGGAATGCCAAGTGCTTCTGATCGCCCCAAATTGGCCAAGCCAATCATGGTATACGGATCTGCTGGACCTTCTGGTCTGCAATCCTGTCCTCTGCCTCTGATGGACGACATAATCTTCCAGGGCAAGGCCTTGCACAACAACCCGTCAATGTTCCAATTGAATGCGTGGATGTTGTCAAGGAATCAGCAGTTAAGGAGGGTTTTTCTGAGCAAGCAGCCATGTTTATGGCAAAAGCCAGAAGGGGGTCAACCTCCAGAGCATATAATCATAAAATCAACAGATTTGCTGAATGGTGCTCAAAAAGATGTATTAATCCAATGGAAGCATCTATTCATGTAGTAGCCAATTCCCTCTGTCACGTTTTTGATGCCTATAGCCTCAAGCCTAACTCTATTGCTGGCTACAAGTCAGCTTTAATGTCAGTTATCCCTTGCTTGGCTAATAGAGGAAGTGATGAAGTATGTAATCTAAATACTTTAATCGAAGGCATGGGTAATCTAAGACCAAGGAATCCTCCAGTGATTCCGTCTTGGAGTTTATCGTTAGTACTTCAAGTATTAGCAGATAAACCCTTTGAACCACTAAGCTCCATTTCCATGAAAATGTTGATGCTTAAAACAGTTTTTCTGATTGCTGCCGCTTCAGCCAGACGAAGAAGTGAAATACATGCTTTGTCAGCAGAGCCAGACCGTTTTGTGGTAACAGGGGAAGGCCTTAGGCTTCTACCTAGAGTTAACTTTATGGCGAAGAACCAGTCTTTAAAATATCCTGGTCAGCCTATAGTTTTACCCGCTTTGTCTAGGTTTGATCCTAATTCAAAGGTTTGGTGTCCAGTCTGTGCATTAACCTGTTATAAACAACGTACACAGGAATGGCGGACGGACCCTAGTGCTTTATGGCTATCTTACATTGAGCCCCATGGGAGAGCTTCTAAAGATACCATTACTAGGTGGGCTATGGAATGCATCCAGCATTGCCACAAAGCCGCCACGGGTAAACAAGTTGACATGGCCAAGGCTCACAGTGTCCATGGCGTAGTGACATCCACGGCTCTGTTTAATGGAGTGCCGGTGGATGACATTATGTCAGTAGCACAATGGCACTGTGAGTCTAGTTTTACAGATCATTACCTACGTGACACGTCAAATCCACTTGCCTTATCGATTTTACATACACGTTAAATCTGTATATATTTGAAAATATTGTACATAAGGCTGTTGACTCACACACAGTGCAATTTCACATCAAGAGTATACCTACCTCCCTAATACTTTTTGATATTGCTAAATATCGGCTTTCACTCAATAAACACTCAGATTAAAACAGTTAGGTGCCCCTCCTCAGCAGGGAGTCAGAGTGTAGTCTGGCGGATGCCAGCCCCACCACCACGCATGCGCAGACTAGCACTTCCTCTTTGCTAATTTATTGGTAGAGAGTAAACACATGTTTTTGTGCTTTGCGCTTTTCTACTCATTTTTAAGTCGATTTAGCCTGTTTAGTAGAAGTTTCAAGCCTGTTTGGAATGTCTGAGAGAGTTGCTTCACCAGAGGACGGCCCAGGACCTATCCATCAGGTGACTTCTATTAAGATTTAGCGAGTTTTACCCGGTGTAATGTGTTTCCGGGACTCGCGTTTACCGTGATAAGCGCCTTGTTTAGTTGTTTTATTTCAACTGGGTGCTATATATTACTAATCTCTCTTTGTGTTTATGTCCACAGGTATCTGTCAGGATATGTAATGGACATCACAGCATCAGAGGGTTTGTTTCTTTCCACCATGATTCCATTTTCTACTAATACTGTTAGGTTATCTAACCAAAAATTCTATGTCCAGTGAGTCGGAGGCCTAGTATAAAGGTCTTCTCACTTTGCCCTCTTGATCCAATTCCTTCCCCTAGGTGGAGAGAGTTAAGAGGAGTAGTCTTGGTGGAGTGCTCCAGTTCATCACGTTGGATGGTTTGTCTATACAAAGTGTCAGGTATTTAATTACTAATATGAGGTGATGTTAATTATTTAGGAAAATTAACTGTAATTTCCATTGTTATCATTCTGTATCTGATGGTTGTGTAGTCGGAATATCCATTCTGAAGATGTTCTGGGTATGAATACAATTCGTCCTTGCACTTGGATGTTTGTTACAGATCGATTTTTTCCTGTCATAGGATTAATGACGTCATGATCAGCCTTGCTCTTTATTAACAATTAAAGTTTTGTCCAACACTGGTTTTAGATGATTAGTGATCTTTATTATCATTTTCCCTCTCTTTTAGTTTGGTTTTGAGATTCTAACCGTAACAAATTTGCTCATTGTCCTCGTCCTTTGTCCTGTTTCAGAGACCTGGTTGCTGGTCCTGTGGACGTTTCCTGAAGGAAAAATTTATTCCTCATCTCTGTTATCATTGTAGCCCTTGTGGGCCCTTGCTTAATTGCGAGATATGTAAGCATTGGGGGGGGGGCGAATTAATGTGCAAATTGTTGTGTTTGCAGGCGAAGGACAAGGTGGTGGAGGAGGAGAGGAAGCAGAAGAGAGAGGGTGTAAGTAAGAAGGGTAAGAGGAAGGCCTCGTCTGCGGTGGACATGGAGGCCTTCCGTGTTGAGATTTTGGGAGAGATGCAGAGGACAATAAAGGATTTGGTTCCAGAGTTGCTTCGTGGCATGCTTCCTGGGCCAAATCCTTTGTTGTCCTCGTCATCTGCTTCGGAGCAGGTAATCCCCACCTCTGAATCGCCATTCCGTAGGCCGTTACCAGTTTTCGAGGATTCAGAGGTAGCCCCATTAGAGGGGGCATTCCACGACCCTGGCAGCAGGCTTGCCGCGCCGAGGGGTCGTGGATGGCTGTCGCTGGAGCCCACTGGCTGCTTATCAGTCCAGGGGTATCCGCATGCCGCGGGTGACAGTACCTCCTAAGGCACCTTTCCTGGCCAGTCCGGGTTAGCTCTCTTTGCTGACCCGGAGTCTAATCTGTCTGGCCAGGAGGAAGAGGATTACCTGTTAGGGTCGCCGTCTGAGGACATTACCATGGATTATGACGTCTGTGCACCCCTCGCGGGGAATGCAGGTGACATATTCCATGGCTCCACTCATGCAGGAGTGGAGTTCACGGCTCAGAAGGTGGCCCTGGGCGGTGCTGATGGCCAGCTATACCGCATACCTCGGCTTGCCGAGGGTATTGCTGGTGCTGGTCGGGGCCGTGGTGGGGCGGTATCTGCCCTGCGCTCTACCACGGCGCCTGCTTCTGGACAAGCCAGCCAGGTTACCATGCCAGTGCTTTCGGGCCCGCATGCTTTCTCTGGCTTGCCAGGAGTGTCAGCTTATCCGCCGATAAGCTCTGCTGCGTGTGCTCAGGAGGAAGACGAAGGACCCCGTCTTGTAGAGCAGTCGCAGTTAGCCACGGAGGAGGATTGGTCTGAAGCTTGTCAGTGGCCGTGGTTAGCTGGTAAAGCCACTGCTAGCCCTATGCCATCTCTGCCGTTAGCAGAGCATGTCGCTGATATGTTCACGGCGGCGGAGACATCCATTAAGGAGAATGGGCGTCTCGCGAAGGCCCCTCACGAGGTGGCAAGGCGCTGCCGCATCGTGCCTGTGGATTACCAGAGGTACGGTGTGGTGCCCAAGCCTAGCGTGGATGACCGCGCGGCTTTGGGCGAGGATGCACGCCCGGGCTCCCGTTCTGACATGGGAGCTTTGTGTTCGAATGCGTTGCGTTCGGCGAGTGCCGCATTGCGTGATGTGGAGGAGAGTGGGAGAGCTTGTATTGCGGCTCTGTACCACGTCTCCCAGCTGTTACAGGGGGTAGTAACGGCATCCGCGTCGCGCCATCCGAGCCCGGTCACAGTCCAGAGAGCCATCCAGGATGGTATCAACCTGGCTCTGGACTGCATGACTCGGGCGGTGACCAGGAGTGTCCGGGCGAGGCGCACGTTTGCCTTGGACAACTTGTGCCCGTCCCAGGACCTGTACAATAGGCTACTGCGTACGCCTATGACAGGTCCTGGTCTCTTTGGAGGTGAGGGATGTAGGCACCTCCAGGAGACGGTTACTCTGGTCAATAACCAGAGGGTGCTGCGCGAGCAGTTTGAGGTGCTCCATAGGGAGCGCGTTCATGCGGCACCCCCTGCGTTTCGTCCCCTGCAGGCTCGAGGTGGAGGTGGCCAGGTCAGAGGCCAGCCACCATCGCAGCCTCGGCCTCGGCCACGTGCGATTCGGCCAGCAGTGAGGGCGGCGCAGGCTCCTCAGGCGCCGTCAGCCAGGCAGCCACCCGTGCACCGAGGTGCGTGAAGTGCTGGGTGTGGCGCGCGAGGATCTGGTCGTGGTAATCATGCCTGATGGGCTGGTTACCATGGTGGGAACCACTCCGTTGTTTCTGGCGAAGGAGACAGTGCCACTCTTGCACTCCTTATGTCCACCTCTCTCCCTAGGTGGACCGGTGGGAGGCCGGTTGGCCGACCACATGCAAGAGTGGGAACGGTTAACTCAGGACCGTTTAGTCTTGCGATGGCTTTCAGTCGGGTATCATCCCGATTGGATGACAGGCCCGCCATCGCGGCTGTCTCTGGTGCCAATCTGGACTCCAAATCCGAGAGATCCGGAGCAAAGGTTGTGTATCGAGGAGAAGATAAACTCCCTCATACAAAAAGGAGCAATTCAGCCGGCACAAAGGTGTCCGGGCTTCTATTCGACCATGTTCTTAGTAACAAAAAACACCGGAGGGTGGAGACCTATTCTCAACCTCAAGCCATTGAACAAGTTCATAGAGACGCCCAGTTTCAAGATGGAGACTGTGCGCTCGGTGTTTGCAGGGTTGGAGAAGGGAATATGGACAGCCTCAATAGATTTAAAGGATGCTTATTTCCACATCCCCATAGCGAGGAGTTTCCGTCGCTTCCTGAGATTTGCATTCCAGGGCAGACAGTGGGAATTCAGGGTGTTACCCTTCGGAATTTCCACGGCTCCTCTGGTTTTCACCCGTGTGGTTCTTGCGATCACCGCATTCCTCCGCAGGAGAAGCATAGCAGTCCACACGTGCATAGACGGCTGGCTGTTGAAAGCACACACCCAGGAAAGTTTATCGGCCAATCTGGAGATTGTTCTGAAGACTCTCACAGACGTTGGCTGGATAATCAATTTCCACAAATCAGAGCTGACTCCATCCCAGAAGTTTGTTTACCTAGATATGTTCTTCGATCTATAGACAGGATATGTTTATCCTACTCAGGAGAGGGTTCAGAGACCCATCTCAGTAATACAGTCAGTGTGCGACAGTCGTCATGCCCTGGCACGGGTTTACTTGAGGATGCTGGGGTTGATGGTTTCTTTGGAACCAGTCATTCCTCAGGCCGCCTTACGCAGGCGGCCGATCCAGTTATTTCTCATGACACAATGGACCCAGAGTACATGTTCGCTGGATTCGAACGTGTCAGTGGTGGCGCCTCTAATTCACCACCTGCAATGGTGGTTGAATACAGAGAATCTCTTGGTGGGGATTTTGCTAACCCCTCCCCACCCTCAGGTGACTGTGTATACAGATGCATCGATGGAGGGGTGGGGAGCTTGCCTGGAAGAATCCACAATATCAGGGCTTTGGGATCTGGAACAGTCGAAGGAACATATCAATCTACTGGAACTAAGACCAGTAGTCCTGGGCCTGGAACATTTCTTACTGAAAGTTCAGGGCAAGATTGTTCTTATTCGTTCAGACAACTCAACTGTAGTGACTTACATAAACCGCCAGGGCGGAACGAAGTCGCCCAGTCTCTGTATGATGACATGGAGACTGCTTTGTTGGTGCCTGGATTACAGGATTACCTTGAAAGCAGTTCATATTCCGGGAAGGTTAAATCTGCTAGCAGACTCATTGAGCCGAAGGATGAGTGTTTTACCCACGGAATGGCAACTAAATCAATGTGTGGCGGATCGTCTGTTCGGCCATTGGGGGAAACCCAACATCGATTTGTTTGCAACGAAGAGGAATGCGAAGATGACGACGTACATCTCTCCGATTCCAGATCCAAGCGCTTTCGCAACAGATGCGTTAGCTATCAGCTGCGCGGGAATGTATGCATACGCATTCCCTCCAGCAATCCTGATTCCAAAAGTTCTTCATAAAATCAGACAGGAGGAGTGCTAAGTGCTTCTGATCGCCCCGGATTGGCCAAGCCGATCGTGGTATACGGATCTGCTGGACCTTCTGGTCTGCAATCCGGTTCCTCTGCCTCTGATGGACGACATTATCTTCCAGGGCAAGGCCCTTCACAACAATCCGTCAATGTTCCGATTGACTGCGTGGATGTTGTCAAGGAATCTAGAATTAAGGAGGGCTTTTCTGAGCGAGCGGCCATGTTTATGGCCAAAGCCAGGAGGGGGTCAACCTCCAGAGCATATAATTATAAAATCAACAGATTTTCAGAGTGGTGCTCAACAAGATGTATTGATCCAATGGATTCATCTATTCAGGTAGTGGCTGATTTCCTCTGCCACCTGTATGATGCCTATAGCCTCAAGCCTAACTCTATTGCTGGTTATAAGTCAGCTTTAATGACAGTTATCCCTTGCTTGGCTAATAGGGGGAGTGATGTAGGTACATTAAATGTATTAATTAAAGGCATGGGTAATCTGAGACCAAGGAATCCCCCAGTGATTCCATCTTGGAGTTTATCTCTGGTGCTTCAGGTACTTGGAGATAAGCCTTTTGAACCACTTAGTTCCATTGCTATGAAACTGTTAACTCTTAAATCTATTTTTAATTGCTGCGGCCTCGGCTAGGCGTAGGAGTGAGATTCATGCCTTATCAGCCGAGGAAGACCGTTTTGTGGTTACAGGGGAAGGCCTTAAGCTGCTACCTAGGATTAATTTCTTGGCTAATAATCAGTCTTTGAAATATCCAGGTCAACCTATTTTTTTCCCATCTTTAACTAGATATGATCCTAATTCTAAAGCATGGTGTCCCGTCCGGGCGCTGCTCCGGTACAAGCATCGTACATCGGAGTGGCGCACCGACCAGTCAGCGTTATGGTTGTCATATATTGAACCCCATGGCAGGGCGTCTAAGGACACCATTTCCAGGTGGGTTGTAGAATGTATTCAGTTTTGTCATAAATCCGCCACCGGGAAGCAGGTTGACATGGCCAAGGCTCACAGTGTCCGCGGCGTAGTGACATCCACTGCCCTGTTTAATGGGGTCCCTGTGGATGACACTATGTCGGTTGCTCAGTGGCACTGTGAGTCAAGTTTTACAGACCATTATCTCCGTGACACCTCGAATCCTCTCGCCTTGTCGATTTTGAAAAAATAACTAGGTGTATATTTTTTATGATGGGGTTTCCTCATTGCTTATATATTTCACAATTAATTAATGGAAACAACCACTTTTTGGGTCTGCATCAGTCTTCACCACTGGGGAGATGATGTCGGCAGCCAAGTTCAACAAGGTCGGTCTTGTTCATGTGTTGTCCATAGTTGATTGTATTGTCACGTTACACCGTTGTTATTAACATGGTGATGGGTTGTGTGTTTATGTGGTTCATTATTGAGAGTATACGAAAATGGAGCATTTTCGTCTCTGTCCTATAGTACATGGCACTTGTACGAAGAGAGCGTATGGGACATTGAGGTCATTCGAGTCTTCCTCCCAGGAAGCGGGGGGGGGGGGGCGGGGGTGGGGGGGGGAGCGCATATGACATTCGGTCATCTCTCATACATCGGTTGTGTTATCCGATGGGTTGTCAAATCCTGACTGTGTTTTCACACAGTTTCAGAAGTTTAAGTGCCTTAAACGCAGAAAAGCGTATAGGGATGAGCTGGTCTTTTGACCTCGACTCCCTCCCGCCGAATTCCCTGTCGAATTCTGGCAATATCAAAAAGTATTAGGGAGGTAAGTATACTCTTGACGTGAAATAAACGAAATCAAGGATTTCTTTTTTCACGAGAGAGTTGATACTTACCTCCCACAGAGGCTCGGTCTTCAGGCTCTTAATAGTTGCATGTGTGTCAGCCAATAAATTAGTCAGAGGAAGTGCTAGTCTGCGCATGCGCGGTGGTGGGGCTGGCATCTGCCAGACTACACTCTGACTCCCTGCCCAGTAGGGGCACCTAACTGTTTTAATCTGAGTGTTTATTGAGTGAAAGCCGATATTTAGCCATATCAAAAAGTATTGGGGAGGTAAGTATCAACTCTCTCGTGAAAAAAGAAATCCTTGATTTCGTTTATTTAGTGGGGGAATCCCTGCTTTTCCGTACTGTACCTATCATCGCCAGCGGTGATCAAAGGGAATCTTGTCAAAATAGGTTAGTCCTATATTTGGTGATGGTTATTTTTTGTCACGTTTTATATTACTTACTAAAATGGTGATGGTTTTGTGTTCTTTGTGGTTCCATCTGAGAGTATACGAAATGAAGCTTTCGTCCGATGTCTTATAGTACTTTAGCATGAGTACGAGAGGTGTTCAGTTTATTTTGTCACAAGATTGCACGATTTCTTGCTGCACAATTTTGGTCAATTGTCTCACTCACAATACCTTTTTACAAAGCCCACGAGCTTACCGACACGCTAGTTTAGTTTGTTAAAAGTTTTCAACATGCCAAGTCATAAAATAAGCGAGATAGCGGAGGGTATATTTCTCCATCTTTTGAGGATGGGAATGACGCCGTCACTGATCAGAAATGAACTTTTGAAAGAAAATATCAGTGTCAGTGTGAGGACCATTTATCGCGTAAAGAATAACATCGGAAAAGAACGACAATTGACGAATCTAACACATGGAAAATCTGCTACGTTGAAAATCAGAAGAAGACGAACTGTAGTATCAAAACAAGTGATGGACAAAGTGAAGAAAATGATAGCATGAATTAACCCACCGACACAACGTGAGATGAGCAATCTATTAGGAATTAGTTTGGGATCAAGGCAAAACTGAGAAAAAAATGTTTGGTTCATAAACTATCCCTAGAGCAGGTTGAAAAGAGGAGGAAGAGGAGCTGGAGGCTGTACCTGAAGCTGTGTGCAGGGAAGTGGAAAAACTTTATCACCACAGATGAGGCTATGTTTTATCTAGGTGGAAGCTACGGAAAACGGCGAGTCTGTTATGTTAGGAAAGGACAAATTGATATGGGTAAGTTGAAGTTTGATAAACGTGACAGTTTCGGGCCTGGTTTCATGGTATGGGCAGGCGTTAGTCATTACAGAAAGACCAGTCTTAAATTCATTGACCGGAATGTGAAAATCAATGCTGATTATTACATCAAACATGTTTTGAGACCCTTTTTGAAACATGATGTTCCCAAATTATTCCCAGGAAGCAAACAGAAGGACATGGTTTTTCACCAAGATAGTGCTTCCTCTCATACTGCACGAAAGAGCTTAACATACTTAAAGCAGAACAATGTTAAATTCATTAGCCCCGCAGAATGGATGCCGAAGTTGCCAGATGCTGCCCCTATGGACTTTAGTATCTGGGGGATTGTCAAGCGCCATCCACAGAAGCGGAAAGTTACAAGTCTTAACAGTCTAAAACGTGCTCTCAAAACCGAATGGAAGGCACTAAGTCAAACTGTGATCAATAAAGCCCTTTCTTCTTAGCCTAAGCGCTGTAGCGTGATATATCATGCTCGTGGGTCTCAAATTGAACATCTTCTGCAATGAAATTATTTTGTGATAAATTATTGTTGATTAAATACTTATTTGAAATTTGTGACAAAATAAACTGAACACCTCTCGTACATAGAGAGCGTATAGGACATTGAGGTCATCGCTCCCTCTTTAAAATAGGGGGGGGGGGGGGTGGAGCGGATGTGAAACGGTCATTACTCTCAACATCGGTCGTGTTATCCGATGTCCAAATCATTTCCTGATTGTGTTTACATACGCAATTTCAGATTTTTGTTGTGCTCCAAAAGCAAACGCTTGCTCTTCCAGGGATGAGCCGGTCTTCTGACCTTCGCCTCCCTCCCGCCGAATTCTCTTACGAATTCTGGCTATATCATAACGTATCAGGGTGGTAAGTATACTCTGGATGGGAAATAAATGAAATCAAGGATTTCTTTTTTCACGAGAGAGTTGATACTTACCACCACGATACGATCACGGCCCCTCCGCCCCACAGAGCCACGGTCTGTCGGCGTTTTATGTTGCAATTAGGTCAGCCAATATTTTGGAATAGAATGAGTCAGCCCCGCGCATGTGCGAGTTTGGGCTGCACATCCGCTGGACTGTCAGTTGTGTAACCTGCCCAGTGGGGGGGGGGGCGGTTTCTTTTTAATTCTGAGTATTATTGAAGCTAGGTCGATATTTAGGAAATATCATAAAGTATCAGGGTGGTAAGTATCAACTCTCTCGTGAAATAAGAAATCCGTGATTTCGTTTAGTTCATATCTATCCCTGGTTGTGTTTTCACACAATTTCAGACGTTTAAGTGCCTTAAACGCAGAAAAGCGCATAGGGAAGAGCTGGTCTTTTGACCTCGCCTCCCTCCTGATGAATTCTCTGTCGAATTCTGGCAATATCAAAGAGTATTAGGGAGGTAAGTATACTCTTGAAGTGAAATAAATGAAATCACGGATTTCTTTTTTCACGAGAGTTGATACTTACCTCTCTAATACGGACCCAACCTCTCCACCCCTCAGAGGCTCGGTCTTCAGGCTCTTGTAAAGTTGCATGGTGTCAGCCAATAAATTATTCAGTTGAAGTACTAGTCTGCACATGCACGGTGGTGGGACTAGCATCCGCCAGCCTATCATCTGACTACCTGCCCAGTAGGGGCACCTAACTTTTTAAATCTGAGTTTTTATTGAGTGAAAGCCGATATTTAGCAATATCAAAGAGTATTAGGGAGTTAAGTATCAACTCTCTCGTGAAAAAAGAAATCCGTGATTTCGTTTATTTCTCAGGACCACTGCAGAAAGCATTTTTGCTGAGGTTTTTGCTGATGTTGATTGTTAACCCCTTAATGGCTATTGCTAAATTTATTAAACAATATCAAAATATTTGCTTATTGAATGTGTATTTACAGGTAAGAGAAGGATTATTTTTAAAAGTTTACCCCTGGAATTACAGGCTCGATAAATGAGCCAGTCATTCCAGTGGTAAATTTTCAAAAATTGTCTTCAAATAGACATTTCTCAAGACCATTTTAGAAGCTGTTTTTGGCTGATATGAGTGTTAAAGGGTTAAACAAGATCTGAGAACATTACTCAAGGACTATAAGTCAATACTTAGAGTTCACAAGAGAGAAATGTGTTGTATCACTTAAGTATCTGACGTCATAATCAAATACATTGATTACATATGAGCTGACATCTCATGTAGCTACAAGCTTGGTCACTAAAGTATCTGACGTCATAATCAAATACATAGATTACATATGAGCTGACATCTCATGTAGCTACAAGCTTGGTCACTTAAGTATCTGACGTCATAATCAAATACATGGATTACATATGAGCTGACATCTCATGTAGCTACAAGCTTGGTCACTTAAGTATCTGGCGTCATAATCAAATACATTGATTACATATGAGCTGACATCTCATGTAGCTACAAGCTTGGTCACTAAAGTATCTGACGTCATAATCAAATACATAGATTACATATGAGCTGACATCTCATGTAGCTACAAGCTTGGTCACTTAAGTATCTGACGTCATAATCAAATACATTGATTACATATGAGCTGATATCTCATGTAGCTACAAGCTTGGTCACTAAAGTATCTGACGTCATAATCAAATACATAGATTACATATGAGCTGACATCTCATGTAGCTACAAGCTTGGTCACTAAAGTATCTGACGTCATAATCAAATACATTGATTACATATGAGCTGACATCTCATGTAGCTACAAGCTTGGTCACTAAAGTATCTGACGTCATAATCAAATACATAGATTACATATGAGCTGACATCTCATGTAGCTACAAGCTTGGTCACTTAAGTATCTGACGTCATAATCAAATACATAGATTACATATGAGCTGACATCTCATGTAGCTACAAGCTTGGTCACTTAAGTATCTGACGTCATAATCAAATACATAGATTACATATGAGCTGACATCTCATGTAGCTACAAGCTTGGTCACTAAAGTGGATGAATTGTGTCTTTGATGGATTTACAATTTATTAAAACCTTCTGTCGCATATTTTGAAACTAAGTCGACTTGTTGCTATAGGCAAATTAGTTTCGAAACATTTAACCACTTACTTGTATATAATTGCTTGAAATATATATTGTAGGAAATCCCGTTCCAAAGTCTCAAGTCGATTGAAATGTGAGTAAAAAGTGGGTGTTGCTTAGCTAGAAATGGGAGGAGCTTAGCTAGAGATGGGAGGAACTTAACTAAAAATAGGATGGGCTTAGCTAGAAATTGGAGGAGCTTAGCTAGAAATAGGAGATTAGCTAGAAAGATGAGCGTAGCTAGAAATGGGAGGAGCTTAGCTAGAAATAGGAGCTTAGATAGAAATGGGAGGAGCTTAGCTAGAAATTGGAGGAGCTTAGCTAGAAATGAGAGGCGCTTAGCTAGAAATAGGAGGAGCTTAGCTAGAAATGGGAGGAGCTTAGCTAGAAAGGGGCGTGGTATAGCTAGACATAGATCCCTCTATTTGGCAGGTAAACACAGACGATATGCAATTGCAGAGCGGTCAACTTAGCAACCAACAACTTTCAGTCAAATTGTTTTCAAAATATTTAGCTGGTCCATAGATATAAGTGCTAGAATATATAGTCTGCAAAAATTAAAGAGTCAGACGGTTAAACTTGAAGTTTCAGTATCAATACCAAAAAGATCTACATGTACAAAAATGATGCTGAATATTTTTCACATAATTTATTTGGAAATTTATATTTTGAAACTTGCCATGCCATGTTACCGTGCGTAGCACATACCAAAATATGAAACTTATACCAGGATTTATATTATCGGTGCCCTAATCTAAAAATAGTATGCAAATTAATGGATATATCCGATCTGTCACTCAAGTGTGTGATGTCATAATCAATTATGTCACATGTACACATGTAGGCTGACATCAAAATCAAAATGCATAATGAATGACGTATCTAGTAGGTCCGTCCAGAACGTCAACTAGTCAATCAAGTGTACGAATTGTATGTCTTTACTATTTAATAAACATGATTTTGAATATTTTGAAACTAATTTCACTGGGAGCTGTTGCTGCCATAGGCAGAAACAGCATCCAGTCAAATTAGTTTCAAAATATTCAACAGCTTACCTATATAGTTACTATGAAATTGGGATTCTGGGAATTCAGTGTTCAAAGTATATATAAATCAATCCCACACACACACCATGTGGGCGGAGCATAGCTGGAAATGGGCGGAGCATAGCTAGAACTGTGTTACCTGCTTATCAAGCTTCATCGTTTTATTCATTCAAAACTTGGACACACCACACTTTATTGTAATGTCAGTTGAAGTAATGTTGTTATGATAATTGAAATGTATGCCTTGCTTGACAGAAATAACACATCGGGATTCATGTTTGGTAAATATATCAAACTTCTTGCTTACGTGTAGTTAATGCCCCTTTGCATACCAAGCCAGACTATTTTTGAAAATAAACCTTTGGAAAGACTGGCTCGGTTATCAATCCGTTCACTCGAGAGTTATATTTTTTTAAATAGTCTTTTTTTGCAAATGGAAAATTCTCAATTTTTGACCGGCTTGTCTATTAAATAGTTCATCTTTTTTTATTTCCGGCGTCATGGTTACACAGCACAGATGTTGTCAGCTCTAATTATGGCATTATATTCCTGTCCTTTGATGTGATGATGTCAGACGGCCATGTCCGAAACACCACTTATGACGGTATTACATCACGGTCCAATCTTCTAAGACAACTCAATTTTGAGGGAAGTGTCATTGACGAAAGCGGCTGTAGCTGGATCCACTTGGATGTAAATGATGTTAAATTAGTCGTTGAAAATGTTTTTATTTTGAATAGTGGAGATTTAGATATAAATGCTGCCATTAGTAGAGGTTATCTGAGATTAGATGGGGTGCATATGAGTACACGGATGCGATCTCATTATGGAAACGGAATAAAAATAACGTATACACGGTATCATGGGAATTACAACATCAGTGTCGTCAATTCTATTTTCAGTTTCGGAATGCAAAATTCTGCTGTGAGCATCATTTGTAATGTTCATACATCAAGTTCATTTAATTTAGAAATCATCGGAAATGATTTCATGCGAAACATTATCAGTGGATTAGTTATTCATGTTGAGGGCATATTTGATCATAGACGATATAGGGAGTGGAATGTATGTACACGATCCCGAACAATTTACTGTGAACAAAATGTTTTTTTAAACAGTGGTGCAAATATGATAAATTCTGATATTACATTCAATGTAACGGTGATGCATAATTTATTTATAATGCAATGTGAACCAGAGTTATTTCACCAGTCTGAAGAAGATAGCTTAATAAATAATTGGGGTTCATTTATTACAGATTACCGCCAGTCTCTTACAGAGACCAATCTCCGGAATAAACAAACACGCTGATATTTTACAGTTCATATCGTGTCAGCCGTAATCACCAACTTTCATCAACCATCACATGTCATAGAGAAGAACGTGTTTAACAATATCACTGATGAGAGTTGTGTTGTACGTTAATCATCAGATGGTCACGCCATCATTCGCTCTACATTCCAATTTAATCGTATTGATAATAGTTCTGTGACAAGAGCTGCTATGAACGTAGATTCACGAATATACGATATCAATCATAATATATTTAGCAACCCAGACAGTACATTTGAGGTAAATGTTATTCTAAAAGGGCCAAACTGCTTGAAATTGTATGACAATTATTGGGGCGTGGAGATACAAATGATAATATTATGCGCAGTAAAAGCTTGACCAATGAGCTGATAAATAGTGCGGTATCTAGGATTTTCGATAAAAAGCTAAATGACCAACTAATGTGTACATATATAGGTCCTATGTTGTTAAATGATGAATACAACTGCACAAGGGCAGATAACTGTAGTGCGAATGGCTGGTGTGTCAAAGATGATATATGTGTTTGTTCACATGGGTGGTCGGGGAGCGCATGTGATCGATTCCGCTGTAAAACTGTCAAAAATTGTTTTAAATCTTCAAACATTCCATTGAACAGAACTGCTGATATTGTTTCAGTGAATGTACTGAGAAGGGAGTACGTAGGCAAGAATAACAGCATGCCGTACATCTACATTGTGCTCAACGTACACCTCAACTATTCCGGGTCATTCTATGTTAAGTTATTTAACTACTTATCTCCCGACATGAGACAAACTGACGCGATGCTTCTTAAAATCACAGCTCAGGACAGAAATGAAAACAATAGACTATGTTATTACACAGGATAACAAAGATGATGATGGATTCATAGTGCATTTTATAGATTACATTGGAACAGAGGAATTTCAAGCGAGTGGGGAAGGTGTGCAATATAGGCTGGTATTTGGAAAACCAAATCGGCATGTACCGTTATTTGTAAATCTCAGGAACGAACGTTCAGTATTTGGGAACATGGATGTGAGGCAGAAAATATTCTCGGTTACTGCTATTGATGACGATCTCAATAAAATCAACTACAGTTTATTGACTCATTCCGATGTTTTTGAAATCAATAATACATCAGGCATCGTTACATTCAAACATCCGGTATTAAACATCAATGACACAATTTATACAATAATAATCAAAGCTGTCGATGATGGCTTTCCGAGCAGAAGCACAACGGCCGAGATAAAAATTACCATAATCGGCAGACTTAATACAACACGGACCACTGCGGACCAAAACACGAACGTATTAACTGATGAGAATTCAAACAATATTTCCTCTATAGAACAAAGCGCTGTTAGTAAATCTTTCGTAAATTCCAAGTAATACTTGCCCCTTGTAGTACCTGCTGGTATTTTAGCAGTCTATTGACTATTATACTAGCTTTGATAGCGTTTTATTTTAGAAATGTCAGACAGAGAAAAGTGAAGAGTAAATTTGATAAGTATAAACTAGAGGCAGTAGAAACAACAGAAACATAACACTGTGGGTGGGTGGGTGCGAAGGCGTAATATATTTATAGATTTAATTAAATCATCATTTTGTTGCTTAACATACTTTCTTGTTTTAGTTATTCAGCATGTTGCTTCTACTAAGTATTACCCCTTTAATGGTCAAGCTGGTCAAAACCTGGTCTTTAGGAGTGTCCATTTCCAGGCCAACAGAAGTTGACCCCATATCGGAGGATCTCGACTAAGCGATCCAAATGAGGCCCGTCGTGTACCAAGAATCGGCCTTTCCAGAGTAATGATGTCATAATCAGCTAAGCGGCGTGTAGGATGACGTCATAATCATTACATCATAAATGATTCTATATGGACTGTCTTTAACTCTTAAAAGTCAGACACGTTGTAAAAATTGTATGTCTCTACTATTTAATAAACATGCTGTTAAGGAGTTCTATCCCAACACGAGTGAGGTGTGGGTGGAGCTTAGCTAGGGATGGGCGGGGCATAGCTAAAACTGGAAAGGTCCATCAGGTAAGTGTTAATGTTTTTCAATGGGCATTGAAGCCATCATGGGCTGTCAGATGTCAATAAAACTTTACAGGTGAATAGAGAGGGATGGAGGGAGGGATGAGTAGTAGAGTGAGAGGCCGATGGATGGAGGGAATGGGAGGGAGGGAGGGAGAGACTGAATCAAAGGTTTCTGCCTCCATGAGAAGCAGAATACTGCAGTCTAATTAGTTTCAAATGATCCAACAGCTTACCTGTATGATCATATTGATATTACGAGAGAGAGGGACGGAGGGAGGGAGGAAGGGAGGGAGAAAGACAGAAAAGAGAGAGAGAGAGAAGAGAAGAGAAGAGAAGAGAAGAGAAGAGAAGAGGAGAGAGAGAGAGAGAGAGAGAGAGAGAGAGAGAGAGAGAGAGAGAGAGAGAGAGAGAGAGAGAGAGAAAGAGAGAGAGAGAGAGAGAGAGAGAGAGAGAGAGAGAGAGAGAGAGTATAGCGATGGAGAGAGAGAGAGAGAGAGAGAGAGAGAGAGAGAGAGAGGGAGAGAGAGAGAGAGAGAGAGAGAGAGAGAGAGAGAGAGAGAGAGAGTCTAGCGATGGAGAGAGAGATGCCCAAACCAAACATTTAAATTTGTAATACAATTATGCCTGGTAGTAAAGCTGTTGTATATTTTGAAACACAATTGACTGAGCTATTGATATCTGTGCCAACGTCTTACACGCACATTATTTTCAAAATATTCAAGTGCGTACATGTATGATTGATTATTCAGACAGACAGACGAATGGATGGGCAGACAGATGGGCGGGCGGGCGGCCGGGCAGGAAGTGAGAGAGGGGGTCCAAACCAAACATTTTAATTTATAAAACATTTCTGAGAGTAAATCTATTGGATATTTTGAAACACACCGGACTGTGACTGTCTCTGTCAGCAACTTCCAAGCCAAAATATTCAATGTCGAAAGAGAGTGAAAGGGAGAGCAATATGGGGGGGGAGAGGGAGGGAGGGAGGGAGAGAGAGAGAGAGGTGAATTGATATGGAGAGGGGGAAGAGGGGGAGAGATGGAGAGAGAGATGGAGATAGAGAGAGAGAGAGATGGAGAGAGAGAGAGAGAGATGGCGAGAGAGAGAGAGATGGAGAGCGAGAGAGAGAGAGAGAGGGGAGGAGGAGGCAGGCAGACAGACAGAAAGACAGACTGGATCAAAGGTTTCTGCCTCCATGAGAAGCATAATACTTCCAGTCTAATTAGTTTCAAATGATTCAACAGCTAGCTTACCTGTATGATCATATTGATATTAAGAGGGAGGGGAGGGAGGGAGACGGGTGAGAAAGAAGGAAGGCAAGAAAGAGAGATGAGATACAGTGTTTCAATATAAAAATGCTATACATAGCTATGCTTTTGAATATTTTGAAACACATCTTTTTCCTCATGTTAATAAGCTAGTAGTTAATATATTTGATATATTGATGTTAGATATCACCAGACGTATACATTTGCCATTCCATGCAGATATTATTTAACCCTTAGCACTCTGATGTCAATATTCTGCCATTTACTTTGTCAATAGCAAAGATACTGGTGTACATTTTTCAACAAATTTGGTGGATGATGCTGCTGTCTATGACAGTACCATATTTCACCAAATTTGTTGAAATGTGAACACCAGTTCATCTTTTAATTTAATTTGAAAAATTAAAATTTTAACATCAGTGTGTTAAGGGTTAACATGGCATATGGATGCATGGACTAGCATTAATGTCTAATGCCATCATTCCAGTCCCTTTGCCAATATAGTTTCGTTGACATGCTCCAAGCAGATGTAATGCCTGGCGTACATCATCGTCCTATCGCACGGTCTCACCGTCCTGCTACACTCTTGTATCGAGTCCCGTGTTTGTATGCTTTTGAGATGTCTACACTAAGTTCACGAAACTTCATAAATGAGATCAATCAACTACCACCCAATAAATTTGCCTTGTTATTATCATCCTACTAATATACGGCCAATCACATCGCTTGACATTTGTGTCTTGCGAGCTCCCCATAGATATTAGCACGAAGCCACGCCTCTATTTATAGATTGATAGCTAGATTGAAGTAGGTAGAAATCTGATTGGCTGCCTCCATCCCACCAGAGTAATGTTACTTCACATAGCAACAGATCAAATGTCTGCATGTACGGCCTCGAACGGTGAAGCAATGTGAGTGGGCGTATTTTAGTACGATGGGCGTATATATACTGAGCCAAAAAGGTTTAGCAACAGTGGAGTTTGGTTTGGTGTATTAAAACTGTGAGTCCATTTATAACCAAATTTGCAGGCATGTTTCGTCAATGTAATGTCTCGCTGATCATGAAGAAATGCAAATCATTTCTTGAATTTCTCGGCCGCACGCTTACTGCATGTGAAAATGCATTTTTCATGCACTGGCCCACATTGACGGGTAGCGAAGGCAAAAATTCACCATATTGCAAAAGCAGATAATGAACGTTAACAGAAAACGCTTAAAAGTTTACCCTACCGAACATGGGCCGCCGCCCAGGGCTACCCGAAAATCAGCGCCACGAAGCAATGGGAAGACTCCCTGCTGGGCAGAGCGTTCGCGCTGTTGCTCGACATTTTAATGTTCACGCCTCAACCATTTCCCGTCTCCGCCAACGTGAGCAGGAAACTGGACATGTTAATGACCGATCACGATCTGGCAGACCGAGAGCAACAACACCACGAGAAGAGAGAAGACCGCTACTTAGTGACGTCATCACGACGTCACAGGTTTGAGACTGCGCTGCGGCTGTCCCGTAATTTGCACACCGCTACCGGCACTACAGTGCATCCACAAACTGTGCGAAACAGATTCCATGATGCTGGACTGCATGCCCGTCGTCCACTTGTTGCTGTTCCGCTTACAGAGCGTCACATCGAGAATCGGTGTGCATGGGCAAGAACTCATCAGCGATGGCATGCTCAACAATGGAGCCACGTTGTGTTCAGTGATGAGTCGAGGTTTTGTGTGGATGTGGCGGATGGTAGGCAACGGGTTTGGCGACGTTTAGGAGAATGGTATGATGCAGCCAACATCATTCAGCACGACAGATTCGGTGGCGGCAGTGTCATGGTGTGGGCTGGAATCCATGAAAATGGCAAAACAGATCTTATTGTGATTCGCGGAAATTTAACGGCTCAACGTTACTGTGAAGAAGTTGTCGCCCCTGTTGTCATCCCTTTTATGCAGCATCATGCAGACTTTATGTTCCAGCAAGACAACGCCCGTCCTCATTCAGCTAGGGTCACCAGTGATTTCCTTGAGGCTAACAACGTTCCGGGACATTCTTGGCCGTATGGTGCGTGAGAACCATCCACATCTTCACAACGTGCGGGAGCTGGAAGCTGCACTGCTCCAGGAATGGGATGCGATTCCTCTTCGTGACACCAGGTGCTTAATTCGAAGCATGAGAAAGCGATGTACGGCGGTGGTTAATGTGTGCGGGGGTCACAACCGGTATTGACAGCTCAGTGTCATTATTTAAATTGGACCCATCCGTTGAATGATGCCGTGTTAAAGGCGCGATGCTAGCATTACAGTAACAAGAGACTGTTGTTCAAATTGGAAAACGACCTATCAATTAAATAATATATTTGAAATAATTTATTGTTTTTGTTAATAACATTTATACAGTAATATTCTCAGTGTTGCTAAATTTTTTTGGTTCAGTATATAATGACTCAACTAGTCTGTAGGCTTGTGCGATTATTGTGTTGAGTGATCGCGATCGATTATTAAAAAATAATCGCGATTGCGCGGATACAATTTACTAAGACATAACAACAAAAAAATACCAATGACGAAAATTGCAATGGTGTTTAGAAAACTCCATTTGCAGGGCAGAAGACTATTTTTGAAAATGTATCACTGGAATACCTGATTCCAGTAATACATTTTCAAAAATAGTCTTCTCTTACCCTGAAAATGGACATACATTCACTAAGCAAAATGTAATTGTTCATGACCGATCGCATTAAAAAGTAATTGAAAGTTGGGTTTTGAAATATTCTATGCAATAGAAAATATTCACGATTATTCAGTTTTTCAATTTTTAATCATATAAATTCACTTTTTAAAACATAATCACGATTTTCGATTTAATCACGTAATCGCGCAAGCCTACTAGTCGGCGACTAGCTGTATGGAGTTTAGTCCAGTCAATCTAGGCCATAAATATTTTAACCCGGAACAAATTGCAACAGAATTTTTTACCTCGCCCAGTGTATAGGGGGCCATCATGTACAACATATCAAAAGTCCTCCAAAATTCCAATAGGGGAAAGGGTAAAATTTGCATAATTATTACCAGATTTGGGCCATTTCACCTGAAAAATCCATTTTTCTTTATTTCTTTAAAACCGGTATGTAATATATGTGTGACTGGGTATTTTTGGACTTTTCTTTAGTAATAAATGAATACGATTGACATATTCTCCACAAATTAAATGTATTGTGTTATGCCACTTGCATGAATTTACCTAATACCATCATTGATATTGATACAATACATATTATATTTTATTATGTCACGGTATTGTGTGTTTCTAAGCTAAGCTAAGATGAAAAAGTATGGCATAGGTACCTGGTTTCTACTAATTTCATCTTGCATCAATTATCCAAGTCATCTTCCTCAATGAGCGTTATTGAATTCGAGCAACTGAGACCCTTACAGTCTTCGCAGGCGGATGTGCAGCTGAGCCCATGTTTTCTACAGGTGCATCTGTTTGATTCACAGCCAGTTTTGCAGCTGCATCTAAATGAATACAGTAAATCGTCAGGTGCTGCCAGCATGTCAGTCTTAACAGGCAGCATTTGGTGGTTGAGAACTTTCCAGCCCCATTCTGTTGGATCCATATCTCCAGCATCTCCTCTCCAAACTTGAATTTGGTAGTACACGCGAAGACTGTGAAACTTTGCGGATGCGGGTGTTGGTGGTAAATCTCGTGCTTCAACATACTTGGAACTTTTTGCAACCTTCTCCCTGAATCGCTTGTACCGCAAAGCAACTAGACTATCCATTGAAGTGCCATTGTATAGAATAAGCATTGCCTTCTCACCTGCTTTTATCACGTAATCTTTATTCGCATTACTCATTGTAAACACTTCAGCAATTTGAGAGAGTTCTTTGCAGCACTGGATTTTGCTAAGGGATGCAGATTTTCCAATTCCATAAAGCCTAGATGTTGAGTCACAGCCAAGGATAGCATGGATAAATAACAGCTGTGAGCACAAACAGAACCCGAGTTTTTCCTTTGCCATTTTGATATTCCACAGTCGGGGTTTCTTTGCATTTTGCTTTGGCTCTGGTCTGAAAAATAGCTGACAGCCATTCATATCAGTATGGTATAGAAGCAACACCAGTAGGTCGGTATTGTCTCCAACAAGAGCAGTATTTGTTGACTTTGAAGCCAAGATAGCCGTTTGCGTAATTAAGACATCAGCATCACCGCTTGCCTTTATCGTTAAGCATCCAGCCTGTTCGAGAGATGAACTTAAGATTGATATGAACCGATGTTTGTTCTGCTTGTTACTAAGAAAATCAGGCTTACTCAGAGATACAACTGTTTGCGGAGTCAGTACAACAGTTGCGCCTGATCCACGAGTTCGCCTCTTATGTGTTACATCTTTTATGTCTGGGCCTTGGTCATAACCATCAAAAACTACTGTAGCCTTTCCATATTTGCTTATGCAATATTTTACATATCTTTGACAAACATTTGCAAATGTCTCTCCACACTGCCATGGAACACGGTGTAATAGAGCTCCTCCATCAAGCACATAGTGGACAGAATCTGGAAGGACTGCATCTTCATTTTGAATTAATTTCCACAATGCATCAGCAAGTGCCGGCTTATTTGCTTCCCATGGAAGAGATGAATTATCAAAGAGTGCGGGCGGATGAGTGCACAACTCATACTCAAAATAAGATGATGGATTCCCTTTTGATCCATTTGTAGCAATTAAACTGAGTCTTTGAAATAGGAGTTGTGGATCAATTTGTACACATTCATCATCAATCTTGAGAGATGTTTTGGATGCTAAGGTAATAGCTTGTCTCTTTCTCTGGAACGAAATGCTTGATACACATTGGCCACACATCGAATTAATAATTGATTCTCCAATATCTTTAGCATCGTCAACATTGACTGATTCATGTGCAGACAATCCACTAACAAGTCCTCTAAGAGAAGGGTCTTGTCCAAATGGATTCAGTTCACTAAGGATTTTGAGAATTTTGTAAGTATCATCCATATCACGCTTTATTCGAGATTGTGTGGAATCTTTGTGTTGTTTACTTGAATCACAGTTTACCCCAGAGAGCTCTTGCATTGCATTACACACATCTGCACATGCGGGCATAGACAACAACCAAACAAGACGCTGAAGTTCTGTCATTCCACGACCTCGTGTTAGACCACCACTTGACGTTACACTTCTCATAAGGACCTGCTCAATAACTAGATCAGTAGATAACCCTGCCCAATCCCTATTACTTCGATGAATGACATGATGACCATTGAGGAAGCTGGTGTGTATATCTGGATGACTTTCAGGTATTTCTAACATCTTTTGTAAATATACATATGCAGACTTGGCGTACAGATTATGCCCAGCGGCTGCAAAATATGGAAGCATCTCACGAACGGTCTGAAGGTGCATGTTCCAATCACCAGTTCGTTCTGCCTTAATGAATTTACGCAGAATGTCAACCAACTCCATATACAAAAGCCAGAGTCGTGCAGTCCTCTTATCTTTCATGACCACCTTCTCTGAGTCTAGTTTGTCCTTGACATCATGTAATGCATTTTCCGACGACAATCTTGTAGCTACATACGGATTTTTGATAATGTCATCATAGAGCTCTTCAACTTTAACCAGACTTTTATTTAGGGAACTTTCAATCGTTTCATGTCCTGCAACATTATCATCATTGTCAAACAATTCTTTTGAATGCATTGCAGCGGAATATTCTACTGTGTCAACTTCAGCATCTGCAATTGTAGGTAGTGGTAGGTTGTATGCATTTGCAATCAAGATTGTACTGAGAGAAGCAAAAACCATGAGGTGTCCTCGAACTGCTCGAGAAATTGCCTTTCCACTAAGAATGTGTTTGACAGCATTCTCAGCTTAGACTACCTCTAGAACAGGCGCAAGACTGCTTCCTGCCATTAAGTGACCAATGCAGCCAAGGAAGCTCATCTCCATATGAAGACCTCCGAGTCTTAGAATAATTTGCTTTAATGGACTCCAGCTCGGCTCAATCTCTATGATAGTCATAGCTTTCCAAAATAAGGGCTGATCAAATGTAATCACGGGTGCAACATGGTATCGGTTTGCCTGTTCACAAACATAAGTCAAAGTAGAAAAGATGCAGGTCATGTTACCTGGCTCTAGATCTACCATCGGAAGGAAAATAACAGACGATTTACCTGGATAAACTCCTTGGTGAACAGTTTGCATCATGCCAGACCATGACTGTCTCCTTGAACGCAGAAACAAAGAGAAATCCCAGAGGATGTCAATGGCAGCTATTGGGTCTGTTTGTTCCATCGCAGTTAACTCCTTAAAGGTCAATGGGAAGTTCCTGGTATGTTGAGACTCAAAGTTCCTGATACAGATCTTGCCAACTTGCTTGATATCTTCCGTGACCATGAAATTCAGGGCTTAGACAACATTTCTACTTCGTTTATTTGCGGAATGAAGCAGGTAAGGAAAGTTTCATTATTCGGATAATGGCGATAGCTAAATATGCGAATTTACCCACTTTCCCATCGAGGGATTTTGGAGGACTTTTGATATGTGACACCTGGCAGTCCCATGAATGCCGCAGAAAAGAAATAAATTCTGTTGCAATTTGTTCTAGGTTAATTTGTAGTTTTACTGGACTAGTTGTAGGGAGTTGCATTGAGGTGTTCCGATTTGTAAGGAGTTGAGACGTTTCATGTATGCTGGAAAAGGACAGCAACTAGTCGCCGACTCAGTCATACGCTCGTCAGTTGTGAGTTGTAAGTAGTTCTTTATTTAAGGACTTTATTTATTAACCCATCCATAGAGATGATTTGGTCATGCACTTTGCAGGATACATGCATCAAACAAACTACATTTTTATTATTTTAAAGAACGAATAGCATCAGTATCGATCCATGGACATATATTTTCTAAACTGTGAGTGCCGAGTCAAATATTTAAAATGAGACTCCTGGATAAAAAAAACTGTCTCTTGAGACAGGTGTTCTCTTAATAGATGATCAAATGTCTTGCATAATTTGATTTGGTAATTGCATGAAGTGGTCTTTTAAGTCAGGTGGACTCTTAATAGAGGTGGTCTTTGTAACAGGATTAGCTTTATTATCAAATAGTATTATAAAATATTGTTGATTATATAGGCATAGAAAATGGACCTTTCCCGTGGTAGCTATGCCCCGCCCACCTCTAGCTAAGTTCCACCCATACCTCGATCATCGTGCACTGACTATCAATTTCTAGAAAACTATACAGATAAGCCGTTACATATTTTGAAACTAATTTGACTTACAATTTGTGCAACGTGTCAGACTATTAAGCTCTAAAGACGGACTATTTCGAATCTTTCATGATGTCATGATTATGACGTCAGCATGCACTTCACATATGACATCGTATGATTGAGTGAGGAAATGGATTCATGAATAGCATGAGGTGGTCTTTTATGTCAGGCAGACACTTAATAGAGGCAGTCTTTGTAGCAGGATTAACTTTATTATCAAATGGTATTCTAAAATATTGTTGAGTAAAGGCAAATGTGACCAGTGTCTTAGAACACATGGAATTGCTACAGCCATAGCATTCCTACTGTACTGTGAAGTCAGCCTCATAGTTCCGTGAATTCTCATCAGAAACGCATCCAATGCTGGATATACATTGTAGTTGTCTCGACAAGAAATTCACCTTTCCAGAGTATCCATCCATCAGCTGACCTCGTATAACGTCATAATCAGATCAGCGCGTGTATGATGATGTCACAATCATTACGTCACAAAGTGTTCCATATAGACCGTCACCAAATCTCAAATACTCCGACACGTGCATGAATTGTATGTCTTTGTAATTGTTTGCTATTTAATAAACATGCTGATGAATATTTTGAAACCCTTTTGACTGGGCGCTGTTAAATTAGTTTCAAAATATTCAACAGCTTACCTGTGGGTTTTTTTGGAAATTGATAGTCAGGGTGTTCAAAGATCGATCGATCCCAACACGAGCGAGTTGTGGGTGGAGCTTAGCTAGAGATGGGCGGGGCATAGCTAAAACCGGAACGGTCCATTGTCCGACCAGTTGGCGCTAATCTAGTGGTGTATAGTTTTACACTGACTGAAAATCGGGGTTAATCGGCCGATGAGCACTGATTACAAAAAATGAATCGACAGACTGCGATGTCAGGGATGATCGTGTGGTGTATGGCCTGACAGAACTGACTTGACTATACTGTCTTGATCTGTATGGTGGCCATGAACTTGAGTCTGACAAATTAAATCGTCAACATTCATGCAGCCAATCAAGAATTTACATGTTGTCATGTGAAAATAATCAGTATATTTCTAGATGGCACACATATCTTAATTATACCTTCTTTCTTTGACTACTTTGACTATCCTACATGAGGCAGACATGTTTTCCTTGCCTCAAGTAGCTTTCGTACTTGCTGTTAAATAGAACTGGGAATGCCGACTCCACGTTTTAACAAATTCTCTCTCAATTTCTGGATTGTTTTAGTCTGACATGTTGTTATTGTTGTTGTTGTTGTTGAGCTTACATCTTACACTGGCAGTCAACAGGAAATTAATTGTGGTACCCATCTAAGATAACTCTGGTTACATTTTGAGCATTTCAGGATCGATTTACTTTGAACTTTGAATTCTCAGAATCCCATCTTCAAGGTAAGCTGTTGAACAATTTGAAACTAATTTGACTGGGTTGAAATTAGTTTCAAAATATTCAACATATTGTTTGTTAAATATTAAATCCAACAAAGACCTACAATTCGCACACATGCCAGATCATTAGATGTTCATGATGGAGATAGATATGTCAATCATTATGTATTTTATTGTGACGTCAACATACATTGATTATGATGTCATATATTTGTGTGAAAAATCGGATCCATCCATTGTATATCATGTTCCCGTAAATATATGTAACTTCCCCTGGTTAACTGTAGGCAGTTACTCAAACCTGGATCTCAAAGGTGGAGCTTAAAAGTTGTTATATATACGCTGATATACAACTGGTTGGCACGACGAGTTGGACAAACAGTCATTATATGTACGCTCATACACAACTCGTTGGCGACTTGTCCGTAACTGGTTGGCAAATAACCAGTCAAATAGTCATAGTTATATGTACGCTGCGCATAACACTATTCAACGAGTGTGCATGCTTGGACACGCCGATGTTTAGCAAAATGGGCACACCAATACAAGAATTGAGTATACCAGATGGACGGATCTAGATGGATGGAATCGTCCTCACCAAGAATTCCCTCTCCTCTCCTAGACAACCTACATTGCATTATCGATGAGTTCCCCATATATCAGATTCAAGACAATACTGCATGAAGCAGCAGAATACTTTGAAATTAATATGACTGGAAGGTATTGCTGCCTTATTAACCTCAAAATATTTCACAGAATATGTTGTGCATCTGAAAGAGTGTATGTTTTTTGTCTCACCTGCGAAGCAGAAAAAGTGAGACAGGTATCGCTTTTCCGACGGCGACGGCGTCAACATTAAGGTTCTGCGTTTAGCAAAACTTCTCAGCTTATATTTCAGGATTGGTTTAGCCTATTGCAACTAAACTTTGATATATGGTTACCTATAATAATAAGAAGCAGCATAATGATGTTGGGGTCATGTGGTCAAGGTCACTGTGACCTTGATACAGAACTCTGCTTTTTCAGCATTAAGTTTTTACGTTTAGCAAAACTTTTCAGCAGCTTATATTTCAGGATTGGTTAAGCCTATTGCAACTAAACGTGGATACCTGGGTACCTATAATCTTAGGAGCAGCATGATGATGTTGGGGTCACAAGGTCATTGTCACTGTGACTTTGATACAGAATGTTATTTCAACATTACGTTTTTGCATTTAGCAAAACTTCTCAGCGTATATTTCAGGATTGGTTAAGCCTATTGCAACTGAACTTGGATACATGGTTACCTATAATGATAGGAAGCAGCATGATGATGTTGGGGTCACAAGGTCAAAGGTCAAGGTCACTGTGACCTTGATACAGAACTCTGTTATTTCAACATTAAGATTTTGCGTTAAGCAAAACTTCTCAGCTTATATTTCAGGATTGGCTAGCCTATTGCAACTAAACTTGGATACATGGTTACCTATAATGATAGGAAGCCGCATATTGATGTTAGGGTCACAAGGTCAAGGTCACTGTGACCTTGATACAGAACTCTGTTATTTCAACATTAAGTTTTTGCATTTAGCAAAACTTCTCAGCGTATATTTCAGGATTGGTTAAGCCTATTGCAACCGAACTTGGATACACGGTTACCTATGATGTTCGAAAGCAGTATAGTGATGTTGGCATCATAAGGTCAAAGGTCAAGGTCACTGTGACCTTGATACAGAACTCTGTTATTTCAACATTAAGTTTTTGCGTTTAGCAAAACGTCTCAGCTTATATTTTATGATTGGTTAAGCCTATTGCAACTAAACTTGGATACCTGTTTACCTATAATCTTAGAAAGCAGCATGATGATGTTGGCGTCACAAGGTCAAAGGTCAAGGTCACTGTGACCTTGATACAGAACTCTGTTATTTCAACATTAAGTTTTTGCGTTTAACAAAACTTCTCAGCTTATATTTCATGATTGGTTAAGCCTATTGCAACTAAACTTGGGTATCTGTTTACCTATAATCTTAGAAAGCAGCATGATAACATTAAGGGCAGAAGGTCAAAGGTCACGGTAACTGTGACAAACAGGAGACAAGCGAGACATTTAATTCCGCAAAATTCTTGTTATGGGATTTGTGGGTGAAAGAGTTCACATTTTCTAAACACATTGTGGAGATGAAATTATCATATGAAAACTGAAATAAGCAGGAGTTATGGCTAGGATAATCATAAAAGGTGAGACTTTCTTTCTAGTCACATGGCCAAGCTACCCACAGATTTCAATGTGCATGCTTAAAGTAGTTGTTAAGATATTGGCTGAATAATAAAATCGGAACCTGGTCCGACAGATGGATTGATAGATGGATTAATGATCTGACCGTTCCTTGTTATTGGCACAGCCACATTGTTAACACTCTGGTTTATCATAATGAGTATACTCCAAATAGTCATTAAATCAAGAAACAATATGTACATGTGGATGCACACACTGGTGAACAGATGGACATATGGAGAGACAGACTGTCCCCGAAATAAAGCGGCCGTGGTCAATATATCATCGCAGTTGCCTTATTACTTTAGACTAGTGAAAGGAGAAGTCAGGTTATACATGATGCACACATTCATAGGTGGGGATGTGTATATATTATAGTGGGCAGTGAAGGTAAATGAAGATTTTCAGAGTGCCAAGAGCCGGCTCCTATGCATGCACCAGTGGACCTTTCCATATTTAGCTATGCCCCGCCAATCTATATCTACGCTCCACCCACACTTCACCGTGTTGGGATTGATTGATGCCCGAGTGCCCTAACAATTTTCTGAAAACTACAGGTAAGCTATTGAAGATTTTGTAACTAATTCGACTTGGTGCTGTTGCTGCCTATGGCAGCAACAGCGCCCAGTCAAATTAGTTCCAAAATATTCAACAGAATATTTATTAAATAGTAAAGACAATTTGTACAACAACCCATAAGCCATCTTCAAATATGCGTTCGTGATGTACTTATCGACGTCGCGTAGTTGATTATGACGTCGTAGGATGGGTTGATAAAGTGGAAAGGTCTATTGTAGCTAGCATCAAGAGGATTATTAGCTCACCTGGCCTGATGGACCAAGTGAGCGTCTGCCATGGCGACCGTCCATCGTCCGTCAACTTTGTCCTTTAAACGACTTCATCTCAAGAATCACTGGGCCGATTTCAATTATATTTGGCAGGAAGTATCCTTACGGCACAGGGATCCAAGTTTGTTCAAATGAAGTCGATCGGTCAGTTCTTCCGGCGGCCATCTTGCATTTCGGCTGATTTTAAATGTCTTTAAAGATCTCCGAAAACACTTAGCGAATCGATTCAAAACTCATGAAACATCATCTAGGGAAAGTGCTAAGCCAAGTTTCTTCAAGAAGACGATTGACAAAATGGGTCGGCGGCCATCTTGGATGAGCTAATTTTCCTGAAAACAACTCCAGAACTGCTGAAGGGATCAGGTCAAAATTTTGGAGATATGATTAGAGAGTAAGGATCATTAACACATGGCCACCGTGGGCCAATCAAACTGTAGCGTGTTTAGCCATATTGGATTTTTTTTATTTGATGGATTTTGAGTCCAAAATTGGTCTTATATATGTTTTTGGGCATTCTGAGCTCAAATTTGCAATTTTCAAAACTGTCGGATAAACTTTGGTGGCCATGTTGGATCATTTTCCTGCCAAAAGCTCCCATACTAAAGCAATGGGAAATTTAAAATGTCTACTCGAGAACTACTGGATCCTTATATTTGGTAGGAAGCATGCTTAGGGCATAGAGATTCTAATTTGTTCAAACGAACCTGATCGACCAATTGGGCCGGCGGCCATCTTGGATTTCAGCCGATTTTTAGAAATGTCTTTGAAAATCTTCACCGAAACTGTTTAAGGGATCGAGTCATAACTCATAAAATATCATTTAGGGCACGAGCTGAACCAAGTTTGTTCAAGGGAACTTGATTTGCCAAATGGTTGGCTGGATATCTTTGATGGCCTGGTTTTCATGAAAGCAACTTCGTCTTCAAAGCCACTGAATGTATTGGACCGAAACTTGGGAGATATGATATTGATGACTAAGGGCCATTAAATTTTGTTCAAGAGGAGTTGATACATAAAGAAACATTGCCTCTGTTTTCTTGTTACAAGTCTGCTCAACTCATTAGAGTTCTGCTTATTGGTAATGACCATTCTAGTTGAAATGTATATGGTCCAAGTGAGTGATACAGGCCCCTTGGGCCTCTTGTATTATGCTTACTCCTGCCAGGAACTAGTTATAGCATCATCAGGTGCGCGAATATACGCTAAAGGTTTAACAATTCAAAACGCCTAAGCCTTAGATTTACACCCATGAAAGCTGTCTGCTCATTGTAAAGATTTTGTGGAAATATGTTGGAAGCTCATCTAGTCAAAATGTTTTCAAATTATTCGTCAGTATGCCTTTTAAATAGTAAAATATCCGATTTGCACAAATACCCTGCTATTATTAGCAGAGTTTTAAAAAGTCTGTATATGCGCTCTATCTGGATATGGGGACCTAATCACCTTAAGTTAATACAGTTACAGCTATGACAAAACCTAGAGGTTGAATGAGTGCACATGTGAGCTTCCTGAAACTATTTTGTCTCAAATTGTGAAGTACATCTATGAGTAATGCCTCATATATTCAAAATTGTGAACCAGTAAATTCGCACAACCTGTTGATCTATTCCTTGTTCGTGATGCGTCCATGTGTGTACACACATACTAGCATTAGTGCGACAGTGCATACAGTCGCATGAGTGCATGTTTGTGTACATATGCACTGGAGTTCAAGCTGACCCAGCCTAAGCAAAAAACTGGAAAAAAGGTTTGTGGCGTGTATAATTTATAGAGGTCCATATACCCGCTCACCTCTCATCCCCTCGTCACCACTCTCCTTGAAGTTTAGATAAATGGTAACAGTACAATGCCACGTCTCAATGGGCTTCATAGATGAATCTCTGCCAAACTGGGTATTCTGATTCAATACAACAGCTCCCAGTCAAAATAGTTTCAAAATATTAAACAAAGTGTTTATTAATGCTTTAACACTCATATCAGCCAGAAACGGCTTCTGCAGTGGTCTCGAGAAATGTCCATTTGCAGACCAAGAGAAGACTATTTTTTGAAAGTTTATCACTGGAATGACTGGCTCGGTAACCGGGCCAGTCATTCCAGTATTAAATTTTCAAAAATAGTCTTCTCATGGTCCGCAAATGGACATTTTCTATGAGAAAATTAAGATTTTCTTGAAAAAATTCAAGTGTTAAAGGGTTAAATAGTAAAAACAGAATTTGTACATCTCTGTGTCTATACCATGTTCATGACGAAGTATTTCTCTCTCATTACATCTCTGTGTCTATTCCATGTTCATGACGAAGTATTTCTCTCATTACATCTCTGTGTCTATTCCATGTTCATGACGAAGTATTTCTCTCTCATTACATCTCTGTGTCTATTCCATGTTCATGACGAAGTATTTCTCTCTCATTACATCTCTGTGTCTATACCATGTTCATGACGAATTATTTCTCTCTTATTACATCTCTGTGTCTATTCCATGTTCATGACGAAGTATTTCTCTCTCATTACATCTCTGTGTCTATTCCATGTTCATGACGAAGTATTTCTCTCTCATTACATCTCTGTGTCTATTCCATGTTCATGACGAAGTATTTCTCTCTCATTACATCTCTGTGTCTATTCCATGTTCATGACGAAGTATTTCTCTCTCATTACATCTCTGTGTCTATTCCATGTTCATGACGAAGTATTTCTCTCTCATTACATCTCTGTGTCCATTCCATGTTCATGACGAAGTATTTCTCTCTCATTACATCTCTGTGTCTATTCCATGTTCATGACGAAGTATTTCTCTCTCATTACATCTCTGTGTCTATACCATGTTCATGACGAAGTATTTCTCTCTCATTACATCTCTGTGTCTATTCCATGTTCATGACGAAGTATTTCTCTCTCATTACATCTCTGTGTCTATTCCATGTTCATGACGAAGTATTTCTCTCTCATTACATCTCTGTGTCTATACCATGTTCATGACGAAGTATTTCTCTCTCATTACATCTCTGTGTCTATACCATGTTCATGACGAAGTATTTCTCTCTCATTACATCTCTGGGTCTATTCCATGTTCATGACGAAGTATTTCTCTCTCATTACATCTCTGTGTCTATTCCATGTTCATGACGAAGTATTTCTCTCTCATTACATCTCTGTGTCTATTCCATGTTCATGACGAAGTATTTCTCTCTCATTACATCTCTGTGTCTATTCCACGTTCATGACGAAGTATTTCTCTCTCATTACATCTCTGTGTCTATACCATGTTCATGACGAAGTATTTCTCTCTCATTACATCTCTGGGTCTATACCATGTTCATGACGAATTATTTCTCTCTCATTACATCTCTGTGTCTATTCCATGTTCATGACGAAGTATTTCTCTCTCATTACATCTCTGTGTCTATACCATGTTCATGACGAAGTATTTCTCTCTCATTACATCTCTGTGTCTATACCATGTTCATGACGAAGTATTTCTCTCTCATTACATCTCTGTGTCTATTCCATGTTCATGACGAAGTATTTCTCTCTCATTACATCTCTGTGTCTATACCATGTTGATGACGAAGTATTTCTCTCTCATTACATCTCTGTGTCTATTCCATGTTCATGACGAAGTATTTCTCTCTCATTACATCTCTGTGTCTATTCCATGTTCATGACGAAGTATTTCTCTCTCATTACATCTCTGTGTCTATTCCATGTTCATGACGAAGTATTTCTCTCTCATTACATCTCTGTGTCTATACCATGTTCATGACGAAGTATTTCTCTCTCATTACATCTCTGTGTCTATTCCATGTTCATGACGAAGTATTTCTCTCTCATTACATCTCTGTGTCTATTCCATGTTCATGACGAAGTATTTCTCTCTCATTACATCTCTGTGTTTATTCCATGTTCATGACGAAGTATTTCTCTCTCATTACATCTCTGTGTCTATTCCATGTTCATGACGAAGTATTTCTCTCTCATTACATCTCTGTGTCTATTCCACGTTCATGACGAAGTATTTCTCTCTCATTACATATCTGTGTCTATACCATGTTCATGACGAAGTATTTCTCTCTCATTACATCTCTGGGTCTATACCATGTTCATGACGAATTATTTCTCTCTCATTACATCTCTGTGTCTATTCCATGTTCATGACGAAGTATTTCTCTCTCATTACATCTCTGTGTCTATACCATGTTCATGACGAATTATTTCTCTCTCATTACATCTCTGTGTCTATTCCATGTTCATGACGAAGTATTTCTCTCTCATTACATCTCTGTGTCTATTCCATGTTCATGACGAAGTATTTCTCTCTCATTACATCTCTGTGTCTATTCCATGTTCATGACGAAGTATTTCTCTCTCATTACATCTCTGTGTCTATTCCATGTTCATGACGAAGTATTTCTCTCTCATTACATCTCTGTGTCTATTCCATGTTCATGACGAAGTATTTCTCTCTCATTACATCTCTGTGTCTATTCCATGTTCATGACGAAGTATTTCTCTCTCATTACATCTCTGGGTCTATTCCATGTTCATGACGAAGTATTTCTCTCTCATTACATCTCTGTGTCTATTCCATGTTCATGACGAAGTATTTCTCTCTCATTACATCTCTGTGTCTATTCCATGTTCATGACGAAGTATTTCTCTCTCATTACATCTCTGTGTCTATTCCATGTTCATGACGAAGTATTTCTCTCTCATTACATCTCTGTGTCTATTCCATGTTCATGACGAAGTATTTCTCTCTCATTACATCTCTGTGTCTATTCCATGTTCATGACGAAGTATTTCTCTCTCATTACATCTCTGTGTCTATTCCATGTTCATGACGAAGTATTTCTCTCTCATTACATCTCTGTGTCTATACCATGTTCATGACGAAGTATTTCTCTCTCATTACATCTCTGTGTCTATTCCATGTTCATGACGAAGTATTTCTCTCTCATTACATCTCTGTGTCTATTCCATGTTCATGACGAAGTATTTCTCTCTCATTACATCTCTGTGTCTATTCCATGTTCATGACGAAGTATTTCTCTCTCATTACATCTCTGTGTCTATTCCATGTTCATGACGAAGTATTTCTCTCTCATTACATCTCTGTGTCTATTCCACGTTCATGACGAAGTATTTCTCTCTCATTACATCTCTGTGTCTATACCATGTTCATGACGAAGTATTTCTCTCTCATTACATCTCTGGGTCTATACCATGTTCATGACGAATTATTTCTCTCTCATTACATCTCTGTGTCTATTCCATGTTCATGACGAAGTATTTCTCTCTCATTACATCTCTGTGTCTATTCCATGTTCATGACGAAGTATTTCTCTCTCATTACATCTCTGTGTCTATTCCATGTTCATGACGAGGTATTTCCCTCTCATTACATCTCTGTGTCTATTCCATGTTCATGACGAAGTATTTCTCTCTCATTACATCTCTGTGTCTATTCCATGTTCATGACGAAGTATTTCTCTCTCATTACATCTCTGGGTCTATACCATGTTGATGACGAAGTATTTCTCTCTCATTACATCTCTGGGTCTATTCCATGTTCATGACGAAGTATTTCTCTCTCATTACATCTATGTGTCTATTCCATGTTCATGACGAAGTATTTCTCTCTCATTACATCTCCGTGTCTATACCATGTTCATGACGAAGTATTTCTCTCTCATTACATCTCTGGGTCTATACCATGTTCATGACGAAGTATTTCTCTCTCATTACATCTCTGTGTCTATTCCATGTTCATGACGAAGTATTTCTCTCTCATTACATCTCTGTGTCTATTCCATGTTCATGACGAAGTATTTCTCTCTCATTACATCTCTGGGTCTATTCCATGTTCATGACGAAGTATTTCTCTCTCATTACATCTCTGTGTCTATTCCATGTTCATGACGAAGTATTTCTCTCTCATTACATCTCTGTGTCTATTCCATGTTCATGACGAAGTATTTCTCTCTCATTACATCTCTGTGTCTATTCCATGTTCATGACGAAGTATTTCTCTCTCATTACATCTCTGTGTCTATTCCATGTTCATGACGAAGTATTTCTCTCTCATTACATCTCTGTGTCTATTCCATGTTCATGACGAAGTATTTCTCTCTCATTACATCTCTGTGTCTATTCCATGTTCATGACGAAGTATTTCTCTCTCATTACATCTCTGTGTCTATACCATGTTCATGACGAAGTATTTCTCTCTCATTACATCTCTGTGTCTATTCCATGTTCATGACGAAGTATTTCTCTCTCATTACATCTCTGTGTCTATTCCATGTTCATGACGAAGTATTTCTCTCTCATTACATCTCTGTGTCTATTCCATGTTCATGACGAAGTATTTCTCTCTCATTACATCTCTGTGTCTATTCCATGTTCATGACGAAGTATTTCTCTCTCATTACATCTCTGTGTCTATTCCACGTTCATGACGAAGTATTTCTCTCTCATTACATCTCTGTGTCTATACCATGTTCATGACGAAGTATTTCTCTCTCATTACATCTCTGGGTCTATACCATGTTCATGACGAATTATTTCTCTCTCATTACATCTCTGTGTCTATTCCATGTTCATGACGAAGTATTTCTCTCTCATTACATCTCTGTGTCTCTTCCATGTTCATGACGAAGTATTTCTCTCTCATTACATCTCTGTGTCTATTCCATGTTCATGACGAGGTATTTCTCTCTCATTACATCTCTGTGTCTATTCCATGTTCATGACGAAGTATTTCTCTCTCATTACATCTCTGTGTCTATTCCATGTTCATGACGAAGTATTTCTCTCTCATTACATCTCTGGGTCTATACCATGTTGATGACGAAGTATTTCTCTCTCATTACATCTCTGGGTCTATTCCATGTTCATGACGAAGTATTTCTCTCTCATTACATCTATGTGTCTATTCCATGTTCATGACGAAGTATTTCTCTCTCATTACATCTCCGTGTCTATACCATGTTCATGACGAAGTATTTCTCTCTCATTACATCTCTGGGTCTATACCATGTTCATGACGAAGTATTTCTCTCTCATTACATCTCTGTGTCTATTCCATGTTCATGACGAAGTATTTCTCTCTCATTACATCTCTGTGTCTATTCCATGTTCATGACGAAGTATTTCTCTCTCATTACATCTCTGTGTCTATTCCATGTTCATGACGAAGTATTTCTCTCTCATTACATCTCTGTGTCTATTCCATGTTGATGACGAAGTATTTCTCTCTCATTTCATCTCTGTGTCTATTCCATGTTGATGACGAAGTATTTCTCTCTCATTACATCTCTGGGTCTATACCATGTTCATGACGAAGTATTTCTCTCTCATTACATCTCTGTGTCTATTTCATGTTCATGACGAAGTATTTCTCTCTCATTACATCTCTGTGTCTATTCCATGTTCATGACGAAGTATTTCTCTCTCATTACATCTCTGTGTCTATTCCATGTTCATGACGAAGTATTTCTCTCTCATTACATCTCTGTGTCTATTCCATGTTGATGACGAAGTATTTCTCTCTCATTACATCTCTGTGTCTATTCCATGTTCATGACGAAGTATTTCTCTCTCATTACATCTCTGTGTCTATTCCATGTTCATGACGAAGTATTTCTCTCTCATAACATCTCTGTGTCTATTCCATGTTCATGACGAAGTATTTCTCTCTCATTACATCTCTGTGTCTATTCCATGTTCATGACGAAGTATTTCTCTCTCATTTCATCTCTGTGTCTATTCCATGTTCATGACGAAGTATTTCTCTCTCATTACATCTCTGTGTCTATTCCATGTTCATGACGAAGTATTTCTCTCTCATTTCATCTCTGTGTCTATTCCATGTTGATGACGAAGTATTTCTCTCTCATTACATCTCTGTGTCTATTCCATGTTCATGACGAAGTATTTCTCTCTCATTACATCTCTGTGTCTATTCCATGTTCATGACGAAGCATTTCTCTCTCATTACATCTCTGTGTCTATTCCATGTTCAAGACGAAGTATTTCTCTCTCATTACATCGCTGTGTCTATTCCATGTTCATGACGAAGTATTTCTCTCTCATTACATCTCTGTGTCTATTCCATGTTCATGACGAAGTATTTCTCTCTCATTACATCTCTGTGTCTATTCCATGTTCATGACGAAGTATTTCTCTCTCATTTCATCTCTGTGTCTATTCCATGTTGATGACGAAGTATTTCTCTCTCATTACATCTCTGTGTCTATTCCATGTTCATGACGAAGTATTTCTCTCTCATTACATCTCTGTGTCTATTCCATGTTCAGGACGAAGTATTTCTCTCTCATTACATCTCTGTGTCTATTCCATGTTCATGACGAAGTATTTCTCTCTCATTACATCTCTGTGTCTATTCCATGTTCATGACGAAGTATTTCTCTCTCATTACATCTCTGGGTCTATACCATGTTCATGACGAAGTATTTCTCTCTCATTACATCTCTGTGTCTATTCCATGTTCATGACGAAGTATTTCTCTCTCATTACATCTCTGTGTCTATTCCATGTTCATGACGAAGTATTTCTCTCTCATTACATCTCTGTGTCTATTCCATGTTCATGACGAAGTATTTCTCTCTCATTTATGATTGTGACATCAAACTGCATTTGACATAATTGATTATGACATCTCTGTGTCTATTCCATGTTCATGACGAAGTATTTCTCTCTCATTTATGATTGTGACATCAGACTGCATTTGACATAATTGATTATGACATCTATGGGTCTATTCCATGTTCATGACGAAGTATTTCTCTCTCATTTATGATTGTGACATCAAACTGCATTTGACATAATTGTTTTTGACATCTATGTGTCTATTCCGTGTTCATGACGAAGTATTTCTCTCTCATTTATGAGTGAGTGTGAGATCAAACTGCATTTAACATAATTGATTATGACATCTATGGGTCTATTCCATGTTCATGACGAAGTATTTCTCTCTCATTTATGATTGTGACATCAGACTGCATTTGACATAATTGATTATGACATCTATGGGTCTATTCTATGTTCATGACGAAGTATTTCTCTCTCATTTATAATTGTGACATCAGACTGCATTTGACATAATCGATTATGACATCTATGGGTCTATTCCATGTTCATGACGAAGTATTTCTCTCTCATTTATGATTGTGACATTAAACTGCATTTGACATAATTGATTATGACATCTCTGTGTCTATTCCATGTTCATGACGAAGTATTTCTCTCTCATTTATGATTGTGACATCAGACTGCATTTGACATAATTGATTATGACATCTATGGGTCTATTCCATGTTCATGACGAATTATTTCTCTCTCATTTATGATTGTGACATCAGACTGAATTTGACATAATTGATTATGACATCTATGGGTCTATTCCATGTTCATGACGAAGTATTTCTCTCTCATTTATGATTGTGACATCAGACTGCATTTGACATAATTGATTATGACATCTATGTGTCTATTCCATGTCCATGACGAAGTATTTCTCTCTCATTTATGATTATGACATCAAACTGCATTTGACATAATTGATTATGACATCTATGTGTCTATTCTATGTTCATGACGAAGTATTTCTCTCTCATTTATGATTGTGACATCAAACTGCATTTGACATAATTGATTATGACATCTATGTGTCTATTCCATGTTCATGACGAAGTATTTCTCTCTCATTACATCTCTGTGTCTATTCCATGTTGATGACGAAGTATTTCTCTCTCATTTCATCTCTGTGTCTATTCCATGTTGATGACGGAAGTATTTCTCTCTCATTACATCTCTGGGTCTATACCATGTTCATGACGAAGTATTTCTCTCTCATTACATCTCTGTGTCTATTTCATGTTCATGACGAAGTATTTCTCTCTCATTACATCTCTGTGTCTATTCCATGTTCATGACGAAGTATTTCTCTCTCATTACATCTCTGTGTCTATTCCATGTTCATGACGAAGTATTTCTCTCTCATTACATCTCTGTGTCTATTCCATGTTGATGACGAAGTATTTCTCTCTCATTACATCTCTGTGTCTATTCCATGTTCATGACGAAGTATTTCTCTCTCATTACATCTCTGTGTCTATTCCATGTTCATGACGAAGTATTTCTCTCTCATTACATCTCTGTGTCTATTCCATGTTCATGACGAAGTATTTCTCTCTCATTACATCTCTGTGTCTATTCCATGTTCATGACGAAGTATTTCTCTCTCATTTCATCTCTGTGTCTATTCCATGTTCATGACGAAGTATTTCTCTCTCATTACATCTCTGTGTCTATTCCATGTTCATGACGAAGTATTTCTCTCTCATTTCATCTCTGTGTCTATTCCATGTTGATGACGAAGTATTTCTCTCTCATTACATCTCTGTGTCTATTCCATGTTCATGACGAAGTATTTCTCTCTCATTACATCTCTGTGTCTATTCCATGTTCATGACGAAGTATTTCTCTCTCATTTATGATTGTGACATCAAACTGCATTTGACATAATTGATTATGACATCTCTGTGTCTATTCCATGTTCATGACGAAGTATTTCTCTCTCATTTATGATTGTGACATCAGACTGCATTTGACATAATTGATTATGACATCTATGGGTCTATTCCATGTTCATGACGAAGTATTTCTCTCTCATTTATGATTGTGACATCAAACTGCATTTGACATAATTGTTTTTGACATCTATGTGTCTATTCCGTGTTCATGACGAAGTATTTCTCTCTCATTTATGAGTGAGTGTGAGATCAAACTGCATTTAACATAATCGATTATGACATCTATGGGTCTATTCCATGTTCATGACGAAGTATTTCTCTCTCATTTATGATTGTGACATCAGACTGCATTTGACATAATTGATTATGACATCTATGGGTCTATTCTATGTTCATGACGAAGTATTTCTCTCTCATTTATAATTGTGACATCAGACTGCATTTGACATAATCGATTATGACATCTATGGGTCTATTCCATGTTCATGACGAAGTATTTCTCTCTCATTTATGATTGTGACATTAAACTGCATTTGACATAATTGATTATGACATCTCTGTGTCTATTCCATGTTCATGACGAAGTATTTCTCTCTCATTTATGATTGTGACATCAGACTGCATTTGACATAATTGATTATGACATCTATGGGTCTATTCCATGTTCATGACGAATTATTTCTCTCTCATTTATGATTGTGACATCAGACTGAATTTGACATAATTGATTATGACATCTATGGGTCTATTCCATGTTCATGACGAAGTATTTCTCTCTCATTTATGATTGTGACATCAGACTGCATTTGACATAATTGATTATGACATCTATGTGTCTATTCCATGTCCATGACGAAGTATTTCTCTCTCATTTATGATTATGACATCAAACTGCATTTGACATAATTGATTATGACATCTATGTGTCTATTCTATGTTCATGACGAAGTATTTCTCTCTCATTTATGATTGTGACATCAAACTGCATTTGACATAATTGATTATGACATCTATGTGTCTATTCCATGTTCATGACGAAGTATTTCTCTCTCATTACATCTCTGTGTCTATTCCATGTTGATGACGAAGTATTTCTCTCTCATTTCATCTCTGTGTCTATTCCATGTTGATGACGAAGTATTTCTCTCTCATTACATCTCTGGGTCTATACCATGTTCATGACGAAGTATTTCTCTCTCATTACATCTCTGTGTCTATTTCATGTTCATGACGAAGTATTTCTCTCTCATTACATCTCTGTGTCTATTCCATGTTCATGACGAAGTATTTCTCTCTCATTACATCTCTGTGTCTATTCCATGTTCATGACGAAGTATTTCTCTCTCATTACATCTCTGTGTCTATTCCATGTTGATGACGAAGTATTTCTCTCTCATTACATCTCTGTGTCTATTCCATGTTCATGACGAAGTATTTCTCTCTCATTACATCTCTGTGTCTATTCCATGTTCATGACGAAGTATTTCTCTCTCATTACATCTCTGTGTCTATTCCATGTTCATGACGAAGTATTTCTCTCTCATTACATCTCTGTGTCTATTCCATGTTCATGACGAAGTATTTCTCTCTCATTTCATCTCTGTGTCTATTCAATGTTCATGACGAAGTATTTCTCTCTCATTACATCTCTGTGTCTATTCCATGTTCATGACGAAGTATTTCTCTCTCATTTCATCTCTGTGTCTATTCCATGTTGATGACGAAGTATTTCTCTCTCATTACATCTCTGTGTCTATTCCATGTTCATGACGAAGTATTTCTCTCTCATTACATCTCTGTGTCTATTCCATGTTCATGACGAAGTATTTCTCTCTCATTACATCTCTGTGTCTATTCCATGTTCAAGACGAAGTATTTCTCTCTCATTACATCGCTGTGTCTATTCCATGTTCATGACGAAGTATTTCTCTCTCATTACATCTCTGTGTCTATTCCATGTTCATGACGAAGTATTTCTCTCTCATTACATCTCTGTGTCTATTCCATGTTCATGACGAAGTATTTCTCTCTCATTTCATCTCTGTGTCTATTCCATGTTGATGACGAAGTATTTCTCTCTCATTACATCTCTGTGTCTATTCCATGTTCATGACGAAGTATTTCTCTCTCATTACATCTCTGTGTCTATTCCATGTTCATGACGAAGTATTTCTCTCTCATTACATCTCTGTGTCTATTCCATGTTCATGACGAAGTATTTCTCTCTCATTACATCTCTGTGTCTATTCCATGTTCATGACGAAGTATTTCTCTCTCAATACATCTCTGGGTCTATACCATGTTCATGACGAAGTATTTCTCTCTCATTACATCTCTGTGTCTATTCCATGTTCATGACGAAGTATTTCTCTCTCATTACATCTCTGTGTCTATTCCATGTTCATGACGAAGTATTTCTCTCTCATTACATCTCTGTGTCTATTCCATGTTCATGACGAAGTATTTCTCTCTCATTACATCTCTGGGTCTATACCATGTTCATGACGAAGTATTTCTCTCTCATTACATCTCTGTGTCTATTCCATGTTCATGACGATGTATTTCTCTCTCATTACATCTCTGTGTCTATTCCATGTTCATGACGATGTATTTCTCTCTCATTACATCTCTGTGTCTATTCCATGTTCATGACGAAGTATTTCTCTCTCATTACATCTCTGGGTCTATACCATGTTCATGACGAAGTATTTCTCTCTCATTACATCTCTGTGTCTATTCCATGTTCATGACGAAGTATTTCTCTCTCATTACATCTCTGTGTCTATTCCATGTTCATGACGAAGTATTTCTCTCTCATTACATCTATGTGTCTATTCCATGTTGATGACGAAGTATTTCTCTCTCATTTCATCTCTGTGTCTATTCCATGTTGATGACGAAGTATTTCTCTCTCATTACATCTCTGTGTCTATTCCATGTTCATGACGAAGTATTTCTCTCTCATTACATCTCTGGGTCTATACCATGTTCATGACGAAGTATTTCTCTCTCATTACATCTCTGTGTCTATTTCATGTTCATGACGAAGTATTTCTCTCTCATTACATCTCTGTGTCTATTCCATGTTCATGACGAAGTATTTCTCTCTCATTACATCTCTGTGTCTATTCCATGTTCATGACGAAGTATTTCTCTCTCATTACATCTCTGTGTCTATTCCATGTTGATGACGAAGTATTTCTCTCTCATTACATCTCTGTGTCTATTCCATGTTCATGACGAAGTATTTCTCTCTCATTACATCTCTGTGTCTATTCCATGTTCATGACGAAGTATTTCTCTCTCATTACATCTCTGTGTCTATTCCATGTTCATGACGAAGTATTTCTCTCTCATTACATCTCTGTGTCTATTCCATGTTCATGACGAAGTATTTCTCTCTCATTTCATCTCTGTGTCTATTCCATGTTCATGACGAAGTATTTCTCTCTCATTACATCTCTGTGTCTATTCCATGTTCATGACGAAGTATTTCTCTCTCATTTCATCTCTGTGTCTATTCCATGTTGTTGACGAAGTATTTCTCTCTCATTACATCTCTGTGTCTATTCCATGTTCATGACGAAGTATTTCTCTCTCATTACATCTCTGTGTCTATTCCATGTTCATGACGAAGTATTTCTCTCTCATTACATCTCTGTGTCTATTCCATGTTCAAGACGAAGTATTTCTCTCTCATTACATCTCTGTGTCTATTCCATGTTCATGACGAAGTATTTCTCTCTCATTACATCTCTGTGTCTATTCCATGTTCATGACGAAGTATTTCTCTCTCATTTCATCTCTGTGTCTATTCCATGTTGATGACGAAGTATTTCTCTCTCATTACATCTCTGTGTCTATTCCATGTTCATGACGAAGTATTTCTCTCTCATTACATCTCTGTGTCTATTCCATGTTCATGACGAAGTATTTCTCTCTCATTACATCTCTGTGTCTATTCCATGTTCATGACGAAGTATTTCTCTCTCATTACATCTCTGTCTATTCCATGTTCATGACGAAGTATTTCTCTCTCATTTCATCTCTGTGTCTATTCCATGTTCATGACGAAGTATTTCTCTCTCATTACATCTCTGTGTCTATACCATGTTGATGACGAAGTATTTCTCTCTCATTACATCTCTGTGTCTATTCCATGTTCATGACGAAGTATTTCTCTCTCATTACATCTCTCGGTCTATACCATGTTCATGACGAAGTATTTCTCTCTCATTACATCTCTGTGTCTATTCCATGTTCATGACGAAGTATTTCTCTCTCATTACATCTCTGTGTCTATACCATGTTCATGACGAAGTATTTCTCTCTCATTACATCTCTGTGTCTATTCCATGTTCATGACGAAGTATTTCTCTCTCATTTCATCTCTGTGTCTATTCCATGTTGATGACGAAGTATTTCTCTCTCATTACATCTCTGTCTCTATTCCATGTTCATGACGAAGTATTTCTCTCTCATTACATCTCTGTGTCTATTCCATGTTCATGACGAAGTATTTCTCTCTCATTACATCTCTGTGTCTATTCCATGTTCATGACGAAGTATTTCTCTCTCATTACATCTCTGTGTCTATTCCATGTTCATGACGAAGTATTTCTCTCTCATTACATCTCTGGGTCTATACCATGTTCATGACGAAGTATTTCTCTCTCATTACATCTCTGTGTCTATTCCATGTTCATGACGAAGTATTTCTCTCTCATTACATCTCTGTGTCTATACCATGTTCATGACGAAGTATTTCTCTCTCATTACATCTCTGTGTCTATTCCATGTTCATGACGAAGTATTTCTCTCTCATTTCATCTCTGTGTCTATTCCATGTTGATGACGAAGTATTTCTCTCTCATTACATCTCTGTCTCTATTCCATGTTCATGACGAAGTATTTCTCTCTCATTACATCTCTGTGTCTATTCCATGTTCATGACGAAGTATTTCTCTCTCATTACATCTCTGTGTCTATTCCATGTTCATGACGAAGTATTTCTCTCTCATTACATCTCTGTGTCTATTCCATGTTCATGACGAAGTATTTCTCTCTCATTTCATCTCTGTGTCTATTCCATGTTCATGACGACGTATTTCTCTCTCATTACATCTCTGTGTCTATTCCATGTTCATGACGAAGTATTTCTCTCTCATTTCATCTCTGTGTCTATTCCATGTTGATGACGAAGTATTTCTCTCTCATTACATCTCTGTGTCTATTCCATGTTCATGACGAAGTATTTCTCTCTCATTACATCTCTGTGTCTATTCCATGTTCATGACGAAGTATTTCTCTCTCATTACATCTCTGTGTCTATTCCATGTTCATGACGAAGTATTTCTCTCTCATTACATCTATGTGTCTATTCCATGTTCATGACGAAGTATTTCTCTCTCATTACATCTCTGTGTCTATTCCATGTTCATGACGAAGTATTTCTCTCTCATTACATCTCTGTGTCTATTCCATGTTCATGACGAAGTATTTCTCTCTCATTACATCTCTGTGTCTATTCCATGTTCATGACGAAGTATTTCTCTCTCATTACATCTCTGTGTCTATTCCATGTTCATGACGAAGTATTTCTCTCTCATTACATCTCTGTGTCTATTCCATGTTCATGACGAAGTATTTCTCTCTCATTACATCTCTGTGTCTATTCCATGTTCATGACGAAGTATTTCTCTCTCATTACATCTCTGTGTCTATTCCATGTTCATGACGAAGTATTTCTCTCTCATTTATGATTGTGACATCAAACTGCATTTGACATAATTGATTATGACATCTCTGTGTCTATTCCATGTTCATGACGAAGTATTTCTCTCTCATTTATGATTGTGACATCAGACTGCATTTGACATAATTGATTATGACATCTATGGGTCTATTCCATGTTCATGACGAAGTATTTCTCTCTCATTTATGATTGTGACATCAAACTGCATTTGACATAATTGTTTTTGACATCTATGTGTCTATTCCGTGTTCATGACGAAGTATTTCTCTCTCATTTATGAGTGAGTGTGAGATCAAACTGCATTTAACATAATTGATTATGACATCTATGGGTCTATTCCATGTTCATGACGAAGTATTTCTCTCTCATTTATGATTGTGACATCAGACTGCATTTGACATAATTGATTATGACATCTATGGGTCTATTCCATGTTCATGACGAAGTATTTCTCTCTCATTTATAATTGTGACATCAGACTGCATTTGACATAATCGATTATGACATCTATGGGTCTATTCCATGTTCATGACGAAGTATTTCTCTCTCATTTATGATTGTGACATCAAACTGCATTTGACATAATTGATTATGACATCTCTGTGTCTATTCCATGTTCATGACGAAGTATTTCTCTCTCATTTATGATTGTGACATCAGACTGCATTTGACATAATTGATTATGACATCTATGGGTCTATTCCATGTTCATGACGAATTATTTCTCTCTCATTTATGATTGTGACATCAGACTGAATTTGACATAATTGATTATGACATCTATGGGTCTATTCCATGTTCATGACGAAGTATTTCTCTCTCATTTATGATTGTGACATCAGACTGCATTTGACATAATTGATTATGACATCTATGTGTCTATTCCATGTCCATGACGAAGTATTTCTCTCTCATTTATGATTATGACATCAAACTGCATTTGACATAATTGATTATGACATCTATGTGTCTATTCCATGTTCATGACGAAGTATTTCTCTCTCATTTATGATTGTGACATCAAACTGCATTTGACATAATTGATTATGACATCTATGTGTCTATTCCATGTTCATGACGAAGTATTTCTCTCTCATTTATGATTGTGACATCAGACTGCATTTGACATAATTGATTATGACATCTCTGTGTCTATTCCATGTTCATGACGAAGTATTTCTCTCTCATTTATGATTGTGACATCAAACTGCATTTGACATAATTGATTATGACATCTCTGTGTATATTCCATGTTCATGACGAAGTATTTCTCTCTCATTTATGATTGTGACATCAGACTGCATTTGACATAATTGATTATGACATCTATGTGTCTATTCCATGTTCATGACGAAGTATTTCTCTCTCATTTATGATTGTGACATTAAACTGCATTTGACATAATTGATTATGACATCTATGGGTCTATTCCATGTTCATGACGAAGTATTTCTCTCTCATTTATGATTGTGACATCAAACTGCATTTGACATAATTGATTATGACATCTATGGGTCTATTCCATGTTCATGACGAAGTATTTCTCTCTCATTTATGATTGTAACATCAAACTGCATTTGACATAATTGATTATGACATCATAGCGTGTGCGCGTGCGCTCACGTACAGTCGAGTGTAGGTCACGGTCGTGGGTAAAACGTCTTTGTTGGGAGCTTTGTGAGACATATGCATGCGAGATGCTACAGATAAAATGTTTTCAAAATATTCAGCAGAGGGTGTTTGATTCAAAATGTGGTTGCATATGATTGAAGGTAAATTTCAAAAGATTGACAGCTCTTAACTGTAAAGCAGATAGTGTGCAAGCCCTCCGAGTCGTTTCTCGCTCAACCTCTATTGAGTACTCAACATTCCGACCGGTCTGTAAATGAACATTCAATAAACAAATATTTTAATTTCTCGATCAAATTTAGCCATTAAAGAGATAAAGTAACACGAAATTCAGGATTACAGCAAGGAAACAATGTTGCTGGAAACTGTTGCTGTTTTAGAGAGAAAAGTTTGCCGCAACATTGTTTTGGAAAACAAGAACAAAACTTATTGTATAAAGTGGAATAGAATTGAGTAATATACCGTTGTAACATCCGTATCATTATATGGAATAGAGGGGTACATTTAGCTATGTCCCACCCGATTCTAGCTATGCCCCATGCCCCATCCATTTCTAGCTAAACTCATTCCCCACTTTGCGCCCACTGGAAGTCAATTTTCATACTTTGAACCGTGAATTCTCAGAATCACAGTTTCAAAATAACTGGGTACGTCAAGTTCAAGTTCATGTTTATTCACTCAGGCTTTACATAAAGCATATGAGGGAAAATATTCTACAATTAATATACTGGCGGTGGATATAAATTACGTATTTCATATTGTTAGCATTATAAAATTAAGATGTAACGGAGCATCAATATTTCTCATAAATCCTATATACAGTTTGTACGCCATACGGTCAAACTATCGTCTGAGCACCGGGGTTTTGTCTCCATTGATGCGCGTGACCCGACCCACCCCAGTCACACACCTCTGAACAGTCTACAGCTGTTACAATTCAAATCAATTATAATACTATGCGTATCTGTAACCAAGTAGGTTTATCATTTATACATTAATTTATATATTTCGAGTACTTCAAAGAAGTTATCCAAATAAACTTGAATTGAATCGGTGTAGCCGCGAGACACAACCCACGTAACTAATGACCAAACTTAAAACTCTGTAAGACAAATCGATAAAGTTTGTTTTGTATCCAGCCTTAGAGTACAGTCCAGCACAGAAATAACTGAAAACGTTAAAAAACAAAATAAAATGTACGGTTTTAAATATTTTGGGCATAACTGGATTGAAAGATGTTGCGGCCTAAATCAAATTACGCCCAAAATACAGAAGAAAACAGTTCTTACTAAAATGGTTTCTGTTCACATTTATACATACTATCTTACCTTTGAGCTGCACTATATATAGGCAATGTTATGGAAAAAATAATGAAATAATCGATTCCGCAGATGGCTAATTACCTATCCAGAATTAAAGTCAAATCATAACAATGGAGGTAGGGGGTGGTCGGGTTGTGGCTGGGTGGGCGTAGGCAGGTTATGGCGGTGCGTTAGCGAATAGAGTTTTACAGTTTTTCTTTTATTACATTCAGGCCGTGAACAGACATAATACAGATCAAATCATAACAATGGAGGTAGGGGGATGAGCGGGTTGTGGCGGGGTGGGTGTAGGCAGGTTGTGGCGGTGCGTTAGTGAATAGAGAAACGTGTAGTTCTGTTAGCCGAGCTGTTGCTAATGTTGCCTTGGGAGAATACTAAGTTCGCCTACTCGAGTCATTAAGTTGTTTTGTCATAAGTGGAAAGTACGGATCGTTGTAGTGAACCTGGAGTTTTTACTTCAAGCTTGTCGAATCTGTGTTAGCTAAAAGGCCAATTTTTAAGATCGGTAATGCGTGTGCCTAGCAATTTCCAGAAAACTATGCGGGTAAGCCGTTGAATATTTTGAAAGTAAATTGACTTGGCGATGTTACTGCTTATGGCTGCAACACCGCCCAGTCAATTTAGTTTCAAATTATCCTACATAATGTTTATTAAATAGTAAAGACAATCAATTCTGCTTAAACCAATCAATTCGTGCAACTACACGATCTATTAAGCTATTATAACGGAATATCCAATTGCCCTCAGCGTTCTAATGGAGCTCTCCATTTTTAGCTAGGCTCCACCCAGTTCTAGCTAAGCTCCACCAAAACCTAACCAGTCAGACACTCTCCATAACGGAATCGAAATATGTATATACAAATCCAAGTGCAAAAATGTATAAATATAAGCGGAATATGTTACAGTTTAAAATAATCTTAACGAAACCGTATCACAAATTTACTAGCTGTAATTTGTTATGCATCCCGTTAGACGTTTCGTCATAGCGCGTGCGTGCGTGCGTGCGTGCGTGCGTGCGTGCGTGCATATGGGCTTGCGGACATGTGTGTGGGCGTGCGCGCGTGCATACGGATAGGTGTGAGTTGTGCGTGTGTGCGTACGCATGGGCTTGCGGGCGTACAGGTGTGTGTGCGTGCGTGAGTGAGTGAGTGAGTGAGTGAGTGAGTGAGTGAGTGAGTGAGTGAGTGCGCGCGCGCGCGCGTGCATGCGTGCCTAAGGAAATGTGTGGGCGTACGGCCAGGTGTGCGTGCGTGCGCACACATGGTCTTGAGGGCGTGCGTGACGCGTGCGGGCGTGAGCATGTGCGCGTGGACAGAGCAAACCGTTTAATGTTTGGAATAGACCTGAACCGGTCGATTTTAACTATGCCCCGCCAATCTCTAACTAAGCTCCACCCACACCTCTATCGTGTTGGGATCGATCGATCTCTGATCTCCCTGACTAGAAATTTCCGGAAAACTATAAGTGTAAGCTGTTGAATATTTTGAAACTAATTTGACTGGACTATGTTACTGCTTATGGTGGCAACAACGCCCAGTCAATTTGGTTTCAAAATATTCTACATAATGTTTATTAAATTGTAAAGACATACAATTCGTACAACTTGATGGTCTATTGACTGGACGATGTTACTGCTTATGGCGGCAACAATGCCCAGTGAATTTACTTTCAAAGTACGTTTATTAAATAGTAAAGACATACAATTCGTACAACTTAACGGTCTATTAAGCGATTATAACAGCATAACCGCTTTCCCGCAGCTCGCTAATAGACGCTCAATTTCTAGCTATGTCCCTCCTGTCTCTACCTAAGCTCCACCGACACATCGATCGTGTTGGGATCGATCGATCTCTGAACGCCCTGACTAGCAATTTCCAGAAAGCTAACAACGACAATGACAACATCAACAGTCCTCAAAATAATGATAAATACTAATGAGATAGGCATATAAGACATATTATTCTGAATAATATATAAACATGCTTCTCAACTGATACGCACAATTATAATACACATAATCATATATGTAACATTGTGACCTGGGCGTACATAAAGAAACTCGAACCATAAAACTATAGTGGGATTGTGAAATGTTTATTGACAGCCGATCACGCCATGTAGGTGTTTACTTTGTTCGGAAAAAGAAAAAGGCGAGATTGCGTCTCCGAAAGCCCCTTCCGCCAGCGATTAACCCTTTAATAATTCGAGTAGCTCAATTTTCAGATAACCATACGTGTAAGCTGTTTAAACCTTTGAGCGATGACTTCCACATATCGCATTTTCAAGGCAAGCATAAAAACTGTTGATTATTTTGAGATTAACTTGAGTGGAAACTGTTACTGCCTTAGTAGTGTGGAAATAAATCTAACTATTTATCTATCTATAGTCAAATATTATATTTCAATCACTATTGTGCTGAATATTTTGAGAAAACTTCACTGAAGATTGTTGCTGCCCTATGCGGTATCGAGCTACAGGGGTATTATTCTGGGGGAAAATTCAATGAATTTGCAGTATTATTTTTTCGGAATTGAGGATATGGGATATTATAGTTGAAAGCGTTTTGAGTGAAGATAGAAAGGGTGGAACTGTATCAATAGCTCTTCACTCCTAATGGACTGTATACATCAACGTTATACCTGTGTGATCTATGGTGTGCAAATGTTTTCTAAACGTTAATATTATACTACTATCATTACCTTTTTAACTTTCTCTACCATAATGTAGATATGTCAGCCACCATATATGATAGTGATATGGTGGTGGTGTCTTTAGTTATGTTGTACAATTGTTCTAATGTGTGTAAGGAGTCCACCGCCCTACAGGCTCTGTCTTTGGTGGACTACCTGTTGTGACATTAAATATGCACAAACAAAATTAGTGAAATAATATAACATTGAGTCTTGAATCTTGAATAATGGG